>OU426989.1:68781777-69328717 GCA_911387755.1 Chrysotoxum bicinctum | reverse complement strand
GTATTTGTATTGTATTGTATTGTATTGTATTTGTATTGTATTTGTATTGTATTTGTATTGTATTTGTATTGTATTTGTATTGTATTTGTATTGTATTTGTATTGTATTTGTATTGTATTTGTATTGTATTTGTATTGTATTTGTATTGTATTTGTATTGTATTTGTATTGTATTTGTATTGTATTTGTATTGTATTTGTATTGTATTTGTATTGTATTGTATTGTATTTGTATTGTATTTGTATTGTATTTGTATTGTATTTGTATTGTATTTGTATTGTATTTGTATTGTATTTGTATTGTATTTGTATTGTATTGTATTGTATTTGTATTTGTATTGTATTTGTATTGTATTTGTATTGTAATTTGTATTGTATTTGTATTGTATTTGTATTGTATTTGTATTGTATTTGTATTGTATTTGTATTGTATTTGTATTGTATTTGTATTGTATTTGTATTGTATTTGTATTGTATTTGTATTGTATTTGTATTGTATTTGTATTGTATTTGTATTGTATTTGTATTGTATTTGTATTGTATTTGTATTGTATTTGTATTGTATTTGTATTGTATTTGTATTGTATTTGTATTGTATTTGTATTGTATTTGTATTGTATTTGTATTGTATTTGTATTGTATTTGTATTGTATTTGTATTGTATTTGTATTGTATTTGTATTGTATTTGTATTGTATTTGTATTGTATTTGTATTGTATTTGTATTGTATTTGTATTGTATTTGTATTGTATTTTGTATTGTATTTGTATTGTATTTGTATTGTATTTGTATTGTATTTGTATTGTATTTGTATTGTATTTGTATTGTATTTGTATTGTATTTGTATTGTATTTGTATTGTATTTGTATTGTATTGTATTGTATTTGTATTGTATTTGTATTGTATTTGTATTGTATTTGTATTGTATTTGTATTGTATTTTGTATTGTATTTGTATTGTATTTGTATTGTATTTGTATTGTATTTGTATTGTATTTGTATTGTATTTGTATTGTATTTGTATTGTATTTGTATTGTATTTGTATTGTATTTGTATTGTATTTGTATTTGTATTGTATTTGTATTGTATTTGTATTGTATTTGTATTGTATTTGTATTGTATTTGTATTGTATTTGTATTGTATTTGTATTGTATTTGTATTGTATTTGTATTGTATTTGTATTGTATTTGTATTGTATTTGTATTGTATTTGTATTGTATTTGTATTGTATTTGTATGTATTTGTATTGTATTTGTATTGTATTTGTATTGTATTTGTATTGTATTTGTATTGTATTTGTATTGTATTTGTATTGTATTTGTATTGTATTTGTATTGTATTTGTATTGTATTTGTATTGTATTTGTATTGTATTTGTATTGTATTTGTATTGTATTTGTATTGTATTTGTATTGTATTTGTATTGTATTTGTATTGTATTGTATTGTATTTGTATTGTATTTGTATTGTATTTGTATTGTATTTGTATTGTATTTGTATTGTATTTGTATTGTATTTGTATTGTATTTGTATTGTATTTGTATTGTATTTGTATTGTATTTGTATTGTATTTGTATTGTATTTGTATTGTATTTGTATTGTATTTGTATTGTATTTGTATTGTATTTGTATTGTATTTGTATTGTATTTGTATTGTATTTGTATTGTATTTGTATTGTATTTGTATTGTATTGTATTGTATTTGTATTGTATTTGTATTGTATTTGTACTGTATTTGTATTGTATTTGTATTGTATTTGTATTGTATTTGTATTGTATTTGTATTGTATTTGTATTGTATTTGTATTGTATTTGTATTGTATTTGTATTGTATTTGTATTGTATTTGTATTGTATTTGTATTGTATTTGTATTGTATTTGTATTGTATTTGTATTGTATTTGTATTGTATTTGTATTGTATTTGTATTGTATTTGTATTGTATTTGTATTGTATTTGTATTGTATTTGTATTGTATTTGTATTGTATTTGTATTGTATTTGTATTGTATTTGTATTGTATTGTATTTGTATTGTATTTGTATTGTATTTGTATTGTATTTGTATTGTATTTGTATTGTATTTGTATTGTATTTGTATTGTATTTGTATTGTATTTGTATTGTATTTGTATTGTATTTGTATTGTATTTGTATTGTATTTGTATTGTATTTGTATTGTATTTGTATTGTATTTGTATTGTATTTGTATTGTATTTGTATTGTATTTGTATTGTATTTGTATTGTATTTGTATTGTATTTGTATTGTATTTGTATTGTATTTGTATTGTATTTGTATTGTATTTGTATTGTATTTGTATTGTATTTGTATTGTATTTGTATTGTATTTGTATTGTATTTGTATTGTATTTGTATTTATTTGTATTGTATTTGTATTGTATTTGTATTGTATTTGTATTGTATTTGTATTGTATTTGTATTGTATTTGTATTGTATTTGTATTGTATTTGTATTGTATTTGTATTGTATTTGTATTGTATTTGTATTGTATTTGTATTGTATTTGTATTGTATTTGTATTGTATTTGTATTGTATTTGTATTGTATTTGTATTGTATTTGTATTGTATTTGTATTGTATTTGTATTGTATTTGTATTGTATTTGTATTGTATTTGTATTGTATTTGTATTGTATTTGTATTGTATTTGTATTGTATTTGTATTGTATTTGTATTGTATTTGTATTGTATTTGTATTGTATTTGTATTGTATTTGTATTGTATTTTGTATTGTATTTGTATTGTATTTGTATTGTATTTGTATTGTATTTGTATTGTATTTGTATTGTATTTGTATTGTATTTGTATTGTATTTGTATTGTATTTGTATTGTATTTGTATTGTATTTGTATTGTATTTGTATTGTATTTGTATTGTATTTGTATTGTATTTGTATTGTATTTGTATTGTATTTGTATTGTATTTGTATTGTATTTGTATTGTATTTGTATTGTATTTGTATTGTTTTGTATTGTATTTGTATTGTATTTGTATTGTATTTGTATTGTATTTGTATTGTATTTGTATTGTATTTGTATTGTATTTGTATTGTATTTGTATTGTATTTGTATTGTATTTGTATTGTATTTGTATTGTATTTGTATTGTATTTGTATTGTATTTGTATTGTATTTGTATTGTATTTGTATTGTATTTGTATTGTATTTGTATTGTATTTGTATTGTATTTGTATTGTATTTGTATTGTATTTGTATTGTATTTGTATTGTATTTGTATTGTATTTGTATTGTTTTGTATTGTATTTGTATTGTATTTGTATTGTATTTGTATTGTATTTGTATTGTATTTGTATTGTATTTGTATTGTATTTGTATGTATTTGTATTGTATTTGTATTGTATTTGTATTGTATTTGTATTGTATTTGTATTGTATTTGTATTGTATTTGTATTGTATTTGTATTGTATTTGTATTGTATTTGTATTGTATTTGTATTGTATTTGTATTGTATTTGTATTGTATTTGTATTGTATTTGTATTGTATTTGTATTGTATTTGTATTGTATTTGTATTGTATTTGTATTGTATTTGTATTGTATTTGTATTGTATTTGTATTGTTTTGTATTGTATTTGTATTGTATTTGTATTGTATTTGTATTGTATTTGTATTGTATTTGTATTGTATTGTATTGTATTTGTATTGTATTGTATTGTATTTGTATTGTATTTGTATTGTATTTGTATTGTATTTGTATTTGTTTTGTATTGTATTTGTATTGTATTTGTATTGTATTTGTATTGTATTTGTATTGTATTTGTATTGTATTTGTATTGTATTTGTATTGTATTTGTATTGTATTTGTATTGTATTTGTATTGTATTTGTATTGTATTTGTATTGTATTTGTATTGTATTTGTATTGTATTTGTATTGTATTTGTATTGTATTTGTATTGTATTTGTATTGTATTTGTATTGTATTTGTATTGTATTTGTATTGTATTTGTATTGTATTTGTATTGTATTTGTATTGTATTTGTATTGTATTTGTATTGTATTTGTATTGTATTTGTATTGTATTTGTATTGTATTTGTATTGTATTTGTGTGTTGTTTTGTATTTGTATTGTATTTGTATTGTATTTGTATTGTATTTGTATTGTATTTGTATTGTATTTGTATTGTATTTGTATTGTATTTGTATTGTATTTGTATTGTATTTGTATTGTATTTGTATTGTATTTGTATTGTATTTGTATTGTATTTGTATGTATTTGTATTGTATTGTATTGTATTTGTATTGTATTTGTATTGTATTTGTATTGTATTTGTATTGTATTTGTATTGTATTTGTATTGTATTTGTATTGTATTTGTATTGTATTTGTATTGTATTTGTATTGTATTTGTATTGTATTTGTATTGTATTTGTATTGTATTTGTATTGTATTTGTATTGTATTTGTATTGTATTTGTATTGTATTTGTATTGTATTTGTATTGTATTTGTATTGTATTTGTATTGTATTTGTATTGTATTTGTATTGTATTTGTATTGTATTTGTATTGTATTTATTGTATTTGTATTGTATTTGTATTGTATTTGTATTGTATTTGTATTGTATTTGTATTGTATTTGTATTGTATTTGTATTGTATTTGTATTGTATTTGTATTGTATTTGTATTGTATTTGTATTGTATTTGTATTGTATTTGTATTGTATTTGTATTGTATTTGTATTGTATTTGTATTGTATTTGTATTGTATTTGTATTGTATTTGTATTGTATTTGTATTGTATTTGTATTGTATTTGTATTGTATTTGTATTGTATTTGTATTGTATTTGTATTGTATTTGTATTGTATTTGTATTGTATTTGTATTGTATTTGTATTGTATTTGTATTGTATTTGTATTGTATTTGTATTGTATTTGTATTGTATTTGTATTGTATTTGTATTGTATTTGTATTGTATTTGTATTGTATTTGTATTGTATTTGTATTGTATTTGTATTGTATTTGTATTGTATTTGTATTGTATTTGTATTGTATTTGTATTGTATTGTATTGTATTTGTATTGTATTTGTATTGTATTTGTATTGTATTTGTATTGTATTATGTATTGTATTTGTATTGTATTTGTATTGTATTTGTATTGTATTTGTATTGTATTTGTATTGTATTTGTATTGTATTTGTATTGTATTTGTATTGTATTTGTATTGTATTTGTATTGTATTTGTATTGTATTTGTATTGTATTTGTATTGTATTTGTATTGTATTTGTATTGTATTGTATTGTATTTGTATTGTATTTGTATTGTATTTGTTATTGTATTTGTATTGTATTTGTATTGTATTTGTATTGTATTTGTATTGTATTTGTATTGTATTTGTATTGTATTTGTATTGTATTTGTATTGTATTTGTATTGTATTTGTATTGTATTTGTATTGTATTTGTATTGTATTTGTATTGTATTTGTATTGTATTTGTATTGTATTTGTATTGTATTTGTCATTGTATTTGTATTGTATTTGTATTGTATTTGTATTGTATTTGTATTGTATTGTATTGTATTTGTATTGTATTTGTATTGTATTTGTATTGTATTTGTATTGTATTTGTATTGTATTTGTATTGTATTTGTATTGTATTTGTATTGTATTTGTATTGTATTGTTTTGTATTTGTATTGTATTTGTATTGTATTTGTATTGTATTTGTATTGTATTTGTATTGTATTGTATTGTATTTGTATTGTATTTGTATTGTATTTGTATTGTATTTGTATTGTATTTGTATTGTATTTGTATTGTATTTGTATTGTATTTGTATTGTATTTGTATTGTATTTGTATTGTATTTGTATTGTATTTGTATTGTATTTGTATTGTATTTGTATTGTATTTGTATTGTATTTGTATTGTATTTGTATTGTATTTGTATTGTATTTGTATTGTATTTGTATTGTATTTGTATTGTATTTGTATTGTATTTGTATTGTATTTGTATTGTATTTGTATTGTATTTGTATTGTATTTGTATTGTATTTGTATTGTATTTGTATTGTATTTGTATTGTATTTGTATTGTATTTGTATTGTATTTGTATTGTATTTGTATTGTATTTGTATTGTATTTGTATTGTATTTGTATTGTATTTGTATTGTATTTTGTATTGTATTTGTATTGTATTTGTATTGTATTGTATTGTATTTGTATTGTATTTGTATTGTATTTGTATTGTATTTGTATTGTATTTGTATTGTATTTGTATTGTATTTGTATTTGTATTGTATTGTATTGTATTTGTATTGTATTTGTATTGTATTTGTATTGTATTTGTATTGTATTTGTATTGTATTTGTATTGTATTTGTATTGTATTTGTATTGTATTTGTATTGTATTTGTATTGTATTTGTATTGTATTTGTATTGTATTTGTATTGTATTTGTATTGTATTTGTATTGTATTTGTATTGTATTTGTATTGTATTTGTATTGTATTTGTATTGTATTTGTATTGTATTTGTATTGTATTTGTATTGTATTGTATTGTATTTGTATTGTATTTGTATTGTATTTTGTATTGTATTTGTATTGTATTTGTATTGTATTTGTATTGTATTTGTATTGTATTTGTATTGTATTTGTATTGTATTTGTATTGTATTTGTATTGTATTTGTATTGTATTTGTATTGTATTTGTATTGTATTTGTATTGTATTTGTATTGTATTGTATGTATTTGTATTGTATTTGTATTGTATTTGTATTGTATTTGTATTGTATTTGTATTGTATTTGTATTGTATTTGTATTGTATTTGTATTGTATTTGTATTGTATTTGTATGTATTTGTATTGTATTTGTATTGTATTTGTATTGTATTTGTATTGTATTTGTATTGTTTTTGTATTGTATTTGTATTGTATTTGATTGTATTTGTATTGTATTTGTATTGTATTTGTATTGTATTGTATTGTATTTGTATTGTATTTGTATTGTATTTGTATTGTATTTGTATTGTATTTGTATTGTATTTGTATTGTATTTGTATTGTATTTGTATTGTATTTGTATTGTATTTGTATTGTATTTGTATTGTATTTGTATTGTATTTGTATTGTATTTGTATTGTATTTGTATTGTATTTGTATTGTATTTGTATTGTATTTGTATTGTATTTGTATTGTATTTGTATTGTATTTGTATTGTATTTGTATTGTATTTGTATTGTATTTGTATTGTATTTGTATTGTATTTGTATTGTATTTGTATTGTATTTGTATTGTATTTGTATTGTATTTGTATTGTATTTGTATTGTATTTGTATTGTATTTGTATTGTATTTGTATTGTATTTGTATTGTATTTGTATTGTATTTGTATTGTATTATGTATTTGTATGTATTTGTATTGTATTTGTATTGTATTTGTATTGTATTTGTATTGTATTTGTATTGTATTTGTATTGTATTTGTATTGTATTTGTATTGTATTTGTATTGTATTGTATTGTATTTGTATTGTATTTGTATTGTATTTGTATTGTATTTGTATTGTATTTGTATTGTATTTGTATTGTATTTGTATTGTATTTGTATTGTATTTGTATTGTATTTGTATTGTATTTGTATTGTATTTGTATTGTATTTGTATTGTATTTGTATTGTATTTGTATTGTATTTGTATTGTATTTGTATTGTATTTGTATTGTATTTGTATTGTATTTGTATTGTATTTGTATTGTATTTGTATTGTATTTGTATTGTATTTGTATTGTATTTGTATTGTATTTGTATTGTATTTGTATTGTATTTGTATTGTATTTGTATTGTATTTGTATTGTATTTGTATTGTATTTGTATTGTATTTGTATTGTATTTGTATTGTATTTGTATTGTATTTGTATTGTATTTGTATTGTATTTGTATTGTATTTGTATTGTATTTGTATTGTATTTGTATTGTATTTGTATTGTATTTGTATTGTATTTGTATTGTATTTGTATTGTATTTGTATTGTATTTGTATTGTATTTGTATTGTATTTGTATTTGTATTTGTATTGTATTTGTATTGTATTTGTATTGTATTTGTATTGTATTTGTATTGTATTTGTATTGTATTTGTATTGTATTTGTATTGTATTTGTATTGTATTTGTATTGTATTTGTATTGTATTTGTATTGTATTTGTATTGTATTTGTATTGTATTTGTATTGTATTTGTATTGTATTTGTATTGTATTTGTATTGTATTTGTATTGTATTTGTATTGTATTTGTATTGTATTTGTATTGTATTTGTATTGTATTTGTATTGTATTTGTATTGTATTTGTATTGTATTTGTATTGTATTTGTATTGTATTTGTATTGTATTTGTATTGTATTTGTATTGTATTTGTATTGTATTTGTATTGTATTTGTATTGTATTTGTATTGTATTTGTATTGTATTTGTATTGTATTTGTATTGTATTTGTATTGTATTTGTATTGTATTTGTATTGTATTTGTATTGTATTTGTATTGTATTTGTATTGTATTTGTATTGTATTTGTATTGTATTTGTATTGTATTTGTATTGTATTTGTATTGTATTTGTATTGTATTTGTATTGTATTTGTATTGTATTTGTATTGTATTTGTATTGTATGTATTTGTATTGTATTTGTATTGTATTTGTATTGTATTTGTATTGTATTTGTATTGTATTTGTATTGTATTTGTATTGTATTTGTATTGTATTTGTATTGTATTTGTATTGTATTTGTATTGTATTTGTATTGTATTTGTATTGTATTTGTATTGTATTTGTATTGTATTTGTATTGTATTTGTATTGTATTTGTATTGTATTTGTATTGTATTTGTATTGTATTTGTATTGTATTTGTATTGTATTTGTATTGTATTTGTATTGTATTTGTATTGTATTTGTATTGTATTTGTATTGTATTTGTATTGTATTTGTATTGTATTTGTATTGTATTTGTATTGTATTTGTATTGTATTTGTATTGTATTTGTATTGTATTTGTATTGTATTTGTATTGTATTTGTATTGTATTTGTATTGTATTTGTATTGTATTTGTATTGTATTTGTATTGTATTTGTATTGTATTTGTATTGTATTTGTATTGTATTTGTATTATTGTATGTATTTGTATTGTATTTGTATTGTATTTGTATTGTATTTGTATTGTATTTGTATTGTATTTGTATTGTATTTGTATTGTATTTGTATTGTATTTGTATTGTATTTGTATTGTATTTGTATTGTATTTGTATTGTATTTGTATTGTATTTGTATTGTATTTGTATTGTATTTGTATTGTATTTGTATTGTATTGTATTGTATTTGTATTGTATTTGTATTGTATTTGTATTGTATTTGTATTGTATTTGTATTGTATTTGTATTGTATTTGTATTGTATTTGTATTGTATTTGTATTGTATTTTGTATTGTATTTGTATTGTATTTGTATTGTATTTGTATTGTATTTGTATTGTATTTGTATTGTATTTGTATTGTATTTGTATTGTATTTGTATTGTATTTGTATTGTATTTGTATTGTATTTGTATTGTATTTGTATTGTATTTGTATTGTATTTGTATTGTATTTGTATTGTATTTGTATTGTATTTGTATTGTATTTGTATTGTATTTGTATTGTATTTGTA
This sequence comes from Chrysotoxum bicinctum, assembly GCA_911387755.1. Lineage (NCBI taxonomy): Eukaryota > Metazoa > Arthropoda > Insecta > Diptera > Syrphidae > Chrysotoxum > Chrysotoxum bicinctum. Next base: position 69,319,064 of record OU426989.1, on the reverse strand, counting down.
TTGTATTTGTATTGTATTTGTATTGTATTTGTATTGTATTTGTATTGTATTTGTATTGTATTTGTATTGTATTTGTATTGTATTTGTATTGTATTTGTATTGTATTTGTATTGTATTTGTATTGTATTTGTATTGTATTTGTATTGTATTTGTATTGTATTTGTATTGTATTTGTATTGTATTTGTATTGTATTTGTATTGTATTTGTATTGTATTTGTATTGTATTTGTATTGTATTTGTATTGTATTTGTATTGTATTTGTATTGTATTTGTATTGTATTTGTATTGTATTGTATTGTATTTGTATTGTATTTGTATTGTATTTGTATTGTATTTGTATTGTATTTGTATTGTATTTGTATTGTATTTGTATTGTATTTGTATTGTATTTGTATTGTATTTGTATTGTATTTGTATTGTATTTGTATTGTATTTGTATTGTATTTGTATTGTATTTGTATTGTATTTGTATTGTATTTGTATTGTATTTGTATTGTATTTGTATTGTATTTGTATTGTATTTGTATTGTATTTGTATTGTATTTGTATTGTATTTGTATTGTATTTGTATTGTATTTGTATTGTATTTGTATTGTATTTGTATTGTATTTGTATTGTATTTGTATTGTATTTGTATTGTATTTGTATTGTATTTGTATTGTATTTGTATTGTATTTGTATTGTATTTGTATTGTATTTGTATTGTATTTGTATTGTATTTGTATTGTATTTGTATTGTATTTGTATTGTATTTGTATTGTATTTTATTGTATTGTATTGTATTTGTATTGTATTTGTATTGTATTTGTATTGTATTTGTATTGTATTTGTATTGTATTTGTATTGTATTTGTATTGTATTTGTATTGTATTTATGTATTTGTATTGTATTTGTATTGTATTTGTATTGTATTTGTATTGTATTTGTATTGTATTTGTATTGTATTTGTATTGTATTTGTATTGTATTGTATTGTATTTGTATTGTATTTGTATTGTATTTGTATTGTATTTGTATTGTATTTGTATTGTATTTGTATTGTATTTGTATTGTATTTGTATTGTATTTGTATTGTATTTGTATTGTATTTGTATTGTATTTGTATTGTATTTGTATTGTATTTGTATTGTATTTGTATTGTATTTGTATTGTATTTGTATTGTATTTGTATTGTATTTGTATTGTATTTGTATTGTATTTGTATTGTATTTGTATTGTATTTGTATTGTATTTGTATTGTATTTGTATTGTATTTGTATTGTATTTGTATTGTATTTGTATTTGTATTTGTATTGTATTTGTATTGTATTTGTATTGTATTTGTATTGTATTTGTATTGTATTTGTATTGTATTTGTATTGTATTTGTATTGTATTTGTATTGTATTTGTATTGTATTTGTATTGTATTTGTATTGTATTTGTATTGTATTTGTATTGTATTTGTATTGTATTTGTATTGTATTTGTATTGTATTTGTATTGTATTTGTATTGTATTTGTATGTATTTGTATTGTATTTGTATTGTATTTGTATTGTATTGTATTGTATTTGTATTGTATTTGTATTGTATTTGTATTGTATTTGTATTGTATTTGTATTGTATTTGTATTGTATTTGTATTGTATTTGTATTGTATTTGTATTGTATTTGTATTGTATTTGTATTGTATTTGTATGTATTTGTATTGTTTTGTATTTGTATTGTATTTGTATTGTATTTGTATTGTATTTGTATTGTATTTGTATTGTATTTGTATTGTATTTGTATTGTATTTGTATTGTATTTGTATTGTATTTGTATTGTATTTGTATTGTATTTGTATTGTATTTGTATTGTATTTGTATTTGTATTTATTGTATTGTATTTGTATTGTATTGTATTGTATTTGTATTTGTATGTATTTGTATTGTATTTGTATTGTATTTGTATTGTATTTGTATTGTATTTGTATTGTATTTGTATTGTATTTGTATTGTATTTGTATGTTTTTGTATTGTATTTGTATGTATTTGTATTGTATTTGTATTGTATTTGTATTGTATTTGTATTGTATTTGTATTGTATTTGTATTGTATTTGTATTGTATTTGTATTGTATTTGTATTGTATTTGTATGTATTGTATTGTATTTGTATTGTATTTGTATTGTATTTGTATTGTATTTGTATTGTATTTGTATTGTATTTGTATTGTATTGTATTTGTATTGTATTTGTATTGTATTTGTATTGTATTTGTATTGTATTTGTATTGTATTTGTATTGTATTTGTATTGTATTTGTATTGTATTTGTATTGTATTTGTATTGTATTTGTATTGTATTTGTATTGTATTTGTATTGTATTTGTATTGTATTTGTATTGTATTTGTATTGTATTTGTATTGTATTTGTATTGTATTTGTATTGTATTTGTATTGTATTTGTATTGTATTTGTATTGTATTTGTATTGTATTTGTATTGTATTTGTATTGTATTGTATTGTATTTGTATTGTATTTGTATTGTATTTGTATTGTATTTGTATTGTATTTGTATTGTATTTGTATTGTTTTTGTCGTGTGTTTGTCTTGTATTTGTATTGTATTGTATTGTATTTGTATTGTATTTGTATTGTATTTGTATTGTATTTGTATTGTATTTGTATTGTATTTGTATTGTATTTGTATTGTATTGTATTTATTGTATTGTATTTGTATTGTATTTGTATTGTATTTGTATTGTATTGTATTGTATTTGTATTGTATTGTATTGTATTGTATTGTATTTGTATTGTATTGTATTGTATTGTATTTGTATTGTATTTGTATTGTATTTGTATTGTATTTGTATTGTATTTGTATTGTATTTGTATTGTATTTGTATTGTATTTGTATTGTATTTGTATTGTATTTGTATTGTATTTGTATTGTATTTGTATTGTATTTGTATTGTATTTGTATTGTATTTGTATTGTATTTGTATTGTATTTGTATTGTATTTGTATTGTATTTGTATTGTATTTGTATTGTATTTGTATTGTATTTGTATTGTATTTGTATTGTATTTGTATTGTATTTGTATTGTATTTGTATTGTATTTGTATTGTATTTGTATTGTATTTGTATTGTATTTGTATTGTATTTGTATTGTATTTGTATTGTATTTGTATTGTATTTGTATTGTATTTGTATTGTATTTGTATTGTATTTGTATTGTATTTGTATTGTATTTGTATTGTATTTGTATTGTATTTGTATTGTATTTGTATTGTATTTGTATTGTATTTGTATTGTATTTGTATTGTATTGTATTGTATTTGTATTGTATTTGTATTGTATTTGTATTGTATTTGTATTGTATTTGTATTGTATTTGTATTGTATTTGTATTGTATTTGTATTGTATTTGTATTGTATTTGTATTGTATTTGTATTATTTGTATTGTATTTGTATTGTATTTGTATTGTATTTGTATTGTATTTGTATTGTATTTGTATTGTATTTGTATTGTATTTGTATTGTATTTGTATTGTATTTGTATTGTATTTGTATTGTATTTGTATTGTATTTGTATTGTATTTGTATTGTATTTGTATTGTATTTGTATTGTATTTGTATTGTATTTGTATTGTATTTGTATTGTATTTGTATTGTATTTGTATTGTATTTGTATTGTATTTGTATGTATTTGTATTGTATTTGTATTGTATTTGTATTGTATTTGTATTGTATTTGTATTGTATTTGTATTGTATTTGTATTGTATTTGTATTGTATTTGTATTGTATTTGTATTGTATTTGTATTGTATTTGTATTGTATTTGTATTGTATTTGTATTGTATTTGTATTGTATTTGTATTGTATTTGTATTGTATTTGTATTGTATTTGTATTGTATTTGTATTGTATTTGTATTGTATTTGTATTGTATTTGTATTGTATTTGTATTGTATTTGTATTGTATTTGTATTGTATTTGTATTGTATTGTATTGTATTGTATTTGTATTGTATTTGTATTGTATTTGTATTGTATTTGTATTGTATTTGTATTGTATTTGTATTGTATTTGTATTGTATTTGTATTGTATTTGTATTGTATTTGTATTGTATTTGTATTGTATTTGTATTGTATTTGTATTGTATTTGTATTGTATTTGTATTGTATTTGTATTGTATTTGTATTGTATTTGTATTGTATTTGTATTGTATTTGTATTGTATTTGTATTGTATTGTATTGTATTTGTATTGTATTTGTATTGTATTTGTATTGTATTTGTATTGTATTTGTATTGTATTTGTATTGTATTTGTATTGTATTTGTATTGTATTTGTATTGTATTTGTATTGTATTTGTATTGTATTGTATTTGTATTTGTATTGTATTTGTATTGTATTTGTATTGTATTTGTATTGTATTTGTATTGTATTTGTATTGTATTTGTATTGTATTTGTATTGTATTTGTATTGTATTTGTATTGTATTTGTATTGTATTTGTATTGTATTTGTATTGTATTTGTATTGTATTTGTATTGTATTTGTATTGTATTTGTATTGTATTTGTATTGTATTTGTATTGTATTTGTATTGTATTTGTATTGTATTTGTATTGTATTTTGTATTTATTGTATTTGTATTGTATTTGTATTGTATTTGTATTGTATTTGTATTGTATTTGTATTGTATTTGTATTGTATTTGTATTGTATTTGTATTGTATTTGTATTGTATTTGTATTGTATTTGTATTGTATTTGTATTGTATTTGTATTGTATTTGTATTGTATTTGTATTGTATTTGTATTGTATTTGTATTGTATTTGTATTGTATTTGTATTGTATTTGTATTGTATTTGTATTGTATTTGTATTGTATTTGTATTGTATTGTATTGTATTTGTATTGTATTTGTATTGTATTTGTATTGTATTTGTATTGTATTGTATTGTATTTGTATTGTATTTGTATTGTATTTGTATTGTATTTGTATTGTATTTGTATTGTATTTGTATTGTATTTGTATTGTATTTGTATTGTATTTGTATTGTATTTGTATTGTATTTGTATTGTATTTGTATTGTATTTGTATTGTATTTGTATTGTATTTGTATTGTATTTGTATTGTATTTTTGTTTTGTATTGTATTTTGTATTGTATTTGTATTGTATTTGTTTTGTTTTTGTATTGTATTTGTATTGTATTTGTATTGTATTTGTATTGTATTTGTATTGTATTTGTATTGTATTTGTATTGTATTTGTATTGTATTTGTATTGTATTTGTATTGTATTTGTATTGTATTTGTATTGTATTTGTATTGTATTTGTATTGTATTTGTATTGTATTTGTATTGTATTTGTATTGTATTTGTATTGTATTGTATTGTATTGTATTGTATTTGTATTGTATTGTATTGTATTTGTATTGTATTTGTATTGTATTTGTATTGTATTTGTATTGTATTTGTATTGTATTTGTATTGTATTTGTATTGTATTTGTATTGTATTTGTATTGTATGTATTTGTATTGTATTTGTATTGTATTTGTATTGTGTATTTGTATTGTATTCTGTATTGTATTGTATTGTATTTGTATTGTATTTGTATTGTATTTGTATTGTATTTGTATTGTATTTGTATTGTATTTGTATTGTATTTGTATTGTATTTGTATTGTATTTGTATTGTATTTGTATTGTATTTGTATTGTATTTGTATTGTATTTGTATTGTATTTGTATTGTATTTGTATTGTATTTGTATTGTATTTGTATTGTATTTGTATTGTATTTGTATTGTATTTGTATTGTATTTGTATTGTATTTGTATTGTATTTGTATTGTATTTGTATTGTATTTGTATTGTATTTGTATTGTATTTGTATTGTATTTGTATTGTATTTGTATTGTATTTGTATTGTATTGTATTGTATTTGTATTGTATTTGTATTGTATTTGTATTGTATTTGTATTGTATTTGTATTGTATTTGTATTGTATTTGTATTGTATTTGTATTGTATTTGTATTGTATTTGTATTGTATTTGTATTGTATTTGTATTGTATTTGTATTGTATTTGTATTGTATTTGTATTGTATTTGTATTGTATTTGTATTGTATTTGTATTGTATTTGTATTGTATTTGTATTGTATTTGTATTGTATTTGTATTGTATTTGTATTGTATTTGTATTGTATTTGTATTGTATTTGTATTGTATTTGTATTGTATTTGTATTGTATTTGTATTGTATTTGTATTGTATTTGTATTGTATTTGTATTGTATTTGTATTGTATTTGTATTGTATTTGTATTGTATTTGTATTGTATTTGTATTGTATTTGTATTGTATTTGTATTGTATTTGTATTGTATTTGTATTGTATTTGTATTGTATTTCGTATTGTATTTGTATTGTATTTGTATTGTATTTGTATTGTATTTGTATTGTATTTGTATTGTATTTGTATTGTATTTGTATTGTATTTGTATTGTATTTGTATTGTATTTGTATTGTATTTGTATTGTATTTGTATTGTAATTTGTATTGTATTTGTATTGTATTTGTATTGTATTTGTATTGTATTTGTATTGTATTTGTATTGTATTTGTATTGTATTTGTATTGTATTTGTATTGTATTTGTATTGTATTTGTGTATTGTATTTGTATTGGTATTTGTATTGTATTTGTATTGTATTTGTATTGTATTTGTATTGTATTTGTATTGTATTTGTATTGTATTTGTATTGTATTTGTATTGTATTTGTATTGTATTTGTATTGTATTTGTATTGTATTTGTATTGTATTTGTATTGTATTTGTATTGTATTTGTATTGTATTTGTATTGTATTTGTATTGTATTTGTATTGTATTTGTATTGTATTTGTATTGTATTTGTATTGTATTTGTATTGTATTTGTATTGTATTTGTATTGTATTTGTATTGTATTTGTATTGTATTTGTATTGTTTTTGTGTATATATACAACATTTATATATGTATAAATATTTGTATATATGTGTATACAAATACAATAGAATTCAAATAAAGTTGATATTTGATTTTTATTTTTTTAAGATTTACAAAGATAACAACAATTTAGCTATAATGATGTAAATATGATTTTAATATTTTATTGTTAAAAATTAAAATTTATTTTTCATAAGATTTAAAAGACGAAGTCATCCATTATTTTATCTATACAGAGAGAGTTTTCTTGACCACTGGTTGATACTTTCAAGATCAAAGTTGAGCGTATATATGGCATCCTCTTCTACTTTGAAATTGAGAAACAGTTGCCCTTCATTAGTATACTTATGAAAAGATGTCCTTTTTATAAGCATTGAGAACAAAAGATGGCCCAAAGTAGACCCCTGTGGAACACCTTTAACAGTATAGTTTAGATCTGACAGCTTGTTACTTGCATTAACTGCTTCATTGCTACAGGAAAGGTAAGATTTTCTTTATAAAGCTGCTGACGAAGAGAATTCAAATTATGTATGAAGTTTTGACACAAGTTTGAAATGATTTACAGAGGCAATGACTTTGGAAAAATCCAATAATGCTATCAGTACAATTTGACCTTCAGCAATTGATATTCTTAAATCATATGATATTTTTAACAAGACAGAAAAAACAACAATGTTGATTTCGAAAACCTAAATGGTGTCTAGAAAATAAGGGAACTTCGCTGCTTTGGACTAAGGGCCAAAAAAGCTAAGTATTTTGAATCTGAAATAATAATATTGAAATTGAACGAAATACAAGGTATTTGGCATAGTAATACCTATATAATAGATATACCTTAGTAGTTTTCCAGACACTAGGAAAAGAAGCAGTATTAAATTTATGGGGAAGGACTGGAAGAATATAAGGTAATATTATTGTTTTAATAAATATAGGATGTATTTGATCAAGCTCAGACGATTTTTATTTAATACTCAGCATATCCTTTGCAACATCTGTTTGCTCTACTCTATAAAATTCAAGACCAAATAAAATTAGAGTTGTATTTATTAAGCCCACAACTGATGACCAAGTCTTAGGGAGCCGTACAAACGATACGCTGCAATCATACTAAAATGCAAAACGTCTTAATCTTCCGTACACTGACAATTTTTGTTCGACAGAGATAGTGCATATTTATGTTTCGTGTGACATCATACTCGTATATACTCCTTCCGAACATTTCAATTATTTAATGAAATATTTATTCATTATCCAACATAATAACCTTAAAATAGTCCACCCTACCAGAGATTCATTATCATCATCGAAATATCAGCATTGAGCAAACAAATCTCTCTCTCTTGATGATATCTCTACAAACCTAGCACTTTATTAGCATTATCTTATTTGTGTACTCGCAAAACATGTATCTGTGTATCTCGTATGTTAGGTAAAAATCACCTAAAGTTGAGCATTTGACACACGACACCCTCAAACAGAAGCACGACCAGTTAAGTCACATACGATATCATCAAACGATAGGGTGAGAGGATTTACAGTCCAAAAATCGTTCAAGGTATTAAAAACAAAAAACAACAAAAAAATATTTTCTACATGAATTGCCACACAAAACAGTTAAGTACCTATAAATTTATAAAAAAAAAAAATAACTGACAAAGAATACAAATTTTATCGCATAAGCGGATTGAAAAAATTGTCACATTGGTCCAGAACTCCAGCCAGAAATAAAGAAGCACGAAAAAGAACGATTAAACAACCTATGTATACGAATCATGTCGGGATTGCGCTTTTAGAAGTAGATCCGAAGATGGCAAGAGCAGAGCCCTTTCGCAGCACCTTATCTTGGCATTCAATCGATACATCCCTTCGGCACAATTTGTGAATTTCGAATTTCGTGTCGAATGAAGTGGTGAGTTTTTAAAACATAATACACGAAGATACTTATCAGACGGAATTAGAAGGATTTGTTCCTGCGAAATGATTATGTGCGAGTTTGATTTTTATCACAGAGAGCTCGATGCACATGTTCCGTTTTGCCAATTATAATCCTTGGTTTCCAATTTGGAATGGACTTAGCGACAAACATATGGTGAGGTGGATAAAATGATGATGTACATATTAATGTTACATTTTGATTTATTTATTTTTATTTTAAAACCTACTTCGAGAATTGTGTACGGAGGCAATCACAATTATCGAAAACAAATGTGTTGACACAAACGCAAAGAAAAAAAAAAAAGACTGTTGAAAAACGAATTTGACATTTCTATTTCTTATTCCTACGCTAAACCACCTACTTCGGTGGTTTAACTTAATGATAGTTAGTAAAAGTCATTTAACAGAAAATTTGTTTTATTAATGAAATTTCGCACTTAGTCCAGGACTTAACGATAAACCTCCACTAAACTATCTTTATTAATATGGGTGTAAATATCTTACATAGTTCACCGTTAAGCATTGGCCTTTGCTGTCAGTTGAAAAATGGAGTATTTTCTGAATTTTAGAATTTCAATAAACCGTTGACGACATTAAAATATTAAATTTCATCACTTATTGTTTAAAAACGCTTTATTCAGTATTTGTTAACGGTAATTTAATGCGGTTTTTATTTTCTCCATTTTGCATTCGAAACATTTCAGACTGATAGTGTGCTTTTGCCCCAGGCTGATACTCATATTGGGTTGAGAACGGGTATACTCCTATTAAGTTCATTCGTTCTAAGGTTGCATACAGTGCATGCTGGGTTCATATCCGTCTTATGTGGCAAGTAGTTGAGGGGTAAAAGATCACCTCTAGCCTTGCTGATAACCCGAGATCATATCTGAGTAGTTTATAAGTGTTCCTTATTTGGCATCTAAAAATAATGAAAATATAAGGGGGCTAAGAAGGCAACCCTGCCTTACTTCTGTTTCGGTTTGAGTTTTGAGAAAGGAGATTAGTCTATAATTACTTGAACTCCTTAGGGTCACCTTTCTTTAGGATTGGAAATATGATGTTTTTCTTGAAACTTGATGGCACTTTGCCAGCAATGAGAATATAATTTAACGCTTTTGCTATTTCGATGAGTAATAGATCCGTCACCTTTTTTAAAACCTCGCAGGGAATGTGGTCTTCACCTGGGGCTTTAATCAATCTAGATTGATTTATGACTCCGATTATATCCAGATGAGTAGCAGGACGATCAAGAGACTTCTAGTAAGAGCATTGTGAATTGTAAAACTCTGTTAAGAGTGTCGAATTCAGTAGCTTTCCAAGTTCACCTAAACCGGGAACTTAAACTTTCTTGCCACGTCCGATGTTCAGGCCATTTAGGGTTTAAACGATTCTCCCAAATAATCTGTTGTCTCTGGCACAAGCTTTCTGTTTGGCATGAACTTTCTGTTTCTTCATGTCTGTTGATACATAGATAACTTTAGTTGGTAAGTAGACGTAGAAATGTGAACGATTTTGTTCTGGCTTCTTCACTACTTGCCGACCAAATTATTACAGAGTGTGGCTTCAAGTCTGGCAGAGCGACCATAGACCAAATATTCACTTTGAGGCAAATCATGGAAAAGACCAACGAATTTGAAGTCGAGACTCACCATATATCTTTTTTATGGCGATGGCTGAACTCAGTATCCCGGAAAACTGATCCAATTGTTTCTTCGTGACATTGGAAAATGCGCCGTGCAATGTTATTTGCAACTCCTCTGAAATATTCCAAACTTACACAGGGTTTCCGCAAGGAGATGCTCTATGATGTAACTTCTTCAATCTCGTCCTATAGCAGATTGTGCGCAGGGCAGGCGTTAACACGGAGGGTACTATATTCAAGAAATCTGTGCAACTGTTGGGGTATGAGGTCAATATCGATATCAACGGCCCTTCCCAAAGTTCTTTAATAGAGTCTTTCACGGCAATTGAAGATCAGGCGAGACTTGTTGGTCTTGAAGTAAATGATGACAAGACCAAGTATATGCTATCATGAAACAAACCAACACCTGTCCACCGATAGATGTAAAACGCCGTAATTTCTACCTCGGAGTTAATATTAATCCCACGAACGACACCTTACTGGAGATCCGACAAAGAATCACCCTATGAAACCGCTGCTACTTCAGTATAGCAAAACAAATGGGTTCAAAACTCTTTAATTTAAGACGAAGTGCACGCTCTACAAAACCCTTATATTACCAGTCCTGATTTACCGCGCGCTGAGTGCTGGACTATAAGCAGAAAGATAGATTTGACACTGGGCTCTTTCGAAAGAAAAATTTTTCGTCGGAATGTGTGCGAGGAGGGCGAATTAGACCGAGAGCCCACAGCGATTTTCGGGTTTGATTGATAACAAAAAATAATTAGCATAATTAGATAGACCTTTAGTAGTTATTTACAAATGTGAACGTCTTGCATGCTCTAGTGGGAGCTATAGTGCGTAAAAGTGCATCATATATCTACATATGCAGTTCTTTCCAAGTCTAAATAATTCAACCCCGATTGTTCAGTGTTGCTTTTGATGCGAAGGTTTGGGAAAAGTTGGCGTTTACCCGCGAAGATAGACTTACCCTAGGTCAGAATAAAATGAATCTTCTTTCTTGTTGTACATTGCGTTTATATTGTAATTCTGAGTTTTCATTGCACTAAGGTAGTCGTAACGTAGAATCCATCGAAAGAAGTCAACGGGATCCGAATATTATATTTTCTAACTTTGTTCTGAAAAGACTGCCGGTGAAAATCTCGGACAATTTTCTTCAATAACTGGTTCTTCCCCAAAAATTAAAATTTGATAAACTTGATAAATTTAAATAATATTTTTTTATAATAAGATTTTATAAAAATTGGTACGTCAATTTTAAGATTTTATAAGTGTACAAGCAAACAAAAAAAGTAAATAAAAAAACACTGACCCGTTTTAGAAATATCGAATTTTCAAAAATTAATATTTGATATTTTTAAAACTTTATGTGTAGAAGTTTTTTTTTTATAAAATATTAATGCAATCTGTTATACCGATATACCGATAAGTTAGTTATGTCTCGATTCAATAAAATTTTTTTATTGAAAGACAGATTATACTAATAAAGCGAAACAAAAAAATGGTATAAGAATTCTTAAAGCCGTTTCGAGAAAAATAAGATTTTTGAAAACGATTTTTTAAAATTTGCATGTTGGGTACATTTTTACTTGCCACTTAAAGGTATGTACTATAAGGCAAGTTGTGTTTTTCGTAAGAAAATCGAGCTCGAGATTTTGATCAAAGTTGACATTACGATGATAGCGAAGACCAAAAAAGTGGGTCCGGCAATTCCGTCTGTCTGTCTGTATATCTGTAGTATGTCTGTACCTCAAAGTACAGCCTAAACTACTGGAGGTATTTTCTTCAAACTCGGTACTTAAGAGTCTTCGGTGATTCCCTAGAGGAGAAATTGAAAGTTTTTTTAGCTCTAAAACAAACGGTACCCCCCTGGCTGTAAACCACTGTACCTGTTTCTTTCAATCTTGATAGTTAGTTTTCATGATTCCCTAGAGGAGAAATTGAATTTCTTTTTTAGCTCCAAACTAACGGTACCCCCCATATACCCGTAATACAAATTTGGGGCAAAATGTTATTAACGGTACCTGTCATAGAACCGTTTTTTTGATTTTCGACTTTCTCATTAGCGGCTCTAAGAATTTTAACCAAAAGTTTTCAGCAGTTTAAAACAATATTGTATACAAAAATATTCGAAAAAATATTTGTTGGGTTTTTTGAAAAAAAATTTTTTTTTTGAAAAATCAATATGTATCTTCAAAACCTATGAACGATTGTTTTTTGAAATTATTTCCTAAAATCAGTATTATTAAATACTTAAAATTCGCACCCCACATTTAAAAGAAATTTCTTATATAAAAAAAATTATTTAATAATAACACAAGTTTTTAAAGATTGCTTGCATAAATTCATACTTTTCTAGAAATCAGACGGCAATTTTATGCATTTGAACATTATTATCTCATTAAACCCATGTTATATTTATAAAATGTATCTTAAATTTCAAAGTACTTTTACATAAGAGCAAGTTCGTGCGATCCAGTCATGCATTTTTTTTATTTATGTTTATGGTGAAACTCCCCAAAAATTTAAATAGCATTGTGTATTCAAATTTTCCAAAATTTTATTTTGGATTTTTAAGAAAAAATTTCAAAAGTTTTTTTTTGAAAACTCAATATTTCGAAAAAGCCATCCTCAATATTTTGAAAACTTAACAGTTAAAAGTTTTTTAATGCAATCTACAAAATTGGAGAAAAAAAATTATTTTATCTAAAAATATGGTGGGTAGCACCATACAAATGTTAAAAAATAGTTTTCGAAAATCTTATATTTTGCTCGAAAACTGCTCCTAAAATAGTCATTACATTTTTTTACTTTCTATTGATTTTACCAATCTATAATTTAATTGAATTTTTTGAATTTCGCACTATTGGCATAAGGGATTTAAATGAAGTTTTTTATAGAGAAGCTTCTAAAAGGAAACATTGCGTTTCAAAACTTAAAACTTAAAAAGAAATTTAATTTAAAAAAAGAATCAATTTTTTCGATATCTCAAAAATGGGCCAATATTTTTTTGTTGAAATTCAATTTTTATTCGTACAGTAATAAAAACTTATAAAGTTGGCGTACCAACATTTTTTCTCAAAAATGTTTAAAAAATTTTGTATATAAAAGCTTATTCTTTTAAGAAACTTCATATTTGCTTAAGAAATCACATGGCATTCTGTTTTTATCTATAACTACTAAATTTATGAACTCAGGAATTTATGAATTTTATGAATAGTTTTCTCTAATAAATAACATATGATAAATTTTTTATTTAAATTAGGGGTGGACGTGGCGCGATGGTTGTGTGCTGGCCTGTCAACCTCAATATAACAGGTTCGATTCCTGCCGTCGTCTATGTCGTCTTTAATTCCATTAAAAAACCTTCTATAAATTGTCATCAATGGGATGGTGGTTTACTCATTACATGTTGTTTAGGCATAACACTAACAACATGTGATTGAGTTAAACTAGTATGCCCAACAAGGATGAAAAAACGAATAAAATAATGCGAATTATAAGGGGCATAGAAATAATACACGGCAATTCTCCGCTTTAGTTCAGCCGCCATCCCTGGAGATAAAAATATGTGAGACAACAACCTTCAGTCTCAGAACATCGTGCCAAACATCTTTCCTATCCTTCTTTCTCTTCCGTAAATTCACGCCCACGCTGTGTTGAAACATTTGAAGGGTATTCATATTCCCTTGAGCGTGAGTAAATTATAAAAAAAAAAAAGTACGATGTTAAAGTTGTTTTAGTACATATGAAACTAAATTAAAACGACGATGTTGATTATATCAATCAAATATAGCAGCATACTTTTTCTTCCCTTTTATTAAAGTTAAAATCATCGAATACCTATTTTAACTTCAAATGACACATTTTCAAACGTCAAAACAAAGTCTGTTTACTTAGTTTTTTGCACAAACTGTCATTGATTTAGGTGTGTTCAGAAGCAATTTATTAAGAAAATTGCTTTAGTACTCGTACGATACTATTTAGGAAATGTTTTAAATTACGAGTAATAATGAGTTAGCAAATTGTTAAGTAGTATCATACTAATACCTCAATAATATGCTGTTTAAAATTTTGAGCCATTCATTTTTAAAATTTTTAGTCTATGTTATGTTATGTTATTTATCTTATGTAAATAAGAGCAAGTTCGTGTGACCCAGTCGTGCATTTTATTTGTTTCAATATAAGAACAATTTTTGCTATTCATCTCTTAGATTTAAATTTGCTGACTTCAAAATATTAAGTTTTCAAAAAAAGAAGAAATTTGAAATCTGTTTTAAATCCTAAACTTCCTTTTTCTTGCAAATTTGAATACGCATGTTAAAAAATTTTGTGGGAAAACCGAAAACAAAAAAAAATAGAATGCACGACTGGGTCGCACGAACTTGCTCCTATGTAAGCGACTAAGAATTTCAAAAATGAATGTTATTAGAGAAAAACTGTCCTTAAGGATAAAATTCATTTTTTAAATACATAACTAAAACAACTCCTTTAGCAGTTGGTGCTAAGCACAGGATGCCATGTGTTTTAAGAAAAAATTAGTTTATGCAAGAACAAAATTATAATTCGTTGTATAGTGGTTTCTTAAAAAAATAAGCTTTTATACAAAATTTTTAAAACATTTTTAGGAAAAAAATTTTAGAACGCCAATTTAAAGTGTTTATTAATGTACGAATAAAACTTAAATCTACAAAAAAATATTGATCCGTTTTTGAGATATCGAATTTTCCAAAAGATTTTTTTTTTTTTTCAAAATTTAAGTTTTCAAAAAAAAAATTTGAAATATTTTTTTAAAAATCCAAAACATCTTTTTAGAAAACTTGAATTCACAATAATATTCAAACTATTGGGGACCTTCACTAGAAAAAAAAATGATCGAAATCCGTTGTACCGTTTTCGAGAAAATTTAAAATAAAAAAATGGTTCCAAAGGGGGATCCAAAAATAACCATTTTTTGCAAAATTTTGCAAATTCTTTCATTTAGATTTAACTAAATGAAATTTTTTGATTTTTTTTTTAAATCTGTGGGACAGTTTTTGAGAAAAAAAAATATTTCTAAAATTTTGAAAAAAAAAATCGTATGGCAGGTACCGTTACTTTTGGTCTTAAAAAACCAAATCAAAAAACATCCGGGGAAAAAAAATAAAACCCATATCTACCAAGTTTGCCGTTTAGCTCTAGCCGAACAGACAGACAGAATTGCGAGACCCACTTTTTTGGTCTTCGCTATTATCGTAATGTCATCTTTGATCAAAATCTCGAGTTCGATTTTTTTACGAATGCATAACTTGCCTTATAGAACCTATAAATCGCAAGTAAAAATTGTTCAATTTGTAGCGTACACCTTAAAAATATTAGATCCATAAATTTAAAGTATTTAATGCAAACGCATTAAAATCGGAATGCATAGTGTAAACAAGCTGTGTGAAAACCTATCTTCGAATTCTGAACACCTTTAAAACTTAATTCGAGTATCGAAAGCCCACTTGCACATTTTTCTGTCGGAAATCAGCTTATCTTAGCTCTTTCATTTCCGAAGTCTGCCTTTCTGATCTCAACTTTCAAAGTGGCAAGAAGGCCCAATTAAAAGTGCTTCTTCAATAAGATTTTTTTTTTTATATTTCAATATAAGAAAACTTATCGGTAAGAACTTAAATCATTTTGTTTTTGTATAATTGAATAAATTATCCTAAAACCAATAAACTTCTTAAATCACAATTTAGA
Organism: Chrysotoxum bicinctum; assembly: GCA_911387755.1. NCBI lineage: Eukaryota > Metazoa > Arthropoda > Insecta > Diptera > Syrphidae > Chrysotoxum > Chrysotoxum bicinctum. The sequence goes on along the minus strand of OU426989.1, from coordinate 69,302,822 downwards.
TTACATGCTCTTTAAAACACTTATCGAACTACGATAAATTGCAAATAAGTTGAGATTAGGCATAAGATAAGGAATCAGTGTAATCCCCACGACAAAAAAAAAACCTGATCTGAAGTCACGTGTTTCCATATACATATACCTACAGGGTGTCCCACAGTCACCGCCCCAAACGAAAACCATGGATTCCTGAGGTCATTTTAAGTCGAAAAACTTATGAGGTAATTTTCTCGTTTTCGTCCCGTTTTCGAGTTATAACGGTTTTTATGATTTTTGCTCTCTTTTCCTTTAATTGGCATTATCTTTGCTAAACTACGTCCGATTCGTAAGACTTTTTTTATAACCAATCAAGAATTTATTACAGTTTTAGTTTGTCTCAGAACTTTTTTTTCTGCGGGCAACCGTTTCTCCGCAATTTTGCATCAAACCCAATTTTTTTCGTTTTTTAAGTTGTTTTTTTCACTTTGATATCATTTTTTTCAAAAAAACACGTTAATGAGTATTAATTTTTTTCGTTAATTATTAAAGCCCAGTTTATTTTCTGAAAAAAAATATTTTTTTTTTCCTTAAAAAAGAATACTAAATGTAATTAACAAAAAATAAACAAACAGTGAATTAAAAAAAAAAAATAATTTTTAAATACAAAATTAACTTTTTCTGGGCTATTGTGGTTAAGAAAAGGACAAATAGATAAAGTTAATTAGTAAGACCGTTAACTAATGTAAACAGTAAAGATTTGCATTATGATTTGAAGGTTGTAAATGTCTTTCTCTCGTGATCTAGTGTCCGCGTCGTGTTCTTTCACTTGATACACCATTTTGGATTTGTTATTCAAATTGTATTTTTTTTTTTCAATTATTTGCGAACAATGGATTTAACTTATCAAGAATATCTGGAAATATTATTATTATTAATATACGCTGAAATGGGACGATTAACTTTATCTATTTGTCCTTTTCTTAACCACAATAGCTCAGAAAAAGTTACTTTTGTATTTAAAAATTATTTTTTTTTTAAATTCACTCAGTTTCTTTATTTTTTGTTAATTACATTTAGTATTCTTTTTAAGGAAAAAAAAAAATATTTTTTTTCAGAAAATGAACTGGGCTTTAATAATAAGTAAAAAAAATTAATACTCATTAACGTGTTTTTTTGAATAAAATGATATCAAAGTGAAAAAACTACTTAAAAAACGAAAATATTGTGTTTGATGCAAAATTGCGGAGAAACGGTTGTCCGCAGAAAAAAAATCTGTGGACAAACTAAAACTGTAATAAATTCTTGATTGGTTATAAAAAAAATCTTACGAATCGGACGCAGTTTGGTAAAGATAAAGCCAGTTAAGGGAAAAATCATAAAAACCGTTATAACTCGAAAACGGGACGAAAACGAGAAAATTGCCTCTTAAGTTTTTCGACTTAAAATGACCTCAGGAATCCATGGTTTTCTTTTTGGGGCGGTGACTGTGGGACACCCTGTATATACATTTAAATTAAAGGTATGTTGTTTTAATAAAGAAATTTTCTTAATTTCATAAAAAAAAATTTAATCGGCAAAATACGTCCACAGACACTTGCGGACGTAACTTGTCAAAAGTGGATCTATCCACGTGTATTCGACAGTGCGTCCGCAAATCTAGAGTTAAAACTCTACCACAATTCCTAAGAACACCTGATAAAAGATTTGAAAGGGAAACATCGAGCCAAAATCTCCATCTAAGCCCTTCATCTCCAAAGCTGAGGAAAACAACAAATAAATCAAAGAAACAGAGAACAAAAAGCAAAAATAAAACAATAAAACAACAAACCTGCACCAGATAGTGACTAATTTAGTATAATTAAACAAAAGCATACTAATTGTGTATGTAAATTTTCTTAAAAGGTTAAAAAAATCTAATTTGCCACAGAACTCAAAAGTATAAATTAAAAAAAAATTATTAAACAATAGTGTAAATACTAGTCAAAAGTTGACTAAATAATTATTCGACACCCGAAGACAACGAGGGAAACTTGTGGCCACAACTTTCGCCGTGACGGGACATTACATGTAAGTACTATATTGTACATTGTACTTCTTTGGCAAATTAACATATTTTTTCCCTTTTATTAAAACCTATACAAGAATAAAACTTAAAGCCTATTTAAACCTACTTATGAACAAAACTTAAAAATTAGTAATACCTACTTAAAAAACTATTAAAATTACTTATTTTACGAATCATATAAAAGAAAATTATATAAAAACAACATAAATACATCAACATACATATACATATATATTTTAAATTAATTTGTGCTATGCAATTACCTATACTCAATTGGTATTTACTTTTTATTCTCTGGTTAATACGTCATATAAAAATTAAAAATTCTACAAAAAATGAAATCTTCTTTAAATAAATTTAAAAATCTAAAAAAAGAAAACAAAAATCTTTAAAATGATACACCTACTGGAATAAGTATCTTAAGCCATTCGGGAATGAATTGAGGGAATTGGGAGAGGATTTCCTTAAGGGGTTATCTAAATGAACCTTTGGAAGAAGATAACCAAGGAGTGTCCAATTCGGGTACATGAGGGGAGGGTTACGTCCAAATGTTTCACAACTCCAGAAACATAAGTCAACAGCTGTTCATTTCTCTTCTTTTTTACTTTTCCGTCAATTTCTCTTCTTGTCTCTTCATTATTTTTCAGTCTAATTTCTTCTCTTCAACTTTCTTTTCAAATAAAAATTAAACAGAAACATACAGGCACGATAACATGTGTGCTTAGGTCATATGCAGCAAGATCCCACCCCACCGACGAGCTAATGCCTGTGCGATCGCAAGCGTGCCTAAAGCTGCAAAGGAATATAGGTCAAACAACACCATTTCATTCCACCTGACCCACCTACCTAAGTTTCAGTCACAAATTAGAGGTACGGTTATAAACATTCGCAAGGAACCTTGTACACATTTTTTGAGAAAAGAAGATATTTCCTTAAATGGAGGGCTCACAGCTGTACCGAACCAAGTCATTTTAAAAAAATCCAAAACCAACGCCACAATTTGCGGAAAATTGACCTCTATTTAGAGCTGTATTGAACCATGTATAGTTCATTACAGCTCCAAATAGAACTATGTAGCTCTAAATGAACTATGTAGTTCATTAGAGCTCTAAATAGAGGTCAATTCTGCGGTAATCCTGGCGTTAGTTTTGGATTTCTTTAAAATGACTTGGTACGGTACAGTTGTGAGCCCTCCAAATATCGAAAAAAATTTGTATGACAGGTACCGTTAGTTTTGAACTTAGAAAAATAATGTCGAGCTTTTGAAAAAAGTGGCCAATTCGCTAAGGCTGTATTTAAACATATAGACAGAATTGCGACAACCAGTTTTGCCGCCTTCCCTATCTTCGTATTACTGTCAATTCTGATCAAAATCTCTAATTCGAATTTTTTTAACAATGATGCACAACTTGCCATTAGTCTATCTATAATTCTATATCCTTTATATTGCAAGTAAAGAATATTTTTTTTTTCGAATTGATTAAAAAAAAAATCTTAAAAAAAGTTGGTTTACTTAATTCATTTAAATTGATTTGTTCATTTTTTTTTTGTAATTTGTCCAGCAAACATAAGTTTCAATGAAGTAATTTGCCTAAACTACATAAGCATTAAAATTGTGCCACCTTAATCAGATCCTATAAGGCCTTCATTTCATATGAGGCGGTATCAAGCCTTAATTATTCCAGTCTCCGCACAAATTTGCTCATTTAAATTTTAAATCTACATATACAGTCTTGGCCAAATGTATTAGGCACCCCCAAAAAGATGCCATAATTTTAAACCCAAGTAAAATAAAATAAAAACAAGTATGCAGAAATGTTGTAAATTTTTTTTTATTAAAGAAAATTTAATATTTTGTATGGCCACCCCCCGCTTTTATGACTGCTGCTATTCGTTTAGGCATAGAGCTTACGAGTTTACGGGATTCGTCAGAACTTATTTTGAGCCATTCTTGCTCAAGAACCTTTTTGAGCATCTCTTTTGATGTTGTTGGGTATTGTTGGACTTTACGCTTTACTGGACAGGCCATGGAAGCAGGTCAATGGCATTTTCAGCAAACCACTTCATTGAGAGGGCGTACTTGTGACAGGGTGCATTGTCTTGCTGGAACAACACGCCCGGCATATTTGTATCACCAAAAATATGCTGGAAGGATGGCATCAGCGTGTTTTCCATCAAATTAATGTATTTTATTTGAGTCCATGCGACCCTCACAAATGAACATTTTGCCACTCCGTCCACAGCCATGCAATCCCTTCGTGCTTCCTCCTCCGTGTTTAACGGTTGGAACTACACATTCTAGGTTGTATTCCTCACCAACTCGCTGCCTCACAAAGGTTACACCAGGGTTTCCAAACATCTTTAAGAATAAAAAAAAAATAACCTTTTTCAAAAACTCAAAATAACTAAGTGGATGGCAATTTAAAACAGTTTTTAAAGTTTCCGAGGTCGGAGCTTCATTATAATGCTTACTTCAAAGTTTAATTCATCTGACCACAAAACGTTACTCCAATCTTCTTCAGTAAAGTTTTGATACTTTTTTGCCCATTCTAGCCGCAACTTTCTGTTTTTTCTGAGAGCCATGGCTTTTTCCTCGCCTTGCGACCTTTCAATCCAACTTCTCCGAGTCTCCTTCTAACGGTTCTAGCCGAAATCTGTTTCCCACAACGTTGTGTTATGTCAGCAACTACCTCATTTGATGTTTTTTTTTACGTTTTTTTTATAGAGGTTCGTATTAAAAACCGATCTTCTCTTACCGTGGTTACTTTTGTCCTGCCGGATTTCTTACGATTTAGATGGAATCCAGTTTTCTGCAACCGATCTAAGGCATTTTGCACGGCACAACGCGAACAATTCATTTTCCAAGAGAATAGAGCGTAAAATATAGGGTGCCTAACACTTTTGGCCAAGACTGTATATGTTCTTCGAAAATCCCAATAAAACGCCATTGCATTGCAATTCTCAAAGAAAAAGAGAAAGATTGAAGTATACATTATGCAGTTCGACCAACAGTCAAATTAATCAAACAAAATACCCTACCCATACCAATTTGTCGCAACTTATACAACAGCATATGATCTGACATACGTCAAGTAGTATTTCTCTGTTTAATGGTTTCTGTGGTCATTTTGCTTCGAGCAGCTCATCTAGTATTTTTTTTTTTGTATTTTGTTAAAACAATGGCATTTGCATGTTTCAAAGGCCTTAATAAGTCGCAGATAACTGCTATAAAGTATTTCATAGACTTCAAATGGAAAAAAGATCAAACGTCAACGTCTAACGTCTGTAAAATTCGATAGATATATTTACTGTCACAAGCACTACAAAAACTATTGCATAAACAGAGAAAAATGCATCTTAATGTTCGATTTGCCAAACAGCAAACAGTTTTTGAGATATTATTCATTTTGCGGTTTTGGAGCTCTACCGCCAATGGAGTTATCTGTCGGTGACTATTTTTCATAGTAAATCAAGCAATAAGTTTTCATTTGATCGGGTGGGCGCTTCAGACATATGTTTTACGGTATGTACTGCTTTGTAAGCTGACTTATTTGTTGTTTGATTAAGTTACAGTCGTATGTCATGCAATTAAGTGCTTACAATTGATTTTGTGACAATATAGGATTGCATTACACACCATACTCTCCAAAACCGTAGTAAGTTGATGTAAGCCCTCCGATGTCAGACAGTATTTCGCAGAAAAACAATACCCCTATTGTGGTTTGTTTAATGGCTGCTATTTTTGTTTGTTTGTTGAAAAAATTCTACCTTCAAAAAAAAACTGAACAGTAGGTGGATGCCGCAAGTAAGTCTACCGACATTATTTCAAGACATTGTCAGACTTGGTTTGCAATTGTAGTTAAAGTTTATTTTATTCCAAAATAAGTATTTTAGGTCCTGATACCTATCCATTCATTTTTATTTTGTATGTCATAACAAGATTCTTATTTATGGCACTTACGGGTTCGGAGTGAACTTGCTGCAGTTAGCCCGATTCTTAGCCTGCATTTACGTACTTCCAAGTTCGTTTAGGTCTCCTTGTATGGGCCCCCTTATGGGTTAGATTGTCATCTGCTGCGTTATCCGTCCGTTGGACTCGAATATCGAACGTTGGTGTTCATCTGCTTGACAAGTGGGATGTGCCTTTTCAACTTGTATAAAGATCGTTGCATCTTCTCCTCCATAACCCGTCAAAACAAACGGGCCTTATTATTTTATGAAAGGATTTTCGTTCGAAACTTTCAAGGTTATCTTTTTCCGTCTTTGATAACGTCTATGGCGTACAGTAAAATTGGGATGATGAAGGTCTTATATATAGACTTTTAAGTTCTTTGGTATAGAGTTTAAAGAACAGCGATTCGCTAGTGCTATTGTTCGCTTTAATTTTAAATAGATGTTGTTGGTCTTCCCTTCCCTTCCTATCTCTAAGTAACAGCTGTCTACTGTGAGACTGTGACGATTTTTCCCTTCTGTACATGCCCTCATTTCTCGAATTTTATAGTCTTTAGGTTCAAGGGAATATGTTAAAGGTGGCTGATTACTGGTAATGATTTCGCAGAATGCGGTCCAATATGCTGTTTAAAGAGTAACATGATTTATAGTTCCTTATAGTGTGTAAATTCTTTTTTGACAGTAAAGTTTTCCTGAGTTGAATTCGCTTTCAAATTCAATTAACATCGAGCATTCTCAATTAAGTTCATGCACAATAGCCCAACTTACAAAGGCGGCTTTACTGAATAAACAGATAGTGGGTTTGAACATCTTGGGATCTCTCCAGGATCTGACAGGGAAAGATTTTAGGTATGTCTATTCAGTATTTAGGAGACTATTTTCTCAAAAATTTTCTCTGTTAAGGAGATCTCCTGTCTTGTTTATCGGGGAAACGGGACTGAAAATAGAGGAAGTTGGGGTATTGTGGTATACATGTTTGTTTTTTTGACTTAACTGAAAAAGTAATCAAACAAATGCTCCTAAATTTGGTAGATTTTACCAAAAAGATATAAGCTACTAAATTATTTCTTTTTGTAGAATTCTAACAATAACTGACAAAGATGTAGACATAATATTGATATGACCTCGAAATCATCACTTTTGAAAATTGAAGGGTAATGTGGTACACTATGCTGTCTAATGTAGTATACTATACCACATTACCCAGTACATTTTTTTTGCTGTTTTTTTTTTTAAGAAAATGATAGATAAATGGTTAGATTAATTTTTATTGACAAAGCAAGAAATAACAATGCAGAATATATGAATAAAAAAAGAAGCTATAATATTATGTACATATATTAATATTATGTTAAAAATAAATAATAATTAAGAAAAAACCTTCTTGGTTGTTGAAAAAATGTTTGGAATAAATACTTATAATATTTTCATTGTGGAAAAACTTCTGAGGAGGAACAGCAAAAAAATATGGCACTCTTTTGAGGAATACAGTTTTCATGCGCTTAAACCTTTTCACATTGTAAGCACGATGTCCATTTCACATTTGTGCTTTGTTCATCCTTCCACTGTTAATTGCATAAGATGCAGATAGCGCCACCCGATGGAAGAACATCGTCAAATTGTTCCTCATCATCCGATTCCTGAAATTGGATGCTTATCTCTGAACCGCTTGACGATTCGTCATCACCTTTGACGGCCTTAGAAGTGCGATTTGATGTTGTTTTCCCAATTTTTTTTGCTGCAGATTTCAGTATTTTAAGATCTGGGGTCTTTAAAGCGTTTTCAGTTGAAACTTCTTTTTTTGCAATTTTCTTTTGACTCATTGATTTTAGTTTGGGTAGTCATTTTTGATTTATTTTTTGAATGCTTGTTTCCAATTCAAGCTTGTAAGGCGATGAAGTGAGGACAGTAGCCTTAGATTTCCTACCCCTATTGCTAGTTGCCATCCTTTTTATTTTGAGTGGTGGTGATATGTCCCAAGGTGTGATAAAACCTTTATTGTTATCATGGCTTACATTTGTGGTTGATTCCAATGATGTTAATGAGACTTGATGAAACGCAGATTGAGGAATACTAGGTGAAAGTCCGGTGCTAGTGCTTGCACATTCGTCTAACGTAGGTAATTTGTTTTCATTTGTAAAAGATGATACATGAATTTCTGTAAATACATGAACAATTTTTTGTATTTATATAGTTTTAATCGAAATTATAAATTATCTACCTTCCTCCTGACCACCTTCTAATTCGTTTTCCATTTCCCCAGCTGAAATCGACATCAGAAAATATGTTCTTATCAAAAGGATATATTCCCGTGGTTTTAAATCCATTTACGGCAATTTCACCTATCTGAACTCTTAGATACGCTTTGGAAAATAATCCCACCAGGTCATATTGGGTTACTTTGCGAGCATGTTCTCGAGAAAACCGACATATTTCATCATTATAATATACTTTCAATGGTCCCATGAAAGTCTTATCAAGAGGCTGCATTTTATGTGTTGAATGAGGTGGAAGAGATAATATGATAACACCATTTTCACGCGCGAAATCTAAAACGTCAATATTCCTGGTATGGCTATAATGACCATCCAGAATAAGTAGAGCCGGGTCATCTTTGGATGGTTTTACAAAATCCAAAAAATGTTTGAACCATCTGGTAAATATAGGCATTTGAACCCATCCTGAAAGGTGGCATGATGAGTCCGAACCTGGTGGCGCATCCTTCATAAGAAGAGGGTGTTGGTTTTTCCGTGGGACAAACGAACCACCAGCACTCATGCATGAAATAACTGTTATCAAAGATCCACGCTCCGCTGAAGTCATAGCTCCAATTTGCCGTTTTCCCTTTCGTGCTAAGACTTTCTGCTGCTTCGACTGAACTACAGAGAGTCCCGTCTCATCTACATTCCAGATCCGATTAGGTTGAAAATTATTATTCGAGTATTGTTGTTCCAGCAGGTCATTGAATATGTTTACGTTTTGCCGCGTAAACCCTTTTGCACGATCAAAGGATGTGCCAGTAGGTGAACGAATGCTTAATTTATTTTTATGCCCTTCTACAAAAGCTGTTTAGCCAGTCATTTCCAGCACATTCCGCAATTGTGGAAAAGTTGTTTGGAATTTTATTCCTAAGTGCTATTTGGAAAGCTAGAGACCGAACGTCTCTCCTTGTAAGACCCCACAAACGAGATTCCATTTCCAAAATATAATTCACAAGATCTTTTTCAATATCTTCATTTAATGTTGGTTTTCGACCCAACTTTATAGACAGAAGATCTCCCAATGATTTTTCACTTCTAGCATAGCGTTGAAGAGTTCTGTGTGGAACCCCAAATCTCTTAGAAGCTAGCAAAATGCCCATTTCTTCATTCCTCACAGCATGCATCGCTTTTTTCATGTCTTTGGAATCCCATTTTCTTACTTCACCCTTTTTAGGCATCTTAACTAATGAATCTTTACAAAAATCACAAATAGGCAATTTAAAAAAGGAATAAACATTTATGATGGGTAATGTGGTACACTATACCACATTAGCCACGTCAAGTATACCACATTAGCCGAAACTGTATATTTTTACAAAACAAATAATAAAATATAAACTAAACACTTTTAAACAAAACTTACAATTATTTTTCGTAGATAATTAATTTATTTTTGCACAGAATCTATATACATACTAGCTGGAAACACAACTCTTGAGAGCACACAAACAGATTTTGTTTCACCCAAAAAAAACTCAACTTAACTGAATTAATGTTCTCAACTATTTTTTTGAGATATAAGAAGATTTTTGACTCGTTTGAACACGCATACTTAGTTTTACTTAAATCGCCGCCTGCTAAGGTAAGAACCGTTGAAGAAGCATGCTTAGTTTTTGAAAAAACTGCCTATACCACATTACCCCAAATTACTCTATATTCAGAATGCACATACATATATTATGCTCTCAGTGATGTCATTATTAGCTGTTTCAGTAGCTTACGAGCATTTCATTAAGCTCTCAGTTTTCAGTATTATCATCGCCTTGGTTGAATGATTCATTTTTTCTTACAGCGGTAATTCGGTCTTCGTTGTCATTAAATAGCTTCCAAAGTAGTTCCTCTTATATAAACAACGCCACTAGTGACAATACTATATTTCCTTCTTTAGGGAAGTAGAAATGGCTAACTTGAACAGCCTAACACTGTGGGCTTTTTAGCGCTGAATTGTGCCGTTTAAGATAGCATAACTCATTGGTAGGTGGAATCGATCCCATATCGCCTAGTTTTGATTAGACAGTGATCATCCCCCTACTGTGACCATGAACCACCGACAACACAGACTGGGGGCTGCTAATCCGTAGGAAACAGAATCCGAGGGATATCAAAAGTAACTGAAGCTCGTCCTCAAGCTATTACATCGCGGCGGCATTTAGAACAGAGAGAGTGTTCACTCACTATTTTGGTCAGAGCAGGGATTATGTAGGGAGAATGAATGGCGCTTGCATGAGAGAATATTATCCTCAATAGTGGCGAATGGAATGTTGACTCTTTGCGTAAGTGATTCATGAAGTGCTCATCTATTCCTGAGCATCTCAGTAATATCTTCATTTCTTTCCTAAATTCAAGTCCATCTCTTTGGGAAGTGGAATTGCAATGGTATCGTATGATAAGCTCATTAACCTCCGATCTTTACAGCATTGTTAAATGGGATACGAAAAACCGAGGGGAGTTTAATGCTTCGAAAACTCAATGCTGTCTATTTTCGTTGAAGCAAAATGTCTCCCTTATCTATGTCACTTTCCTTGAATGGCACTTGCATGGAAAAAACCGAAAAGCTATCAGTACTCGGTATGTGTGTCAACGACGATCTTCGTTGGAATGACCACAATCTCCAGGATTTCTATATCGATGAATGACATTTTTCACCACTTCTGATCTGGCTACCATTTATAAGGCGTTTATACTTCCAAAACTCGAGTATAACTAACATTTTTGGGCAGACGCAGCACAAACTTCTCTCCACTTATCGGAAAGAATTCAGAACAGAGCGTTAAAACTGATAGGAAAAAAAGCTATCATGGATTTATTCCCATTTTCTGAATAATGAATAACTTACACGGCACGGTTTTCCCTTGCCATTTCAATTTACAAACATTCAAAACCAATTTTCATCGACACCTCCTTTTTTCCCTAATTTCCCCATATCGCCCGTGCTGTATTCAACATTATAAGGGTCTCTTAATCAAGCGCGTGTGAATTATACAAACAAAAAACGATCAATGCCACTATAACCCAGAATCCAGCAAGGAATGAGGCTGAGGATAATGTTCAGGCTGTACATTCCGGCATTGTCGAACTAACTTGGAGGATGATGTAGTCGAACCAATGGATTTAAAAGCCACCTGTTTGCCCATGATAGATACGAGTAATAGCCGTCTTCCGGTTCTGATTTGGATTTTGTTTGAGTCATACGCTTCTCTGATTGCTAGTTGTTCAGCTCGAAAGACTACTAAAGTTGGGTAGCCGAAAGAACGTAAAGCTATTAAGAGACTGAAAAAAGAACGCTATTTCAGGTTCTGGGCACTGGTTATTAGTACTTGGTACTAACGACTTAGGTTTCTTAAAAGATTACCCAGTTGCGACTGGCAAGGGCTGTGATTATGATGTTTCGTGCCTTGGCAACAAAAAGATTGTAATCCGAGTCAATACTTGGCTTCTTGGATTTTTCGGACATTCACAATACAAAAATCTTCGATCCAATGGAACGTGATAAATTTTATTGACGATTTATTGATCAGGAAACCACCATGTAATGTACTTATATTCAGATCGTTTACTAGCCTCATTCCGTTTCCAGACCGTATCGATTGTTCTAGCAAAACTGTCGTATTATTTTTGTGTCATTACAGTCGAATCGTGAGGGCATGTTCATGTATATATGTAAGACTAATGTTCATAAATTTATATGTATACCCCTTGACGTAATGGTAAGCAATTGACTGTCATGCTGGAGGTCAGGGTCCAATTACCAGTATCTGCCACTTCAAAACAAAAAAATGTATAATCGGACTCCCTTTATTTCCGCCCAAAAAACACACACAGAGGAATGCTTGAGAGTAATTAGTCATAGACCCTTGTTATTCTTGAGCCTTTGTACCTCAAATTTTGTTTCCATGTTTAAAGATCAAGTCTTTTTGCCGCGTATTTAAAATCCACATCCAAATAATCGCTGCTTTTGCATAACATAGAAGTAACCGTTCGTTATATCTATCAACATTTTTCATCTTCTTTCGGATAGCTGTAATGTCTGCTTTAAAGCAGTCTACAAGCTTTCGCTAATTGTTCAGCTGCAAGCGACCGTTTCAGAGTCTGAAAGTGATTGTCCATTTCACATTTTGAAGGTTCGTGAGCGATGAATCCGATCCTTTTCTATATACTTGCTGTGGCTGTCGCACAAAACCACAAAAGTAGATGGCCAGTTGACCCTGCTGTACCCATTCGACGAAAGGGTTCGGAAAGACCAATCTTTATTTCCCAGAAGTATTGATATATACCAACGAGTAGTTTGAAATAATTTGAACGGGATAGTAAGACGCCACCGTTGATTCTATCTATTGTTTGTTCGTCTGATGGACACACTGTCTGTCTGTTTGTCAAAAAACTAGGCCTTTGAGATCCAGATTTTGTCGTAAAAGTCACCTCGATGGCCTGCGGCCGTTTCAAGGCTAAATTACTGATAAATAGCAAGATACATGATCTTAAAATGAAAAGACGAGCAAATAAACACTAAATAACAACTCAAACGATTATGGCTAAGCTTTGAATCCTTAAACACTCAAAGCGTTGTTATAAAATGCACTAAAAGTTTTCAGAAATTACAATTATTCTCCTATAAGTAAAAAATATTCCCAAAACTTTAATTTTTTTTTGGAAGCTCACAATCTAAACTACCTATAAACTCCCGCTTATATGGCATTTTCCATGGCATTCTTAATTTTAATTTCTAAAATCAAAACCCACACAAGAGGTTAATGGATCGCTCAATCGATTTTCCGCAAATGCAACCAACACAATACAAAACGAACCGCTTCCTCCTTAGGGAACTCTCATTGTGTTAATTGTAACATATAGGTAGCTTAGACATACCTTGGAATGTAGCTTCGTTCATTTACTAATCATTTTTTAATGCCAATCTCTCCAGAACTTTGGCATCTTACACAATACATATACACCACATCATATACATACATGATAAATGATAAATGACTTCAAGTTCAACTCCTACCAATATATGAAACCACAATTGCCACTACTTGCTGGAACCGCCAAAAATCAATTAAAACTTCCTCAATTCATCAGCTCCGCAGGTATTTCCATTCTCGCACCGAGCCGGTCAATATGTTAATTTAACGCTTTAATATGTTCCTCTCAAGCAGGCATATACGAAAGTGGTGAGATGAATGAGGTATAGAGCCTAGATCATTAACGATTCTTCGAATCTGAAGTCTTGCGATTGGAACGGCTCTCGAAACGAAGGCCCCAAAATAATGCAATAATCGATTGGGCAATCAATCAACATCGCTACCATTTAATGGAGGAGGCATCGCAATTATCAATGCTGAACCTAAATGCTTCCTCGCACTCGCACACTGTGATGGACATGGGCTAAGCTACGCAGTCTTAAATTACAAGGTGAATTTCACCATGCAGCCTAACTGACTTGTATTTCAGAGCATTAAAAAGAGTTACATAGATAAGAAGTTAACCTCATACTAAAGAAATAGTGAAGAAAATAGAGCTGTGCCAATCGTGCGTTTTGAAAGATCGAATCAATCATTGACTGATCGGTTCAAGGATTCAATCTTTTCAATCAATCGTTCATTCAATCAAAATCATTTTTATCCAGCCGTTTCTTTTCGAACGTGATAAAGACCGACACGAAATGTTTTGAATCGTTCATTCAACTAAAATATTTTTGAAGTAAAACTTATTTTCCAGCGTTGGGGGTAAAAAATTTTCTATGGAGCTGTCAGTGACATGTCAAAACGACACGCTAAAACGACATGGTTCTTACAATTATTGTTCGAACTTTGTTAGAGGTTATTTAAAACACTTTAAAATCACCTTTTATTGCCGATAGAGAATGTTCTTTTAATGGCACAACCACAACAACTAACCTACACAACAATTAAAAAAATAATTTCATTAAAAAAATAGATATTAAAACCTTTTTTTCAATGAATTATATGTCCGAACAATTTCTCGATCGAAAACCACTTTCTTTTGTACACAAAACACAAACAAATAAATATTTTTACAGTTTTATTTATTTAAAACATAAAACACTTTAACCTAAGCAATACTGAATACTTATATACTATTTAAATTGAAAAATAAGCACTATTATTTACAAAATACTTAAAGCGAAATATAAAAAAAAACACTTGTAAGTAAACTATCTGCTTTAGTGCTTTCTGTTGTCAAATATAAACTAGCATTGCCATATGCGAAGAATTTTAAATTCTGTGTCAAAATTAAATTAGCATTGCCTACAATTTTAAAATCCTTGGGCTCCAACACAATGAATGAGATAAGAAAAAAGAGATATAGCGTGATGAAACACCGTCGTTATTGTAAATCAGTTTCAAACTATGAAAGCAGACGAGGCAGGATATACGTAATTAAGCATTTCTTGTCGTCACTTTAAATTAAATTAATTAATGAAGTAGCAAATGTCGCGCACATTCAATTTTTAGTTTCACATATGTTGGTTGCTGAGATGAAACATATGGGCTTATGTTTTATTTTACTATATATTTATTATGTTTCATTTTATCAACCAAACAGTTGCGAAAATAAAAATTGAATTTACGCTTCAGGCCTAAGGAATTGCGGAACGGTTTTATAACAACGAAAAGGTGACAGTGAATCATGTCTCGCTCTCGTTTCGTGTTCTCTTCACATTACGAATCGGAAATAATTAGGCCGCAGTTATAGCTTTCATTGAAATGCATCATTGGAAGAAATCAGTGGAATGCTGACTTCATTTTTTTTGACAAACCAGTTATACTCGTAGCAATCATTGAAAGATTGGTTTCAGTAAAAGATCCTTTCAATGGCTGATTACAACCAATTCTATGCATTTGAGATTAGAGTTGATCATTGAAAGGAAAACTGACATTTGAGAACAGAAAGAGAATCGAACACATTCAGTGGAACGATTGTGTTTCATATTAAAGAAACGAAAATCAGCTGTTCATTAAAATTGATTTCTATCAGTGAAATCATAAAAGTGGATTTAAAAGAAAGTTCAAATCAGAATTTTGTATTTTATAGAGTAAAAAAATTCTACTATTCATTAGCTTCATTTTGGTAGCAATTAAAGCTATTGCAGTTTGTTTATTCGCCTTAAAAGTTGTAATGAAAATGTTTAATGATGCATTTCAATCATGCTCGTAGCTATAACTGGAGCCTTATAAAAACTTTTGTCTGTCGTTTTTATTGTATTTCAAAGTCAAAATCTGTCAAATTTAAGCGATGATAAAAATGAACTAAGAAACGGCTAGTATTGTATTAGTTTCCTTTCACGATTTAATGATGTGCACCCAGCTTAGTAATGATGTGCGTTAAAAAAGCGCCATCTCTGCGTCATAAAGAGAGCCATCTGTTCGTCAAAAAAGCGGCATCTATGCGTCAAAAAGAGTGCCATCCATTTTGCTCAATATTAGTAACAAGCAAGTTATACATGATTTTCTTAATAAATTCCAGAAATTGGCAGATAGACCAAAGTGGTCATTTCAAAACTAATTGCATCATTTGTATAATTGAATCAGTTTTGAGTTAAAATTTAAACCTCCTATCATTTTCAATTCAAAGAAATATCTATTTAAAAAAAATGTATTTGGAAGTGGTTTTGACATCTTGCAATTTACAAGACTCTACTTAAACTAGATTTTTTTTTTATGTTTCCGAAAAGCACATGAATTGTACAGAGTCTTTGCTTTTGGGAAAAGAAGTTTTACTTCAAGCGCGCGTACGTCAGTACACACACAATTTTTTTTTAGTTCTAAATCGTTTCGTTCAGACCAAGAACGAAATAATGTGAAAATAAACAAAATTTTGGCTTTATTTGACTTCGTTTCTGCGTTCACGCCATCTTCCATGAGGAATAAACATTCTGTTTCATGTCCATTCATATTTGGTATTGTGAAATGATTGAGAACAAGTTGAATGATTGATTTGGTTTACTTTGATTGCCATCAATCAATCTTTTTGGTAAACGGGTGACAAAGACCGAATCAATAGCGATTGACACAGCTCTACAAGAAAACTATTGCGATGGAATGGAGTTTCCAAACCCGCATTTGGACCTTATTTGGAATGGGGGGGATTCCGAATAAGGACCCCGCATTTTTCTATCAATAACGATAACCTCAATGAATATTTGTATAAAGATGTATGATATAGAATGCGAAGCTTCCAAACCGAATGAATCAATATTCCCTATTGATCCGAAAGTGTTTCTGTAAAGATTGGTCAAAATCGGGCCAGCCAGTTTGCCAACTACTGCAATTTTCGTTTGACACAACGTTTACCGGGATGCGTATTACCGCTAGGAGGTTGAAAAGTAAGTCTTGAGTTGCCATACTTATATACAAGTAGTTTGAGTATGTCAAATTTGACATTTCATCGTAAAGTTTGACATTTTTAGTAATAATCGTATTTAGGACGCCTTATCATACGAGTTCTATTTGTGTTTGTTAGTGATTTAAAACATTCAATTGGTCAAAAAAACGAAATTGAATCATAAACATTTCCGTGTACTTGCTTGTACGTTCAGTTATGAAGCACCGTCTCTAGCCAACGTGTTTCGCTGGATTTCAATATTCAACTGTGGTAGGACTTCTCTAGGGGACAAATTTCATGAAGGCCTTCCGAAATTGGTTTTTGTGAAACTGATGCAAGATTGTCATGTGTCATACCGTGAGATTGAGGAGGGATGTGAGGCATTAGTTCCACTAACATACATACATTCAATATTGAATGAACATTTGGCCGTCAAAAAGATTTGTTCGTGCTGGATACCCCTCGTGTCGATTGGTACCAACAAATGTTGAAAAAATTCAATACCGTTCCTGACGAGATGAGGCGATATTTACATATGAACCCAAAAACTAAACAAGAATTGAAAGCCTGATACAAAAAAACTTGTTCGCGAACGATGCGTTTCGAAGCAAATGATCGCATATTTCTCGGAATGATCTTACATGTCGCCAAAGTAACGTAGAACGGTCAATTTTCAATGGGACACCTCCATTTGTCTACTAGAAATGTTCAGAAAATCAAGGGAAAAAGATCCCAGAAGACGAATTACTCTCCACTACATCGACTCAAAGGAGTGCTTTTTTGAGCATTCAAAAGATTGAATTGATGTGTCATCAGTGTCAGAGTCCTGATTTGGCACCGAACGATTTCTTTTTATTCCCACTGATTATATAAAATGCAAGGTCAATATGATAGCTTGTTTGGGATACGTCTCAGGTTCTATAAGTGAGAATCGCATATCGAATCTCCTTGTGTACTAAATTGAATTTTTTCTAATCCAAAGCTTTCCTTTTCTGGGAAGTCTTATCCAACATCTCGAGAAAACTGCTAGCATTTCTGAACCGCTGTCTGCGCTACTTCACTCAAAAAATTTATTAGTAAAATGGCTACGAATGGCATTCGTGAAAAAAATATTCGTGCATTGTACTAATATTCGTAAAATATACGAAGTATTTGTACAGTGAAATATCTACGAATGCATTTGTAAAGTTTTACTAATAACTGTGGTAGAATGCACGAATCTATTCGTTTAATGCACTAATTTTATTCGTAAACAAGAAGTTAACAATTTTTTGGAGTACATTGTACGAATTATTGTGTACATATAACTAATAACATTCGTTAATTTCTCGTACGAATGACTTCGTACTTTAATCTTTTTCATTCGTAGTATTTACTAATAAATTCGTACTATTTACTAAGTTTTTTTTTTTTTTTTTTATAATCTACCCGCGCTCAAGGGATTATGATTACCCTTTAAATGTTTCAACACAGCGCGGGCGTGAAGTTAATGAAGAGAAAGAAGGATAGGAAAGATGTGTGGCACGATGTTCTGAGACTGTTGGTGGTTGTCTCAGATATTTTTATCTCCAGGGATGGCGGCTAAGCTAAAGCGGAGAAATGCCGTGTCGTATTTCTATGTCGCTTATAATTCACACTATTTTATTCGTGTTCATCCTTGTTGGGCATACTAGTTTAACTCAATTACATGTTGTTAGTGTTATGCCTGAACAACATGTAATGAGTAAACCAGCAACCCATCGATGACAATTTTTAGAAGGTTTTTAATGGAATTAAAGCGACATAGACGACGGCAGGGATCGAACCTGTCATCATGAGGTTGACAGGCGAGCACGCATCCATCGCGCCACGGCCACCCCTAAAGTAAAACTAATATTAGTAGACAGAATTCATTCGTAGGTAGACTGTACGCATTATGCGTAGAATGTACTAATAACTTCGTACTTTCATGAAGTGCATTAGTATTATTTAATAATCATGAGTACAAAAAATAATATGTGTTCAGCTCTAAAAATTAAATGTATTCCATTCGTCAACACGTTGAAACGTGTTATTACAGATTACAATATTGCAAAGTAATGGACGCGTGATACTTTTTTTTCGTACGGTGTTTCTTTAAGATACAAATCTTGGGAACCAGACTTTTTTTCGAAAAGACGAGGTGAGTACCTAGACTTACATATTCTTATATACAAATAAAGCTTATTTTATATTTTACATACAGGATCCTGAAGCAGCAGAGCATTCATATGTGGGAATTTTTTACAAAATAAAAATTAATGTAAGTACAAATGTTTTTCGGAAGATTTTTAATGTTAAATTTATTTTCAGTGGCCCTTTGATAACAAGCAGTTTGGAAATATAATTTTGGTTGTTAATTATATTTATGAATTAATTAATTTATAAGATACATTTTAGTTTTTTTTAACTTCATTTGTAATTAAAAATTAAATTATAAAATTAAAAAAAAACATGAATTATATAATTATTTTTTAACTTAAACAATACATTAGTTTTTGTTATTATTTCTTATAATGAATATTTCGGAGTATATATTTATTTATGGTAAGTTCTACTATAATGTTTGTAGATACAATATACGAATGAATTACAAGGGCATTAGTAAATATTACGATGATATTCGTAGAATATACGAATGGAGCTGTACAATATACGAATGAATTACAAGGGCATTCGTTAATATTACGATGATATTCGTATATTGTACCAATAGTATTCGTACTATATACGTATGTTTTTCTACGAATACTAATAAAATATTAGTAAAATGTACTAATAAACGTCCATTCTACGAATACTATTCGTGGCTGAAAACCACGAATAAAATTCGTAGAATGCACGCATGAATTAGTACTATTTACACATGAAATTTTTTGAGTGTTCCTGAAGATTGGTTGACGACAAATCATATGGAAACAGGTATTGTGACGTCCGACGAGTCAAGAGCTGTTGGGTGTTGAAGTATTTACATGAGCATTTCAAGTTAATCGAAAATATGACCTATATTAATCAAGACTCTGGGCTAGAAATCGCAATTTCCAAGATTATCTACTTTAAGCGTGTAACGTATTTAAATCAAACAAGTACACTTAGTAAATTTAACACATTTCTTATAAAATACTTAACAATCTTATTGGTCAAATTAAACAAATGCTTAGGTTGCTTAAATTAAACGAGTAACTAAGTTAAAACAATTGACGAGATTTATTTTTATCTTATTTAAAATCTTAATAATTATCTCGGTTGATTTAACCAAGTGATTTGCATAAAATATTCAATCAGATTTATTTCATTAACTAACCGGGCTGACTCGTTTATCTTTGACCGGGTAAGTTCGCAGGTTAAATATTAGCAGTCTCACTTGTTTGGTTTTACACGAAATTTACTTTGTTCTTAACCGATAATTTTTCTGCATTTGTTTTGAAATATAGACTGATGTTCCTGGTTTTAAATTTAAAATAAACGGATGATAAATCACCATACCCATTTTTCATCCCCATTTACGATATTTATGCAAATTAATTTTTCATAATTCTTAAGAAATTCACCTTTAAATCACTTGGGACAATGGTACGTCACCGGAGGTAAAAAGTCGTCCACCTTGCCTCCGCTCTTGCTGCCAGTCTTGATGCGGACCGAAATGATCATCTATACGAGTACACAGAACAGTCCTACTCCGACTCAAGAAAGAAAGCATCATACCTGGATTAGGCGTCTTTTGTGGCCTTTGTGGTATGGCTCAGCTCTGGTGCGTTGTCTTTTTTGTCGGTGCCCATCAAAGGGTTGAGCAATCGATTTTATCTGATGCTCAGATGACGCTGCCGCAGCTACTGTCTGTCCATGGTGAGTTCATCATCTTTCATGTGTCATTTTGTCGGTGATCCTGCTGGCGCAGATAAAGCGCGCGGCAGAATTGATATAGTTCCACTGCGAAGGTCTGTATAGCTATAGTTGTCGTAGAAGTGCACTCGAAAGAGTAATGGATCATCGCGTTACGACGAGGTAGGTCAGCGTTTTGCACTGCGCGACCGACGCGCATCTTGTGCTGCGAATTAATGATGCAACGCCTCTGTCGGCCATAATTGGAACGAAGTAATTGAATGACATTTGTCATAGTTCTATGGCCGTATACGCTCTTTTTTGAGTATATTTTTGTGGCGAATTAATTGCACCCGCTCCACAGACGGGTATTAAGTAGCCGGATCGCCCCATGCCAGCCCCCGTAGGCGGATTGTTTAATAAATTAACAGTCTGTGCGCCATTTGTTGAAAATATATTTATATAATTTGTGGGCCAGCGACGAGCGAGAGCGACGACGCCTTTGGTAAAGTGATTTTTTCAACGCTTCGTTAGTGAAGGATTTATGGAGCACCCATTAAGATGGCAAGCACCTGTGGGCTGGCCAGCATCCTAAATGGGTTTTTAACGCAATTTTAATTGTAGTGTGTTAGTATTTCAACAGAATCGCCGAATTGTTCATAAGTACACCGCGCTCTTTTGATGGAGTCAGATTTGCAGATGGAATCAAATTAAAGAAATGGCGCGCCTGCCTACCACGATGAGTGCTCTGCGCACACGCAGTGTTGAAAGAAAATCTGAATATAATACGATCATAGCCTTGAGGGCTTGGGTTTGAGCTTAAGAATAGAGGATGTTAAATTAAAGACAACAAGATCATAGCATTAGGATGTTTATGTGCAGTAAGCGACCAGTTTAACGCCAAAAAATGTTGAATGGCTTTCAGCGGGAAATGAAAAGAGATAATTGAAGTCTTTTTTTTGTATTTTAATTTTAATTCAAGTCGGACGAACGATGATTTTTCGTAAATCATTTGGAAGAATCAAATAAATATTGAAATTATTTTAAGATTATGTTTGCGGACTTTTTTTTTCGTTTAATTTCGTGATTCTTTTGTGGAGCGGAATATAGCTTAAAAGGGTCAACCTGAAAATCTATGATCTATGAATCTTGTGATATCGTATAGCAAAGGTATTTTTCGTATGTAGACCGGAGCCCATTCGGCTTGAAATTTTCAAAGTTTCGCCGCTATAAATTTTATTTAATTTGAGGGTTGTGTTATTAATTAATTTATTCATTCATTAAGTGATCCAATTCCGACCCTGAAAACTGAAATTATATTACTAAGAATATTTAAGACTATGCAAAATCTTTAAATAATTAAGTGGCCATTTATTGTTGAAAATGTTCTTTACAGGACTAATAGTTAAAAAAACCTTTATTTTTATGCCAATTTGTGGAGCAAACTCAAGAATATCAATATATGCATACTTTAAGTAAATGAGGATCAGACCAATGTAACGAAGCGTTCCATGCTTCTACCAATACCAAACACCCTGGGTGATTTAATTCACCATGACTAAGCAGCCTCCGCCGCAGCAGCGACCGACGACACCATACGACGCCGCAGCTACCAACGACACCAGTTACCTCGCTAAGATAAAGGGATTTTATACCTTGTCTTATTATAATATGCAGTCACAATAAGGGTATGACGTCACAGCCAGTTGAACACATTGGGTGATTTCCATTCGACCAGTATAAATTTCACACTCAGTTTTTACGAAAAATATAACAAGAGGACCTCCTTTTGGGAAGGAAAGTCACTTGTTTGCTACGGTCGAAGCTGACGAGCTAGATTATAGTCTACGAGTCGTCTGAAATTGTCCGGCAATTTTGTTCCATCAGTTTGGTTCGAAGAATAAAACGTCCTTGTGCCTACCAGGGCCTTAAACTGTTGATCTTGTGCCTACCAGGGCCTTAAACTGTTGATCTTGTGCCTACCAGGGCCTTAAACTGTTGATCTTGTGCCTACCAGGGCCTTAAACTGTTGATCTTGCGCCTACCAGGGCCTTAAACTGTTGATCTTGTGCCTACCAGGGCCTTAAACTGTTGATCTTGTGCCTACCAGGGCCTTAAACTGTTGATCTTGTGCCTACCAGGGCCTTAAACTGTTGATCTTGCGCCTACCAGGGCCTTAAACTGTTGATCTTGTACCTACCAGGGCCTTAAACTGTTGATCTTGTGCCTACCAGGGCCTTAAACTGTTGATCTTGTGCCTACCAGGGCCTTAAACTGTTGATCTTGTGCCTACCAGGGCCTTAAACTGTTGATCCTGTGCCTACCAGGGCCTTAAACTGTTGATCTTGCGCCTACCAGGGCCTTAAACTGTTGATCTTGTGCCTACCAGGGCCTTAAACTGTTGATCTTGTGCCTACCAGGGCCTTAAACTGTTGATCTTGTAAGCGCCAGGAGCGTAGTCCGTAGCCCGTATTTATAAAAGAGTGGCCCGATACCGAATGCCAGTTGACGAAGGAACCAGATGCCAGAATAAAACTTTCTAGAGGAAACCAGCAGGACCCCAATACAAGAAGAATAACCGATGTTTACCAGATACACCAGGCAGGGTGTAATTAATTGAAGTCAAGAATATTTAAGTTGTTATATGAAGTTAAGATTTGTTTTTAATAAAGATTTTGTATAAGGTTCTAAAGACCTTCCTACTGAAGTTTCGTGTTTTTCTTCAGAACGACCCTGGAAATCCGGCGAGCAAAACCTCGGCTGGAAAGCAAAAAGCACATCACACCAAAAATATAAATGTTAAAAAAAGAGCCAAGTTCTTCTATACAAAAACCTTTGTGTAACAAGTCAGCCGTGAAAAGTACTGAGATCTAAAAGTACGCCAAGTTCTTACTTCATGAAGGTTTAATACCGAATATTTAAAGTAGAATAATATTTAAACAGCTACAATGTAATAGAGAAATTTTATTATTTAATGATTACTGACTAAAATTTGATGGGTTCCCTTGTCAAGTTTTTAAAACCTTTCGAATTGGGCATAAAAAAACTTGCCAAGTAAGCCCATCAAATTTTAGTCAGTAATCATTAAATAATAAAATTTCTCTATTACATTGTAGCTGTTTAAATATTATTCTACTTTAAATATTCGGTATTAAACCTTCATGAAGTAAGAACTTGGCGTACTTTTAGATCTCAGTACTTTTCACGGTTGACTTGTTACACAAATGTTTTTGTATAGAAGAAGTTGGCTCTTTTTTTAACATTTATGTTTTTGGTCTGATCTCACTCCTTTTTGCAAAGATTTTAATATTTTGCCATGTCAAAATCTCGAAAGATACGGAATGATAGAAGGGTGGACTCTACCTACTAAAATCAACTTAGTTTATAGCTTCGTATTTCTTTTGGTATATTTTCTTTTTGTTAATGGTTGTTTTGATTTGCGCTTCAATTGTTTCTTCTTGTCCTGGAAAGATACCTTACACTAACATACCTACCTTAATTATAAATACTAGTACCTATGTACATCCGCTCAAAGTTATAAAAAAGCAATAATTGTTGAGGATGCGATGATGTTTTTGTTGCAATTTTAAATCCTTTTTTAAATGAAGGTAGCACACCAATTAATTGCCTAATTAGTGGTTTGATTATAGTTCACATTACAGTTAAGAGTTTTTTAATGTAAACTCATAATTTTTTTAGGTATTTTTTCATTCATGTTAACATAACATAGAGTACCAAATCCAGCACTCTAGTTTTAAGAAAAGTCATGAATTTTCAAGCTGCATGTATAGTTTCAAAATGGCAAAATGACAATAAAAAGACACTTCGAATGAAAAATCTTAGATTTTCTATTTTTCGTTTCGAATGTACATTAAGCTATAACGCTATACCAAATTTCATCATTCTATAGCAATCGGAAGTGCTTCATATAAAATAAACATTTTCTCAGAAAGTGGGCGGATACCACGCCCCCTGAATGGAAAACCTCAATTTTTATTTTTGGTCCTTTATATGCAATTTGAGATCTACCGTTCTACCAAATTTCATTGTTCTACTGCAATTGGAAGTGTGCCATAAATAATTTACATCAGTTCTGAGGAAGTGGGCGGATACCACGCCCCTAAATAGAAAACCTCAAATTTTATATTTTATTCTTTGTATGCAATTTTAGCCCTATCGCTTTACTAAATTTCATCGTTTTACAGCAGTCGGGAGTGTTCTATTCAACCTACACCAATTCGGAGAAAGTGGGCGGATACCACGCCTCCTGAATGGAAAACTTGAATTTTTATTTTTGGTCCTTTCTATAAAATTTAGGCCCTACCGTTGTGCAAAATTACAAGGTTCTACGATGTCGGGAAGTGCTCCATAATTTTGATAATCTGTCAGTCAGTCAGTCACATACGGTTTTTGTGATTTTTGAGGCCTTATATCTCACGAACCGCTTAAGCTAGAAAGTTGAAATTTGGTGAGGCGCCTATACCTGACTAGCTTAACAAATGTTCGGAATTTTAAGTTTCTGACTTCATTGGTACTGAAGATAGGGAGGGGTCAAAAATCGCGTGAGTTTGTTCCTGTAAAAAGGGTGTAGTGCCAGAACTTGGCTGGGCACTACCGTGCCCTTTGATACAATTTTGCAATTGTTCGATAATTTGCACACACTCAAGGGGTTATTAATACACTTATAATAGGTGCATATTTTTGGTAAGTGATTACGCAGCGCAGATGAAGTCCTCAATAAAAGCTATGGTTACATTTTTACCACACCTCTATTAAATTTCAAAATCATATGTTAAGAGTGTTGTCAAAGATGAAAGACAAAATCAAAAATTCGCATCAAATAAATTAACTAAAATACTCTATGTTTTTAATTAGAATAATAAAAATATTTTACAAATTTATAAATTATATGTCATGAGACCATCCCTCAAATTCAATTTGATAAAAACTTTTAGGTAACCATCTCTTCTAGAGAAATCTGGAAGATGGAAAATGATTCTGTCTCTACCAACTCAATAACAAAACCATTAACTGCCGATTGTCTGATAGAAATGGAGTCCAATATATAAAATTTCTTCAGTAGAGTAATGTCGAAACAACTCCAGATTATGACCGAAAATTTTGTTATAAGAGTAAATACAGACTAAAATTTGGAGGGATCACTGGTCAAGTTTTATAACCATTTAAATTGTGAGTAATAATATAAAACTTGTATAAAGATCACTTTGCCTGCGCATAAGCGATGTACGACGAAGCGACGTTTTGTTCCATTTGCCCCCTTCAAAATTTTCAGCAAACATACAACAGCTTCTTCGCAATGCATCAATAGTGAAAATGGGTACTTCCAAGTCACATTCCAAAACTACAGTTCGGCAGAAACTTCCAAGTCACCATTCTTTCAAGATCTTTTTCGGACGTGTTTCTTGGAAGATGATTCTATTCATTTGTATAGCAGCGGCTCGAAAAATGATGATGAGGTTGCTGAGAATGTTTAGTCAGATAGACTAAAATTATTTCTCTCTTTCAGTCTTTCTAATCATTGCGGAATATATATGGCGATTAGAAAATATCTTTCTTAGCTGAAGAGAAACATGTTATCAACTACTGATATCTCGATCTCTTCTAACTCTATAACAGCCCTTAACTGCTGCTCACCTCTTATGTACGAGTAGATGGCGCCATGGCGCAGCAGTCCTCTGTTTCGTACAATGGAATAGTGACATTCTATAGAGAACTGTTAGTCCGACAAGGTCCCCAAAAGTGCTGCAATATTAACTATATTACCTGACAACAGGGGCGAACGCAGGTAGGGGTTCTAGGGGTTAAACCCCCCCCCCCCCCCGAAACAACCAAAAAATAAGAGTTCATTTTGTTAAAGAAAAAAGAGACAAAGTGCTATTTTCGTGCCATATTAATATTAATGTAAGTTCAATTGATTATTAGCAGTTTTGTGGTTCCCTTTATCGGTTCTCTGCGTTTTTCTTACGACTTATAGGTACTATAAAGCAAGTAATGCATTCGTAAAATAAATCGAACTCAAGATTTTTATCAAAGTTGACATTACGATGATAGCGAAGAAAAAGTGGGTCTCGAAATTCTGTCTGTCTGTCTCGTCGACTACGGCCTAAGAGCATGGATCGATTTTCGTTAAATTTTCCTTTTTTTAAAACCAAAAATAACGGTATACGAATCATCTTTTGGAAGCCCTCTTGGAACCATTTTATTTTGTTTGTTTTTGATTTTCTCGAAAACAGTACAACCGATTTTAATCATTATGAAGCTCCTCCAAATTTTAAATATTGAGCGTTTTTCTTTTTTAGTTCAGAGTAGGGGTGTCCACTTAAGAAAAACATCGATGTTTTTATTCGATGTTACACATCGGAAACCGGCATCGATGTCTTCCGATACATCGCTTTAAAACATCGATGTTTTTTCTACATCGAATACCTACTTTATTTAATGATTTTTTACTTTAACAAATGGAAACTAACAATATGCGCTAGCAAGAGTATTATCTGTTCCTTAAAAATTCCAAAAAAAATTTTGATCAGTTTAATTGTTTTAGATTAAGATTAGCGTAAAGAGTAAGAGCAAGTATATGAAGCAGTACAGTTCAGGCAGTGAAATGAAAGACTAAACCTAAGAAATTAATCAAAGACAAGAACTAAAGACAAAAAACAGCTGATGCACACATTTTTGCAAAAGTATGCGTTATCTCGGTTGCTTAGTTGTCATTTCTACAAATTCGAAAAAAGTCAATGCTCACATTTTTGCAAAAGTATGCGTAACCTCAGTTGCTCGTAAAAGAGCCGATTCTCATATTCACCGACCTGAATGAAATTAATAAAAATAAGTCTTTATGTTCTTTGTCATAGTTTTTCGATTTAAAAAAAAACATCGATACATCGAATAGAAAATTTACTAGGCAAAACATCGGATCAATCCGATGTCTCGTATGGTGAACATCGAATGGATTCGATACATCGATGTTTAGTGAATATCCCTAGTTCAGAGTAGTACCTGAACTGTCAAACAAAATATCGTGTTTCTTTTTTAGCTCAGAGTGTATAACAGTTCAAAGATTGTTTCTTTTTTCGTTGAGAGTGTGTTCAGAGATTGTTCAGAGCGCACTCTGTGAGCTCGGTATAAAATAGCTGAGTTGACAGCGTTAAATGCTGAAATCATTCTGACAGACAGAAAAACAACTTAAAAACCCGCGTATACTTATAAAATAATTCAGAGCTTTTAGAACACACTCGATTCGGAGAAAGTTCAGAGCATGTTTGACATGCTCATGCTCTGTTCAGTGCTCTACTCTGAATGAAAAAAGAAAAACGCCAAGTATTTTTTTTGGAAACTCAATATTTCGAAAACCCCTGCTCGATTTTTCAAACTTGAATAAATAAAAGTTTCTTAATATAATCTACAAGATCTGAGGGAAAAAAATTGTCTTCACTAAAAATTAAGGTACCCACCATGCAAGTGTTAAAAAATCTTTTTCGAAAATCGTATTTTTCTCAAAAATGGCTCCGAGAATTTTGATAAATTTTAATTTTAATTTAATAAAAAAAAATTAAATTAAGACATTACTGAGTGTACCTACCATAAAACCAGTTTTTCGAATTTTGAATTTGTCATTAAAGGCAGAACGGATTTCAATGAAATTTTGTATAGAGAAGCTTCTGGTTAAAATTGGCGTACCATCATTTTTTCTTAAATACCTATGTTTTAAAAATCTTTTATAAAACATATTATGTGTTTAGCTCTAACTACTAAACTACTACTTATAAAATAATAACTTAAGGAGTTGTTTTAGTCATTTAAAAAATGAATTTTTTGCTTATGAACATTTTTTCTCTAGAAATATTAAATTTTGAACTTTTTACATAAAAGCAAGTTCGTGAGACCCAGTCGTGCATTTTATTTTATGTGTCTTCGTATTTTAACGAAACTGTCCTATTTTGAATTGATCATTAACAAATAGACACACGAAGCCAGCAGCAATTGCGTTTTTGATGATTGACATTATGTGTTTGTTTAAGTATATGGGCAGTAACGGAGCAAGTTTGAGTTTTTGATGGCTCCAAGGTCAGAGTGCGTTGTATTGCAGCAAAAAAAAAAACTAACTCATCTCGTTTGTTCGAATGTTACAGTTACTGATGAGTAGCACATAGCACCTTCTGAAAGCGTTGTGGTTATAATTATGTAGTATGTATAGTAGTTAACGTAGGTGATAGTTGAGTGTGATTATGTTTTCGGATAACTGTTTTTTGTATGATCGCAAAAGTACAACAAGATATGATTTCACGTATTAATAAATTTCGGAAATAATTTATTTATGAACATCTCATATTTTTTTGAAAACCCCCCCCGAAATTTTTTTCTGCGTTCGCCCCTGCCTGACAAGGCTTATTAGGTGTACCCAATGCTAAATGTAAACTTATGATGAAACAAGATGCTATAGAGAGGAAACCCCTTAGATGGAATAATTTGACCATCTGTCTGAGGACAAAATAGAACTGACCAATGCTTGATCTGAAACACTCTAACAGCCTCATTTATTATTTTTCACTAATACTGGGTTCAACCTCGGAATAGTTAAAGCGAACCGAAGCACTTACTTCGAGTTTACGCCACGTCAAACGAATCCTTATTTAATATATATTTTCTTAGCCGTATTAGCTACGCCTTCCTTATGTCAAATATACTGGGAAAAAAGTGACAAATCTAAAACTCTGGTTATTATACACCTAAATCAAACCCCAACTGATTTCCATTATTGTTCATTTTATTATCATTGTATGCATATTGGAAATTGGATACATTTAAAATTGGATTGTATAAAGTTCAAATCCAATAAATGAATGTACCAACCAGCAACCAAACCACATTGCGTTCCCAATACCGTACAACTGTTAGGACGTTTGGAAAATATAAATATTTTATTATTGCAAAATATCTATCCTTTTTGTTTTAGTAAGAAACGAAAAAAAAATTGCTTACACTCCTTTTTGTAAATTTCACAAGATGTCATCTCAAAATGACATTTAGATACTAAAACGGCCTTAAACCTCCTACGAACCAGTTTTAGCTTATTCCACCGCTATTCCTCGTGCATTTTCATTATAAATAAGGTTTTCAGGTTTAGAGCCATTGTAAAGTCGAAGTAACTTTCCTCCGTCGCTAAAACGAGTTAGTAAATAAGGCTGTAAGTGTTTGATATTCTTTTGTATTATGTAATAAGTCTTGCTTATTATTAAGTAAAATATTTATTAAACGTTCCCTACAAGTTAAAGACAAACAAATGAATGAATAATAATATAAAACAATTAACAATTTAGTTGACGTAATATGTAAAGTTTCTTAGAATAATATTATTTAGCTAAGTATAAGCTTGCAAGTACATATAATAAAGTACACTACTTATTACAGTAGATTGCACATAAGCTCCGTAATTGGTGTCATAACCGGACACCGTCTTATAGGCAAGCACATAACTAAGTTGTGCAGAATCTGTATGGACGAGGAAGAGGTAGAATCAGTTCCATCTTCAATCGGCATACCCTGATCTATCCCATAGTAGTAGGCTACATATTGGATAGTTTTTCTTCCAGGAACCTAGTGATCTAATCATTATAGATATTTGCAGTCCTTCTCGCTTCATTAAGAACTCCAAGTGGTTCAACGAGTAGTGAGAAAATCACCCCTATTACAGAATTCGGCGAATGAGCTAAAGTGACAATTTCAATTCATTTCTAAACTTTTGCTATTACTGAATCCGACGAATGAAAGTTGAACGAATGTCGGTAACAATCCCTGCACCACTGACATTTTGTTCAACTTATATGGTATTACAGATTTCGCAATCCATTCGCACTCCATACAATTTCTATCATTTTACATTCGC
The DNA here is from genome assembly GCA_911387755.1 of Chrysotoxum bicinctum. NCBI lineage: Eukaryota > Metazoa > Arthropoda > Insecta > Diptera > Syrphidae > Chrysotoxum > Chrysotoxum bicinctum. The sequence continues at coordinate 69,272,476 of OU426989.1, read as the reverse complement.
ACCAATTTCGAGACGAATCTGAAGTGAATTTTTGATTAAACGAAAATAAACAATGGAGAGTACAAAAATTTAAGTCAAAAGCTTATCACACCGAATGCTAAAGTGTTTGTTTAACAAATTTTAATACAAAACGCACAAATAGCAACGCAAACAGAGAGCAAGAAATCTAAAAAAAAAAAAAAGAGCACACGGTTGGTTTTGAACCGTCCACCATCTTCGTTCTAACCACTCTCAACGATGCTTGATTTCGTTGATCGAAAATGATACTATTATCACAGCCTAGGCCAGTTGAATAAATGTTTGTTGCTCACAGTGTCGATACGAAAGTTCATAAATGATAAGGTAATTTTAGAAATCGACAATGTAGTTCATCCGACGAATTTCATAATTGAGTTTTACAGCGGATGCGAATCCAGTCAACTCACCGGGAGTAAAATTCTGCGAATTCTGTAATCGACATGAATATCTATGTAGATCTAAATTCATGTGGTATCACAATGGACCAACCCTGGTCTAAGTGTGTCAGCGACCTGGCAGTCACTTACACATGACCTAACCTTGTATATAGAATACAGAAAATACAATGTTGAAGTCCAACTGCTCTACAAAATTTCATTATTCAACAACGAACGGAAGTGCTCCAAATAATTTAAAAGAATATTTTTGAAAGTGGGTGAATGCCACGCCCCTAAATGAAAAATCGTGAAGTCCTCCATAACTTCGATAATCTGCCGATATTAGTGAGTTACACTTTTAGCGAATTTTAAAGTCCTATATTCAAGAAACTAACATTGCTAAAGAGTTGAAAATTGTTGAGGGGTTTTGTTTGATCAGGAAATACTGTGAATTTGAAGTTTCTGACCTTATAAGTTCAGAGGTTAGAAGGGGTCGAAATTCTCTGAGTTTGTTCCTTTATAAAGGGTATATGGTTCTACGAACTCTTGGCTGGGCATTAATGTGTCCTTTGATCTTAAAGAACAAAAGCTCCCTATTCACCGGCAGTATGACTTTCGTACCAATATGTCCACAGGTGATTTGATTTTTTCAGAGAATAAATCAATGTTTTAGTACTCGTAATTATGGCTTCTTCACATTTCTTCGCATATTCACTTTTCATTTCTCAACTAAAAATCTTTACAGAATAGCTGGCATTTGAAGCGAATGAAAATTTGTATGTGTGTAGTGTATGTCGTGCAGTAAGCCGTTAAGATCACAACCTTACTCAAACAATATTCTAACTAATTTGAAAAATTAAACTCTGACTCAGAAAGTAGTTTTGAAAAGATCTAATCGATAAAATTGGTAAAATTGTTCAAAAATAACAAAAAAAACTAAATCTGATCCATCTGATGGCGATTAACGGTTGCACGATTCGAACTTAAACACATATTTTGTATCCAATTGAATTCTCATTTAATTTCCGACAGAATCCCAGCAATTTCGAGTAATCGTTCAATCGTTTGCGAATCGAACTCGAACGGCCCGAACCATTCTCAATTATTATCTGTAAATGTATACCTAAACCTCTGCCTTTGAAAGCGATGCTATGGATAGACTACCAATCAAGAAAGGTTAGAGGTGCCTCTGTAGATCCCCACCCAAGCCGCAATCATCATCAAGTCGCAAAATTGTCGGAACACATTCCCAGGCCTAAAAACAACTTTGTGCGATCATTCAATCGTAACCGAGACAAACACAAAAACAAAAGCCAAAACGTCAAGTCAACCAATGACCACAAAATGACATCAAATTGATGGCATCGATAGCACTTAATTCATCATTTCCAGAGTTTTCCTATCCGCATTCGAGATCCCGCGCACTAGCCAGGCAAAAGGTTTATGGCTATCGGTGGGTATCCGAGTTCCCAATCCAAACCCATAATTGGCATGAACCAGCATTGTAATTTCAGCCAAGCGAAGGACCTTTGTTCATATTAAATTCCATTTTGGTGCAATTTATTATGAGAGCCAAGTTAAAACCAAAAAAAAAAAAATTAACTTCCAAGCCAAAAGATGACGATGATGGTGATGACGACGTCAACGACAACGACGAAAATATGACAATGCACGTTGACATGGTGGCGGCGGACACGTCCAGAATTCACGTCCAACCGATAAAAACTCTCAAATAACTATAATTCGTAAATATCCGACATTTTGCGAAGCGATATAGCTTTGCGTTTTGTTTTTGCACAAAGTGCACAATTATATTTTCGCGAGATACTCGTCGTTGTCTTGTCCGGGAGCAGCCGGGGCAGACGGGAGAGGATCAGCGATTGCAGAATAAAAATGGCCGCTGATTGTCCAGAGTCCAGATCAGAAATGATCGAGTCTTTGAATAAATTACAGGGCACTGGGCATATTATTGGAGGAAAGAAGACGAGTATAGGTACACCATTCGAGGTTCGTTATTTATGGGTAGGTACGAGTATATGTAGGTATTTTTATACCTAATGTTTGGACTTTGAGGTGAAGCACCTACTCTGGGGGGTGTGTGTTTAACTACAGTGTGGGCTTCAGAAAAATTTCGAATTTTTAGCTTCGGTCTTTTTAGACTGGGTTTATCCTTTTCAAAATTTTAACAATTATTCTAAGGCTCCTGTTGCAATGGATGGATGGTCTCTGACGTACAAAACGCCTGTGAAGTAACCTTTATCACAAGAACATTGAGTTTTATTAGTCCTGACGTGTGACTCGCTGAACACAATGGATTGCAGAAACTGGAAGTGAAACTGCTGTCAAAATAGCTGTCAAAAAGTGTCGTACGTGATATTTGTGTGTGTCTATAATGACACATCAGATTTCTGACATTTGAGCTTTGATGCTTGTTCCAACTACATTCTAAGCCTGCGTCGTCGAGTGGTTTGACTACTTTGATTTTGAAACGTCAGTAATCTCCACTCAAAAATTGGATTTGTGTATATTCAATATTTTGACAGCTATTGCGACTGCAGCTCTAGTTGCAGCTCACTCTCTATTGTGTTCTGTTCAGCCAGTGAGTTAAATACATAAAAAAAATGATGCAAAACAAGTCCAAACCTAATCAAAAGCATACAATAAAGACCCTTTAGGTAGGTAGGTTTTCTTTTCGAGCCCGACTGTATTAAATGAGTGCAATTACTGGAAGCGGTGCCGCAAGGCTGGACTTAAGCTGCGCTTATGTGCAGCTAAAGCAGCAATTACCAATGCGAATGGCAAAATGCTGTTGGCGGCCATTTGCTGGATATCGATGCCACACAAAAAAAGTGCACTATAACAATCCAAATCGTGCAACTCAGATCAAAGCCAGCAGATCCAGGTGGTTGTTAGTAAAAGAGGAATCAATTGTGGATCAAATTGAACATTTTGATTTGCGGTTGGTCGAAGAAATACAAAAAAAAAAAAAAAAAAACAAAAACTTTATGTACATCTTTTAAATTGCATCCTTTTGTTTAAATTTTAGATCTTCATATATTTTTGCAGATATATCTGTAGACTTTAGGGAAGTTTGAAGGCATAAGGTGGTCATTTTCACTCGAGGCGGTTTGTTGTTGTTTTGTAGATTTTGTTTTGGTTTAAATTTAAACGTCCATTTTATTTCAGTCAGACCTGATTATACCTTTGTTTCTTGTAGCAGTGAATATCAAATCTATCTACCAATCTTCGTTTCCTTGTACGTGATTTGCAAGTCGTATTAAGGTATAAATTCCAAATTTTAAAAATGTTGCTCAATTTCTAAATTTAAATGTGGGTAACCCAAGCAGAAATATTTCCTACTGATTTTATTAAAAAAATAACTTTTTGTTGTAAACTAGACTCGACTTAAAAAGGTTTTCTTAACTGAAAATCAAAGAATAGACTTTTGAAGTGAGAGTTTCAGTGACCAGAAGTGCTTGTAGATAGGGTTCAGGAATTGATTAATTTAATTTTATTTTTTACTTGCGATATAGGTACTATAGGGCAAGTTCTGCATTTGGAAAAAAAATCGAACTCGAGATTTTGATCAAAGTTGACATTACGATGATAGCGAAGACGAAAAAAGTGGGTCTGACAATTCCGTCTGTCTGTCTGTATGTCTGTATGTCTGTATGTCTGTACCTCGAACTACAGCCTAAACTACCGGACGTATTTTCTTCAAACTCGGTAGTTAAGGGTCTTCGGTGATTCCCTAGAGGAAAAATTGAAATTTTTTTTTTAGCTCCAAAACTAAGGGTACCCCCCATACACCCGTAATGCAAAATCTTATTTATCTCGAAAACGGCTCCAACGATTTTGATAAAAAAAATTAAGTGTGATATTATGGACATGGACTATATTTTGGTGAAAAAAAAATTTGGGGGGAAATGTTATTAGGGGTACCTGTCATAGAACGGTTTTTTTGATTTTCGAATTTCTCACCAACGGCTCTAACGATTTTAACCAAAATTTTTATGCAGGAGCTGTTTGCATTTTAAAAAATATAAACTAAAAATTTTTTCGAAAAAATAGTTTTTGGATTTTTAAAAAAATAATAAATTTTTTTTTTTGAAAATTCAATATCTTGAAAACCGATACACGATTAAATTTTTAAATTACGTTTAAAAATGTATTTTATTAAATAATAACAATTTGCATATCAATTTTTTTTATAAAAATTTTAAGGAAAATTTAGTACACAAAAAACATGTTTCAGTGTGTCTGTATGTCTGTACCTCTCACTACAGCCTAAACCCTTGGACCTATTTCTTTCAATCTCGGTAGTTAAGGGTCTTCGGTGATTCCCTAGAGGAGAAATTGAAATTTTTTTTTTAGCTCCAAAACTAAGGGTACCCCCCATACACCCGTAATGCAAAATCTTATTTATCTCGAAAACGGCTCTAACGATTTTGATAAAAAAAATTAAGTGTGATATTATGGACATGGACTATATTTTGGTGAAAAAAAAATTTGGGGGGAAATGTTATTAGGGGTACCTGCCATAGACCCGTTTTTTTGATTTTCGACTTTCTCATTAACGGCTCTAAGGATTTTAACCCAAAATTTTTAGCAGGAATCCCCTTAAGTTTAAAATAATATTGTATATAAAAATATTCGAAAAAATATTTATTGGGTTTTTAAAAAAAAAAAAAAATTTAAATCAATATCTTCAAAACCTATGAACGATTATTTTTTGAAATTATTTCCTAAAACCAATATTATTAAATACTTAAAATTCGCATCCCACATTTTTTTCTTGAAAAATTTTAGAGAAATTTCTTATATAAAAAATTTATTTAATAATAAAACGATTTTTTAAGGTTTATTTGCATAAATTCATACTTTTCCGGAAACCAGATGGCAATTTTATGCATTTGAACATTATTATCTCATTAAATCCATGTTTTATATTTATAAAATATATCTTAAATTCCAAAGTACTTTTACATAAGAGCAAGTTCGTGCGATCCAGTCGTGCATTTTATTTCATCATCAATTCGATTTGACAATATACCAATATGACAAGCGAATCATACATAAATAAGAAAGAACATACTTTGACTAGGAAATTAAATAAAGTATTAGTTAAATATGATTTCGAATGTATTTACCCTTAAATGAGAATCTAAGTCAATACTATGTAATATGAGATTAATATCTCTGACACAACGAGTTCGTTAAAAGCGTAATTCAATCTATGATTTACCTCATTGAATAAGTTTCGATTTCTTAGCACTCGAGTTAGGGCATATTAAACAAAGAAAACTGAATTAATGACTTATCAACAGCAAATTATGACGTAGTAGGTATAGGTAGGTAGAAATGGCGGCCCAATTAGGGCTGAAGTGCGCCATTTTGATACCATAACACGTGTCAACGACGGTATGGAATTGATATCTGGAATTGTGGACAATCTCACGCAGTCATCCAGTTCGTATTGGGAAATGATCTACATAGTAGGTTTTGATGTTTCTTATTGATTGTGTGATTCCTTTTGCACAATCATCCGGAATTTGGATCACTCACTCAACCGACACCATTTACACTGTGCCAAGCTAGGCAGCTTGTTGTCTGTTACTGGAACAGAAGCCAGTCGTATTGACTGGTGCTGGAACAGTAACCAATCGGATTGAGTAATAATTCGGCCCGCCAAACCGTAAGCTTCTGTTAAAGCACTCAGCCCATTAGCTTGGGATCTCAAGAATCAAATGAAAGTAACCGAAGTTCGTCTTAGAACCATTTCGTGACGTTAAGAAAAAAGATCAAGCCTAAAGATCAAGCCTTTGATCTTCATTTCCGAAAGTTCGTCAATGTCGTCAAGAAATTGCCTTCCTAATGATTGTACTCTAAATTTGGCCAGAGCTAACCATATGCAGAGGATATGGAGGACTGTTTCTTTTTCCCGCTGTTCACCACAGCTATGGCAGTGAGTGTTGTGAAGAATAGCTAGCTTCGCTGCATGCTCTCATATTGGCCAGTATCCTCTACAGGTAGCTACGATCTGGCTATGTCTTGCCTGGGTCTGCAAATCAGATCAAGTGTTTGGGATTTATAGGTGGGCCAAATCTTTCTATATATAATTCAGTTAGGTAAACTGCTCCACCTACAGTTTATTTCGCTAAGAAAAATTGAGAGAATTTTGCACTTAATAACTTCGAGTGGAATGTTGACTCTTTTCACAAGTGAGTTATGAAGGGCTGATTCTTGCCTGGCCAGCTCGTCCACCCGGACCAATTTGGAGTATAATTTACTAGAATTAATGGCGTTAACAGCCTCCTGACTGTCAGTGATAATAGCCGTATTCCGGTTCCGGTTTGGATCTTGTTTGCCAGTAATTCAGCTCGAAAAACACTAGCAAAGCCAGCAGATATAGATATTTCAAATCATAGAGAAGATTCCTGAACCAACACCACACTCCATCTTTGAGCCATCAGTAAAGATAGTCGTGTCGAAGTCTTTCGTCACGACGTCATCATCACAGTTATGTATTGAAAGAAACATAACCTTAAATCGTTTACTGAGCCCATATACGGGTACATTTGTCAGTGGGAGTCGAAAAAATCTCTACTGGAATTAACTCCGTGTTATAGCTGTGGCCATAAGATGTGGCCATCAAAGAGTTCGATTCCTTTTTTTTTTTTAAATGTTTGAGTACTGTAACGAAGCGTTCCATGCCTCTACCAATACCAAACACCCTGGGTGATTTAATTCACCATGACTAAGCAGCCGCCGCCGCAGCACCGACCGACGACACCATACGACGCCGCAGCTACCAACGACACCAGTTACCTCGCTAAATTAAAAGGATTTTATACCTTGTCTTATTATAATATGCAGTCAGAATAAGGGTATGACGTCACGGCCAGTCGAACACATTGGGTGATTTACATTCGACCAGTATATAATTCACACTCAGTTTTTACGAAAAATATAACAAGAGGACCTCCTTTTGGGAAGGAAAGTCACACTCAACAGTGAAATATAACACTGGACAACCGGGACTGAACAACCCGAGTCAAAAACCAAGACAATTTTTCATAATGCTAATTTTGAACCATGTACATTACAAATATCATATCATAATTTTTAGAGTTTAAGTCATTTTATAAGTTAGGCCCCCTATGTGCCAACAAATTTCTACCCTATATATATTATCCTCAAGTTTCACAATTGTATATATTAAGTTCAATAAAAAACCTTGAACCTTGAACCTTGAAGGAAAGTCACTTGTTTGCTACGGTCGAAGCTGACGAGCTAGATTTTAGTTTACAAGTCATCTGAAATTGTCCGGCTATTTCGTTCCATCAGTTTGGTTCGAAGAATAAAACGTCCTAGTTGCCTACCAGCGGCCTTAAACTGTTGATCTTGTGCCTACCAGGGCCCTAAACTGTTGATCTTGTGCCTACCAGGGCCCTAAACTGTTGATCTTGTGCCTACCAGGGCCCTAAACTGTTGATCTTGTGCCTACCAGGGCCTTAAACTGTTGATCTTGCGCCTACCAGGGCCTTAAACTGTTGATCTTGCGCCTACCAGGGCCCTAAACTGTTGATCTTGTGCCTACCAGGGCCCTAAACTGTTGATCTTGCGCCTACCAGGGCCCTAAACTGTTGATCTTGTGCCTACCAGGGCCCTAAACTGTTGATCTTGTGCCTACCAGGGCCTTAAACTGTTGATCTTGTAAGCGCCAGGAGCGTAGTCCGTAGCCCGTATTTATAAAAGAGGGGCCCGATACCGAATGCCAGTTGACGAAGGGACCAGATGCCAGAATAAAGCTTTTTAGAGGAAACCAGCAGGACCCCAATACAAGAAGAATAACCGATGTTACCAGATACACCAGGCAGGGTGTAATTAATTGAAGTCAAGAATATTTAAGTTGTTATATGAAGTTAAGATTTGTTTTTAATAAAGATTTTGTATAAGGTTCTAAAGACCTTCCTATTGAAGCTTCGTGTTTTTCTTCAGAACGACCCTGGAAATCCGGCGAGCAAAACCTCGGCTGGAAAGCAAAAAGCACATCACAGCACAGTGCGAGCGTTTTAGAAAATTTGGAGAGAACTTAAAAGGAGATAGTGATGCAGATTGGTTTGAAATGTCTGAATGTTATAATGGGAGGGAAATATAGAGTCGCGTAAAGAATTACACATTCGTGTAGTGCGGCTAAAGAAATTAACCAAACTAAACTGACGAATACTCCTTGAAGGGCTAGTTTTACGGTTAAATTGTTTAAGGGGGTAGGCAACTGGCTATTTCGTTAGAACACTGTACAAATAACGGTAAACTAATGAAAGACAAGAATGAATGAATGCTTCTATTATACTTCTATCACCTATATTTTTAAAGCTCTTTGCGGATTTTATCCAAGAAACTTAAGTCTTAATGCACTTCAAGAAACTAGATACTTAATGTGGAAATCAAGTAGTAAAAGGAACAGAAACACACCTGGGCAAGATCTTAGAGCTCCACCGCTGGCAGTTCCTTGTTCTTAATTTTATCAATGTTATATGCGTTGGTAAGAGCTGACCACCATATACAATCGAACCATAAGTAAGGATCGGTCGCACCACGGCTGTACATATATGTCCACAAAATCATTTTAGATTGAAGACCCCACTTTTTACCAAAGGTTTTACTACAGACGTAGAATGCTATGCAGACCTTCTTAACCTTTTCTTCAATATTCATTTTCCAGTTCAACTTAGGGTCTAGAATAACACCTAGCTTTGGGAAGCAAGGGAGTACTATGGCTGGTACTGCCTCTGGTTCCTGATGGTTTGGGTTGCTCTAAAGTACCGGAACTACCAGCACTATTTGAGCTCCCGTTTATGGTCTCCTTGCTGAAGGCCAAAAGTTTATCCCGCGTGTCGGCCATATACAGTCTGTCTTGCCACATTTGTTCGTGTTAAAAAATTACAAAAAAAAAATTTCTTATGAGTAGGTCGGAAAAGAAAGGTGAGCCCCAGTTGAGCCGATGTACCGGGATAAGACAAGAATATAATAGACTCTGCCAAGTCTTGTGAATAAAAAAAAGTCAAAGGTTTTTTTCCCTTAAGACCTAGTCAAAGCTTTCTACGAGCAGACAGGTCGAAAAAATCTTGAAATGCTTGTAGCTTTAACAAAAATATTCTAGCTTAAGCTATTTTTACTCACACAAATTTAAGCTTAAGCTTGAAAAACAAGTTTAAACTAAATTAATTTAGCGTTGGATATTTGAAAAAAGTTATTACTAGAAAACATTTTAAACTAGCTAGCTTAAGCTTATTTTTATTCACTTAAAATCCAGCTTTTACTTTAGCTTTAGCTTTTTAGTTATTCACAAGTCCCATTCAGATTAATATTGAGACAAGCAAGTTCATTCCGGTATTACTGGATCAACTTGGATGATGATTGAACAACCCGTTCTGGTTTGGATCTTGTTTGAGTACCTTCTATACGGAAAGCTTTTATCTGTGATAGCACGTAGCTGAACATTGATCGCTAGAACCGCAAGTTATGAAGGAATGAACAATTAAATATACATAAGAATTTTAAACCACATTTCGAGAGTAAGCTATTGCCAGGGGCATATTTCACCAACTACAGATTACAAGCACAAATTTGTGACTTGTAGTTCACAAATACAAATTTATAGAACAGAACTCGGTTTCACAAAGTACAAGTACATGTTTCACAATTTTGGGATTATTGCAAAAAACAATTTGAACTAGCTTTGGAAAGCAACAATTTAGTAAAAATACCGTTTCACCAATTTTTTTTCTTTCTTGTAAACAACAAGTATTCCTCATTAACTTGTAAAGCTCGTTAGAATGATGTCTACAATAGATAAGCATACTAAATTGTTTTTTGCATCTTTAGTGCGCAAAAAAAGACATTTTATTTAGAAAGCTTAGCAAAACTGTCACCCACCAAAGTAAAATGACCGAATTGAAAAAAATATTTTAAGTAAGCTAGCTTCCAAAGGCATTCTGGGGAATAAGGACTGGAAATGTACATGTAGTCGTAGGTCTATTATTAGATGTTTATTAGTTTTTATTTTTATTTATATCAATTTTTGTAAATTATGCCACTTTTAAATCAAACGTTTTCAAATACATTCGAATTAACCTTAATAATCTAAGTATTGCAAAGAAGACACTTTGTTTTAAGATACATACTTATGTTCAAATAAATAAATACTAATACAAAAATATCTCCGAGACATTAGCTGCAAAATGTCAAGAGAGGCAGAGGAACCATGGTAAAAAAAACCTAGTCAAATTGCAAATATCTCACTATTACTTTCTAACAATACAATATATCAACAATCGCTGAGCAAACCCGCTTAACGCATCGGCATTCTGTAGCTTTTGAGATATCAAGCATATCGGAAACACCATAATACTGCCCAACATTTCCAATCCAGTGCAAGACAGTAAGTCATTGCTGCCTTGGAGACAATGCACAATCTTTGTCCTTTCTATGACTAATCCGGCCTCAAACGAGAAAAATTATTTCTTCCACCTTGCACAAACCCGCGCGAAAACACTCATTAAAATAAAAACACTCCGAAATATTAAAGTTTATCCGCGGACTCTTCTTCTGCGATTCAAGACAATATAATCGAATGCAGTATTATCGCTTTCACTACTACATACTATGCCTTCGGCGTAAGGCCATTTTAAACAACTAAAATATTATTTTCAAAAACTTGTATCAAAAATAAATGGAAACTTGTAATTTTGTTTTCTTTGGTGAAACAGAAACACACAAGAAACTTGAAAGATCACAAATTTTTTACTTGTAAAACACAAGTCTCGGTGAAACGGAAACATACTTTTTCACAAATTTTAAATTGAAATTTACAATTACAATTTTGTAACTACAACAACCTGGTGAAACAAAATTTATCGAATTTTCACAAACTTTGTGAAAAAATGCTTGTAATTACAATTTTGTAAGTTGGTGAAATAGGCCCCAGAGCTAGATTAATTGGTTTGGTTAGTTAAAAATTTATTTTTAATTTTCTCATCAATTTATGCTTTAATCTCAATACATATAAGGTATAGGCGCCTTTTACTTACAAACGAAATAGTCACGACTGGTTAGCATGAAATTGTTCTTGTGATTCAAGGCTATGAATTGAAAGCATACTGTATTAGGATATTGGTAGATTCTTTGGTAGAGTAATTGTTACAGGAAGCTGTGAGAAACACCAAAAATAATTTTAGATTTCAATTTTTCTTTAAAAAAAACGTTCTTCATTGTAAGATCTTGTAATACAATATTATTGATATCCTTAAAAAGAATCTTCCTGCAAAATTGTTTAAGCTATATTGATACTATGTATAAACGGGTATAATCTAGAAAAAAAGACAAAATCTCTTTCAAAAATTAACACGTTTCTTCTAAAGTCAAAAATTCATCCCTTTCGGCACTTACCTGTTATGGATAAGCTCAAATAGAAATTTGATTCTCCTTAGAAATCAGAAGGCTTTGCATGCACTAAATTTTAGGCTAATATGTCTAACGGTTCAGACTTCAGACGGCTCGATGTACAGTTGCCGTACAACAAAACAGAATTATGGACGAAATCTACTTGCTTAGACGTCACCATATTTTTCAAATTATGAAGCTTACGATATTACAAAGAAATGTATTAACATTTGTCATGAGTTTCGTAGTGAAACGTTTAAAAAATATATTTAATTTTTTAAATCACATAAATTTATATAGTATCTACATATGTCCACATATATCCCTAATAAAATTGAGAATCAACAAGAACGAACATCAGTTCAAAGTAACAAAGCACATTATCCATAATTCAAAGATGGCTTCCATATCTGTCATCACAAGGCCAATTTGCTCATTTGCATTTGGATTACTTTCTAAATTATCAAAATTAAACACAATTCAATACCAAACCAAATACGTTTTAGAATATATTATTCAAACGGTGCTCTATTTATCCGACCAAATACGACTCAAAGAGGGGTTAGCATAAGAATACAAACAAAATACATTTTATGTCCAACATTTGGACGGGATTTCCGAAATGTAATCGTTTGCCTAAATTCACCCATTTGAACGGAAACCGGAACTTGTAAATTTTATTGCTGAGCACCGTTTTTTTTTCTTTATGTTGTCGTCTATCCTTGGTCCTTTTTCTTTTGCAACAAAATGGAAATATCAATGTGGATAAATACCCTGCAACCAAAAGGATATAATATCCAAGCATTTAAAAGAAGCATGGCCAACGTTAGAGAATGTTTTGCGCCCATTGTCCTTGCCTTCATCTGTATTGTGTCTGTGTTCATGGAAAAGCTTTTCTTCCGATTCACAAATTTTGAAAAAGAGTTGCGTTACGATTGCGATTTCTGTACACAGACACAAATAGAACGAAGAGTATATCTTTCCGATTCGTTTTTTTTTATTATTATTGTTATGTTGTTGTTGTTGTTTTTTTTTAGAAATTGTCCGAAACAAATCGCTTGTGCACTTGGTTTTTTAACCATAGCAAAAGGGCAGATAAACAAGAACGATAAATGTGCAAACATTAAATGGTCCTAAAGGATGAATAGCTTCCGGTTCGTCCCTTTCATTGGCAACAAATCGAATGGCTTTGTGTGTCTAAATGGGATATTTATGCGCGTCGCGTGTTTGTGTGCCCGTGATGAATTCTATGTTCGCTTGCTTTTTACGGCACTAACAAATAAGTTTGGTATTTCTTAAAAAAATAAACAAACAAACAAGGGTTGTTGCCATTTTTATCACAGTTCCTGTTCTGTTAATTTAGTTAGTTGTTTTCAATTTGCAGGACATCTATTTCCTTTTTGGCGCAATAGTTTTCGACTAAGCTATTTGGATTGGTTCGTTCGCGTTGTTCTCTTTCTATTGTTCAATAATTTAGATGGAAGAAACTTTAGTCAGTAAATGCATTTTCCTGTGCTTTCTGTGTGCTTTTTTATTAGACAGTAAAAATATTTTGTCTAAGAACAAAGTTTATCAGTGATTTTCTTTAAATATTCCGGAAATATCGATTTTTGTAGTTTTAAAAAGAAAGTTTTTTACGGTTTGTTCTGTCAGTTTCTTGTATGCGAGTATTTTTCAATTAAAAACTTTTGAAGATTCCATTGTCTGAATATATGAACACTCTTTAAATAAGCTGAACATCGCTATAACCCAAGAACAATTTTTCTGTTGGAAAGCATAATTGTTGTACTTTTTAGTGACGATATTGAATATTAATAACTTAGAACGAATACCTAAAACGCGCTCGGCACAAATAAAATTAAACTTTAAAAAAAGAACAACTCGATGCCGCAGACTATCAACAACTAAATAAGTGCAGTAAAAAGTGATGCCAATATGACTATGCTCAGCAAGGAATGGGTTTTGTTTTTGGGACGGTTATAACAAAGTGAATTCAAATAACAGAAGTAATATATAAAATAACAATTCTTTCTCGATGATAAATGGCCACAGGAAGGAAATCACAAACTATCTGAAGCGACGCGCGGTGGAAATATTTAGAACTAAGGAAAAAAAAAATAGTATTTATGATTCCGAATTGATTTTTAACCTCGAAAACTAAGACCTAAGATCTTTTTAACATGAGGTACAATAAATGTCGAAAATAAGATTGATCGTTAACGGTCGAGCCTTGAGGATTCATGCCCTAGTCAAGTTGGTGGTATTCCAAGTTAGTATATGGACAGGCAACTAAAAGCAGATCCCATCATGTCTTTAGTCTCACTCAGTCATCTTTCTCGATCTCCTATGGACAACCTCCATTACCCTCTTCATCTTAATTTATATCGTGTTTCTCCTATACAGACTTGTCCTCCTACAGATCTGTCTTAATAACGATTCTTCAAATGAACCCCAAATAATCACCAAACTCTTTTGCAGTATTCCATGAACAATATTTCACCGACAACACTGTTCTAAACCTGATTGTAATTATTTCAATTATTTACCGAGTTTCTCCCTCGACGGAAGTGTGTGTCTTCTGTTTGTGATGGCACTTAGCTGAGCATTGATCGCTAGAACCGTTTTTCAGTGTTTGCAGTTCTAATAAGTGGCATCCGTCACACTACTAACTAGTACGCCCAGTAATTCTGTGGTAGATTTGTTGAGAATGTTACGCCGAACAACCAAATGAATGGCGTCGGGCCAACGCCTTGTGTGCAGTCAACGTTGTTTCCAATACACGTTGCCTGCAATGAGGTCAGCGAATTTCCCAAGATTTGCCACTTTTAAAATAGCCAGGATCGCAGCTATTTGGAGCGGATACTGGCCAATTGGAGAGCATGCAAGGAAGCTAGGCATTCCTAATAACACTCACTGGTCAGAGCTGTGGGGACCAGCGGGAAAAGGAAACACTCCTCTATTTCTTCTGCAAATACCCTGCTCTGGCCAAATTTAAAGAACAATCATCAGGAAAAGCATTTTTTGACGACATTGACAAACTTTTAGAAATGAAGTTCAAAGACTTGATCTCTTTTCTCAACGCGACGAAATAGCTCAAAGACAAGCTTCGGTTACTTCTTTTTTTGATTCTTTAGATCCCGAGCTAGCGGACTGAGGGTTTTGATGGCGGTTTACTTAATCAGATTGGCTACTGTTTTTGCACCAGTCAAAAAGCAGTCTAGCTCTGTCATAGTGTAGATCGTGTCGGATGAGTGTGGTGCTCCGGCTGAGTGAGTGATCCAATTTCCGTATGATTATGCAAAATCAAACACAAATAGGAGACTTTTGAACTTAATCCAAATTGGATTACTCCGTGAGAATGTCCACTATTTTCCATATCAATTCCATCCGCATGTTCATTCGAGTTATGGTATCAAACTGGCGCTAAAGCTCCTTAAAAGCGCTAAATGAGCCACAAAATTATTTTTTTGAAAACTCAATATTTCGAAAAACCCCTTCCATGATTTGTTTCAATCTTGACAATCAACAGTGTTTGAATAATTTATACAGGGTGATTGGCATAAGGTGTGACAAAAAGCTAGGGCGTGTAGTTTGGACTTAGAAAAGAAAAAAATCGTATGGGAGGGGGGGTCTATTTCCCCCGTTTAGGCGGGAGGGGCAATTTAAGAAAAAAATCACTTAAAACAGAAAAAAAATTATTAAAAAATAACGGTGATACCTACAGAGTAATGCTATAGCATTTTGAAAAGCCAGAAATACATTCTTTAATTTTGTTTTTAAATAAAGTTGTTCGAGTGAATAGTTTTTGGAAAATTAATTTTCAAAATCAAAATTTTTCATTGAGAACACCTGCGAGCATTAAGGATTAACTTTTTTTGTAAAATTTTTTTATTATCAGTCTTATAAGCATACAATAACACATTTTTTCATTGAGAACACCTGCGTGAGAGCATTGGATTAATATTGATCTGCGAATGTTTTTTAAATAATGCAGCGTTACACGCCCTAACTAGTGACAGAAAAATGCAATTGCGAAATAAGAACAAAAATGTTCCTGAATCTTGAAATCAATTTAAATAATAAATACATGCATATTTAGATAAAATACATAATTACTGTTTATTTAAAGATAATCCTTTCTTTCGTAAATGCACCTAAGCCAAGCCGACCCCACCATAATAAAAAAGTGGCAGGTCAATTTTAAACCAATGCTCTCACGCAGGTGTTCTCAATGAAAAAATGTGTGAAATATGGTTAATCCAGTACTTTGTCACATTATTGTATGCTTATAAGACGATAATTAAAAGAATAGTAAAACTAATCCTTTCAATCGTAAATTCACCTACATAAGAATCCAAAAACGTAAAAACTAAAATAAAAGGCTTTTCTTAGAACAAAAGTAGTTTTTGTTATTTTTGATTTTCTCAAAAACTACAAAACATTTTGACATCCGGTTTTTTGTGTTTGATCAAAAATTAAAAAGAGCATTGAATATTGAATAAAAAAATAATACTTAATTACGTAAAATTTTGAAAAAAATTGTTTAAAAAAAAAATTTCATTTTTTTTTTCAAAATTTTGATTTTGAAAATTAATTTTTCAAAAACTATTCACTCGAACAACTTTATTTAAAAACAAAATTAAAGAATGTATTTCTGGCTTTTCAAAATGCTATAGCATTACTCTGTAGGTGTCACCGTTATTTTCTAATAATTTTTTTTTCTGTTTTAAGTGATTTTTTTCTTAAATTGCCCCTCCCGCCTAAACGGGGGGAAATAGACCCCCCCTCCCATACGATTTTTTTCTTGTCTAAGTCCAACCTACACGCCCTAGCTTTTTGTCACACCTTATGCCAATCACCCTGTATAAGATGTAAGTAATTATTATTTTTTATTCAAAAATAACGGTAGCCACCGTACAATTGTTCAAAAGTGGTTTTCGAAGATCATATTTTTTTCAAAAACGCCTTATAGAACTTTGATAAAAAAAATTTTACTTTCACTTAATTTGTACGATCTTTAATTCTATAAATATCTAGGAAGGCACTTGCGATTTCAATCGCCCAGTTTTTTAGTTGCAAAAATAGAACACATGATTTCCAATGAGAATGAACGCACTTGATGATTTAAATGTCGAAATTGGTTTAATTTTTCTGGCGATGCGATTACTCACACTTGCGATTTAAATTACTATGACCTAAAAATCGTAGTCGCAATTCGTAGTTGCTATTTGTAGCAAATGCACATTAAAAGTAGTGTGTTTCATTTGTTTGCGATTAAATAATCGCGTGGCGAAAAAATCATAAGTGAGTACATGATAATATTGTGGCGACCACGATTTTTTAATCAGCTCCAGAAAAAATTGCAAGTGCGTTCCTAGCCTTACTGTTCATACCATAGAACAAAAGATAGATGGATAAATAGATAGATAGATATATATTTCGTGATAATTTTTTATACAAAGCCTATGACTGCACGTTTTACATTCAGAGATTTGAAAGTTATTTTCTTACAACTGAGACTTAGTGAAAAATTTTATAGTTACCACAAGTTTTATTTAGAGGAAAATACGAAAAAAAACCTTTATTAGAGTGAGAAAAAAAATAATAACAAATAAAATAAAAAGAAATAATTGTTATTAAAACATTTGTATAGCGTATATAATTTATATCTTATAAAAAACGAGGAATGCTTTTTATACACAAATAAATTGACTAGAATAAGCTTTAATAAATTAAATAAATAGGGATAAGTAAACAAAGACTTTGAATGATACTTTGTATGCTTTCTTCTATGACGAATGGTATACGAGTAAGTTGGATTGAGGAATCGAAAACTTAGATTTAATTTTTCACTGCATCATTGGTTTCCATAAAACCGAAGATTTGTGAAACTAAATGGTTTCTATCAAAGTTTATGCCAAGTTCTTCTGCCTTTTCAACAACTGTGAAAAGAATTGTTGAAGAATTCTTTAAAAATGGAATTTTCCTATTTGTATTTTTAACTATTTTTACGATGTTCCAGAAGGGTCTCCCATTCTTATCGAGTACACTGAACCTTTTATTCCATTCTTCGTTTCGATTTTAATAAGTAAATGGTTTGAAATAAGTTTAATAAAGTGAGAAACCATAATTCGAGTAAAAGGTTGACAAAATCGTTGCCAGTTCCTTTTATGCAAATTTCTCACTTTAATTAGTTCCAAAATTTGAGGTGGCAATCTTTTAGTCGTTTCATTCTTCATTCGTTTAGGGACGCTTTCGTCTATGGAAGATAGAATGGACTGAAAGAAGTTTTGAACAATGGAGTCCACATCGACCATAGACATTTTTTTCGAATTTCGTCTTTTTCAATATCGACAAAAAGGATTTTAATGAAATTATGCAGAAACTTCTAAAAAGTTTATGTTCCATAAAAACATAAGAACAAATATTTAAAAAAAAAAATTCTGTATCGTAAGACCCGTTCAATAATTTTTATTGAAATTTCATATTTATTTGTAGTTAGAATAATAAAAAATTAAAGTTGGGGTATAAATTTTTTTTTTTTTTATAAAAACTAATGTTTTCAGGGAATGTCCATCGGCTTACCCTTTGAACATCCCAACATTGAACAGAGATTCTTTCTTAAGTCGCTCTACACGAATGTGGAGTGCCTTAACTGGCCTAATATACATATTCAAAAATAAAAATAAATAAAATGCACGACTGGGTAGCACGAACCTGCTCCTTTGTAATCGACTAGGAATTTCAAAACCGTATGTTATTAGAGAAAACTGTTCATAAAGATTAAATTAATTTTTAAATTTTTTTAGTAGTAAGAGACAAAAACAGAATGCTATCCAACTATGAATTTATACAAGAACAAACATTATAAGTCGTTGTAGTGGTTTCTTAAAAAAAAGCTTTTAAACTTTTTAAAAGCTTTTTAAGAAAAAATTTTGGTACGCCAATTTAAAGTTTTTATTAGATATTTTTCGAATAAAAATTAAATTTACGAAAAGAAATATTGACCCGTTTCGGAGATATCCAATTTTTAGAAAAAGAAAAATAATTTTTTTTTTTCAAAAATTCAAAAATTATTTATTTTAATAATATTTTTTTATGTTTTAGACTTTTTAGAAGCTTCTCTATAAAAATTTCCATTAAGATCCGTTATGTGGATAATGAGAAATTCAAAATTCGAAAAAATGGTTCTATTGTAGGTATACAAGCTGTAATATCTTAATTTCAAATTTTTTTTGTTAAATTAAAGATTTTAAAAATTAATTGCAAAACAAATTTTATCAAAATTCTAGGCGCCCGTTTTCGAGAAAAATACGATTTTTGAAAACGATTTTTTTAAATTTTTAACATTTGTATGGTAGGTACCTTTAGTTTTAGGTAAAATAAAATTTTTTTTCCCACATCTTGTAGATTGTATTGAGAAACTTTTATTTATCAAGTTTAAAAAAAAATCTAGCATAGGGTTTTCGAAATATTAAGTTTTGAAAAAAAAATTTTGAAGTTTTTTTTCTAAAATCCAAAAAAAAAATGTTTTGAAAATTTGAGTACACAATCCTATTTATGTTTTCGGGGAGTTTTAGCAAAAAAAAAAAATGATTAAAATCGGTTGCACCGTTTTTGAGAAAATCAAAAACCAAAAAAATGGTTCCATGGCGGGTACCCTCAATAACCATTTTTCGGTAATTTTTTTTTTCAGCCAATACCTAGCTTTAATTAAATAAAATTTTTTTGCATTTTTATTTTTAAAATCTGTCGAACAGTTTTTGAGAAAAAAAACGTTTATAAAATTTCGAAAAAAATTAAAAAAAAAAAAAAGAAAAAAACGTGTGAGGGGAAAAAATTAAAAATGATATCCACCAAGTTTAAAGAAAATCGGCCGAGCCGTTTAGCCTGTAGTCGAACAGACAGACAGACAGAATTGCAAGACCCACTTTTTTAGTCTTCGCTATCATCGTAATGTCAACTTTGATCGAAATCTCGAGTTCGATTTTTTTACGAATGTATAACTTGCCTTATAGTACCTATAAGTCGCAAGTAAAAAGGCATAGGCATACTTTGGAAATTATATAGTGTAAATGCCTGATTTAGGATGTTTTAACGGTGTACAATTATATCATATATTTCATCAATCTCGATAATCAGAAATTATATAAAGACTTAAAACATTAAAGTGCTCTTTTCGTTTTATATTTCATATAGGAGTTAGTTCTACTATTTATCTATCCCATTATCGACTTGAAAAATCTAAAAACCAAGTCATTGAATAACATTTCCTTTAATTTTCATGTACAAAAGTAGAAAAAAAATGAAAACTTTTTCTATTACAACTAAACAGAGTTGGTAAATTATTAATTCCCATCATCTATGCACAATCGCCGCCATTCACCCTTGCAAAAACTAAACAAGCTCAAAGCAATCCCCTGGCATAGAAAAATATCGAATATCCACTCAGAAAAACCTAAAACGGTGCTATGACATGCACTTAGGTAAATTTATTCACTTGAAATTTTTCGATAAATCTTTCTAAAATTGTATTGAATTTTAATGGCCACCAGTCACCAGTTCCGTGCTTTCCCAGCCCAGTCGAGCTCTGCCCAACCCGGCCCGACATCGGCATCGGCACCACGATCCTGCCCAAAATACCAATTTTTATTTATTTTTTTTTTATAATTTTGTTTGTACATCGTATATGGTTCGTCCTTTTCGTCCATCATGGAGAAAGACCGCTAGCGAAATAAATGGATGATGGCTTTTTAAGCGGAAACATTCCTTTTATTTTGGGTTTGTTAACTAGTGAGCTGTGACCACCTAAAATGGGGTAAATGTATCTAAATGTATCCTGGACTAGAAAAGCAAACAAATATCTTTATTTGTGTGTGTATGTGTGTGTGTATTTGTGTTGAGTTTTTTCTGCCTGCCTAGATTGTTTTTCCATTTTTTTTTGCTGAAATAGAAAATTGGACATCAAAGAGAACGGTGAGCAATGGTTATTTGGCCACTGGAAATGGTCTCATAAATTTTAAATTTTCTGCCATTGAACAGAAATTGGCAGAATGTTAGTTGACGGTTTTTTTTTTCTTCTTCCTTTCATCGTTATTTTTAGAATCAGGGATGTGGATTTTTGTGGTTCATTCTGTTATTCGTTTTATTGATGCTTGAATTGATTCGGTTTTTTTTTTGTTCAACTTTAGAATGCCTTTATTAAGAATGCTTTGTGGGATGAGCTAAATTTGGGACACTTTAGATTTAAAAAGATATTTAAACTCCATTTTGTGTTTGAGGGGAAATAAAAGTTTGTGGATCTTTTAAAACTTCCGTTTCAGTTTACTTTTTTTTTCGCTCGAAAAGGAAAACATCTGAAAAGTTTTTTTCCTTTTAACATTTAAATAAAACTATTTAAATGTACACTATATGAATATATATGAATGTATAATTTCAATAGTATGTTTTTCTTGTTTTATGAAATGAGACTTTTATAGTTCTAGACAGCTTTAAATGGAAAATTAAGTGAAATAAAATATGCACATATACGTGTATGTATATCAAAATAAATATATCTAACTTATTTGATTATCAGACGATGCAATATATTAGGTATGATCTTCTGTTTATCGAAGAAGACCTTAAAATATACTTAAAAGTTTAAAATATTAAATAATAGTACTCACCATAAAGCATTACGTTTAGAGTTAACACTTATCACATTTAAAATTATTTTTTTGATCAAAAAATTAAGTAGATTATCTGTTCCATAAGCAAAAACCGCTTAATACGCTATTTACACCTAATCAAAATCTAAATTTCGAGCAAAATTCTCAAAATCTCATCCAAATCTACTAGATTTCCCATACATTTTCAGATTTCCAAATCTACTAGGTTACGACAAAATCTACTTTCAAACACAAGATTGTTAAAACAAACAAACCTTTCGAAATGTTCTACCTTGTCAGCAAACTGTCAGCAAGCGAAAAGGCAGATAAAAAGCAGATAAAGGATTCCCTCTTTGAATTGTGATGAGAGAAGGAGAGAAGATAAATTATATCCGAGGAAGCAGGAAAAATGGACATATTTATAAGGAAATAGCTGTAGCTTTTGAAGGAATGTCCATTGTTGATGAAATTTAAATCATTGACCAGCGCCTTAAAGAAATAATAGTTAAACTAAATGAAATGGACAGGGGCGAACACAGGTGGGGGTTTTGGGGGTTCAAGCCCCACCCAAAACATGTGGAATAAAAAAACTAAGGATTATTAAAAAAAAAAACTAAGTTTTATTTTCGTGCCATACATTCTTCTATATCTTTTCATAAAAAGGTTCCATAATTTAAAATTATTAACGTATACGGTACGGCCCAAGAATAGGAGTTAATAGAAATAAAAATTGAAGCAATTTTCTTTGAAATTCGCAAAAATTTGAAGTTTTGGTCAATACTTGTACTTACTTAAACAGGGATATTAAATAAATTATAAAGTAGGAACAAAAGTAAACAACTTTATTTATATTATATTCATACCACAATTTCTTTAAATGTCTAGTAAAATATGTAATAAGTAATTAAGCCATATTAAATATTTTAATGCCCACGTGTCATAAGGAAATTGTTTTGAATTTTCCCGCCACTGGTTTTTTTCTTTTTTTTTTAGACCAAACCTAACTTTTACCTACCCATACGATTTTTTTTTTCGAAATTTTTTAAATATTTTTTTTTTTTTCAAAAACTGTCCCACAGAAAAATTTCACTGAGTTTAATCTAGGCAATGGTTAAAAAAATAGTTATTTCTTGGAAACCCCAAAATTTGTGTACCTAAAAATAAAGGTAAAAAAAAATTGTTTTCGAAAATCGTAGATCCGAAAATTTTGATAAAGTTTTTTTTTATTTCGATTAATTTTTACGATCTATAATTTAATAAAAAAAAACACTAAAATTAAGATATAAGTAACTGACTGTACCTACCATGAATCGTTTTTTCGAATATTGAATTTCTCATTATAGGCAGAACGGATTTAAATGAATTTTTTCATGGAAAAGCTTCTTAAAAGTTTAAAAAACATTGCAATTCAAAATTTGTTATCTCAAAAACGGCTGAATATTTTTTTGGAAATTTATTTTTTATTCGTACAATAATGAATACTACTGGCGTAAAAATTTTTTCTTAAAAATGTTTTAAGAATTTTTTACATAGATAATTTTTAAGAAAACACTACGTCTTATAATTTTTGTTGCTAATAACAATAAATATTACTTATGTAATTAACAAGTACCTACAATATAGTAAAAAGATAATATATTTATAAAAATCTCATATTTTTTTCTAAAACCCCCTCCGAAATTATTTTCTGCGTCCGCCCCTGGCAAATGGATGCCGACAATGACAACATTCTAAAAGAATTGAATCAGCTAAGGAATTTCATAGAGGTGTATTGAAATATTTAAATAAATGATAAAAATTTAAAATTAAAGATGTGTTGTCAATATGGTTGTTAAGGCCTTTTCCGAAATCTTGCTTTTAAATGTCTGAAACAGTTTTCTACAACTCGACGACATTTTAACAAAGAGTAATTCAATTTTTTTCTTTAGACGATTGAGAAGTTGCGAAAGGATATGGCTTCATTAGGTATCTGAAAATCTTAGCACATTTATACATATAAAGAAATCTGTAACTTTATAGTATCTACACCCAGAAAAAAACTGCGACCTAGATTTTAATAGCCCCGTATTAAAATTAAAAATGCATTCAGTTTTAAAAGACGCATTTGAATTTATTTAAAAATGATTTGTATCAAATACGAAAAGCTTTTACGAAATTAGGTAAATAACTAAGATTTTTGAATTGAAAAAATGACACAATTGATTTAAATATCCTCTGTACTTTTGATGCATTTAAAATGAATTATATTAAATTCAAACATGAAATTCAAACGATAAACTCACAAAATCAAAATATCTTGAAACAAAGTAGAAACGTAATGAAATTATAAGTCCTAATGTTTAAAGCAACGTTAAAACATAACTCCCTAATATTAACTTATCGATATATTTGAATAGATTTTTAATCAAATCGCGAGCATATTTACACCAATAAATTTTAATTATTGCGAGGTAGTTATCAATTATCTATATTTTCGCTTTAAAAATTGAATGCATTAAAATATTAAGAAAACACAATTAAAGTAAACCATAATGTTATTCCTTATTGGGATGCTAACTGTTTGAAATTGGTATTATTTAATAGTTTAATTGTAAGTACATTATGTATTTATTTTATAGGGAAATCTTATTAAAAATAAATAAGAATGCGATTTAGTTAAAGGAAACTAACGGAATTGTATCTAAGTTGTAAGATCAAAGTTAAAACGTATTTAAATCAAATAAGAACTTATTCCAAATGAACTGCATTCTTATCTTCGTGTTTTATGTTTATTAAGATCAAAATTAAAACGTATTTAAAACAAACAAGAAAAATATTCAACAAATGGAAGTTAACTGTATTTTCATTATAAGAAGGTGCTAGGTTACATTTTTGAATTTTATTTCAGTCGCGTTGGTTATTTGAAGAAATAAGTCAATTAAGAGTGTTTGCGTGTGCATTAAAGCTAATTTTTAAAATAGAAAATAATTTTTGAGGCAATAAGTTGTCAATATTAAAGTGAGTTATTGTGCAAGAAAAGTGGAAATATTTGTTGGTGAGTTCTTTTTATTTGATTTAGGCTACTTATTTGCAAGCCGATGAAAACTGTAATTATATTTAAAAGTTTTTCATATTGGTAATTTTTATCTTTTAATTTTTTCTCGAAGTGGATCAGATAGTTCATATGCTTTTTTCCATAGAATGGATATATATTTGGGAGAAATTTAAATTTAATTGGAATTTTAACAAGGTAGATGTGTATTTTCATTACAGGTGTCATAAACAGTGTGGACAGAAACATATAGGCTATTTGTTTTCATAAACCTTAAAATATAATACTTTCTTTAAAATCAGCACGTTACTAACCGTAGCTTACAATATTTATCTAAAGAGGATATATGAGATGCTATCACAAGTGTTGGATTAAGGGGATAATTCAGGGAAAAGCTTTGTTTTTGGCGAAAACCCATCCATTGTAGATCAGAAAATATCATTATTTCCCACTGAAAAATACGGTAAGGTAAATGGAAACAAATTTAATTATGCTATGTTACTTTCACAAGCACTATCACCTGAACTATCAATATCATTTTCAGGATTAATATTTTATTCCACGAAATAGGCAAAAACATCCAAGTGGAAAATTATATTGAAAATAGCCGCTCGAAACGTTCAAAGTCAAGCGAATGATCTTCCATGTCAACTAACGAACCCTCTGGGCCCGTATTACGAATTACGATTATCGTTTATAAATCCTTCGTTATCGTTAAGTTGCGATTACGTTTTACGATACTGGTTTTTTTTAAAACGATAATCGTTTTCTCTTACGACTGCTTTTGGCACTCGTATTTCATTGTTTTGACACATGTACTATTTTTGACAGAAATATTGAAAGAATGAAGTTGGATGCGCTTAAAAAAATAGATTTTTTTTATTTTATCCGGCAATATTTTGATGCATCCATTATCGTAAACCATAATCGGTCCACGTGTTGACTATCGTTTTCTAGGGTATCGTTTTTTTGCCTTTCGTTTCGTAATCTGTAATACGGGCCCTAAATTTGAACTCGATGAGGTAGAGTAGTCGGCATCGTTCGGATTGGAACTTAGTTAAAGAGAATTGGAGAAAAACTTTTTCACTCTGGCAGAAGGAATTAAATGAAGACTCAGAGCTGGTATTTTTTTTTTCAAAACACTTGTTAAATTATAAATCTTTAAAGCACTCAAATCCGAATTTAAAAAACTATATTACTCTTTTAATAAGCATGAGCTGCTTTTTTTGAAAGTTAAAATCTATTTTAACTATTTACAATAAAAAAGTAAATTGAAAACGGCTTCCATTTGCGATTTGTTTAATAGATTAAATAAACACATGTCAAGGAAAAAAATCTATTTGAGATTATATTTAAAAATAATTAATTTGTTTTGCTTATTTCTAAATAAATGAAATTATTATACATATTTAAACTGCAAAATCGTACATAATTATAATTTTACACTTTTGTCAACGGAGATGACATCGATTTCAAAACTTTAAAATTAATTATTTCCAAATCATTATTATCAACTTAATAAAGATGCACTACTTTGATTTTAAAAATTCCGTGTTCGGTGCCAAATTGTTTCCATTTTACTTTGATTCAAAGTATTTTTTTTTGATTCTACAATGTTTTTTGGCTCAGTGTACACCTTATTATTGAGTATAGAAAAAAGATCTTTACAATTGCATTATTATATAGTGTGTGCTACAAGAACCTTACAAAAATTCCTCACTTTTACTATCAAGAATTTTTAATTATCAGGATTAATTTTTTGTTCATATAAACAAGAAATTAAAAATAATTGGCAAGATGAAAGAAACGTCAAACGAAATCCTGATTCAGTTCAGTGCGAACGCTTCAACGAGATTTCGTAATCCACTTACTGAAATCAGAGATTTTAATTCGGTGTGAAAAGCCTATAAGTCTGAAATTTCAATTTTCCAGGAAAGCACTTTGAAACTTCTTTTTCAGTCTGGAAAAGCTGACGCGTTTGAAAAAGAAAAACGGTACAGATTGTTTAAACTATTTTTAGTTTTTTTAAATTTCTTTGCTTTTAATTTTATTGCAAAAAAATGCCTTTAAGTTGTTTTTCCAAAATTAATTATACATTAATTAAACACCTTGTTGCTTGCCTATGTCACTTAAGATGTTATTGCAAACTTAAAATTTTTGTCCACGTCTTCTTAAATAAGATAAGCTGTTTTTGATCATCATTTTCTTATTTATTTTCATCAACTTATTATTTTTACTTGCGACTTACTCATAAGGCAAGTTATACATTCTTAAAAAAATCGATCCCGAAATTTTAATCAAAGTTGATAAAATGGGTTTCGCAATTCTGTCTGTCTATCTGTTCGACTACAGCCTAAACGGTTCGGCTGATTTTCGTTAAACTCTGCAGATATCCTTTTTAATCTTTCCTCCCCACAAGTTTTTTTCTTTTTTTTAAGACTAAAAATAACGGTACCTGTCATACGAATTTTTTTTCGAGATTTTATAAATATTTTTTTTTTCAAAAACTGCCACAGATTTAAAAAAAAATTTAAAAAATTTCATTTAGTTAAAGACATGGTTGAAAAAAATTTTACAAAAAATGGTTATTTCTTGTACGCCCCTTGGAACCATTTTTTTTTTTGTTTTTGATTTTCCCAAAAATGGTACCACCGACTTTGATCATTTTTGGTATATTAAAGCTTCCTAGCAGTTTGAATATTATTGTGTACTCAAATTAAATTTTTTTTTTTTTATTTTTAAAAAAGTTTTCAATTTTTTTTTTGAAAACTCAATATTTCAAAAACCCCATGCTCGATTTCTTTAAATTTGATTAATAAAGGTTTGGGAAAAAAATTAGGTATCTTACCTTAAAATAACAGTACTCTCCATACAAAGGTTAAAAAATGGTTTTTGAAAATCGTACTCGTCTCGAAAACGGTTCCGATAATTTTACTAAAATTTTTTTTCTTTCGATTAATTCTTACGATCTATAATTTAATAAAAACAAATTTAAATCAAGATATTACTGACTGTACCTCATAGAACGATTTTACGAATTTTGAATTTCTCATTATAGGCATAACGGATTTTAATAAAATTTCTTATAGAGAAGGTTCTAAAAAGTTTACAAAACATTGAATTCTAAAATCATAGAAAAAATTATTTTTTTTTGAATTCAATATCTCAAAAACGGTTCAATAGTATTTTTTGTAAATTTAATTTGTATTTGAAAGAAAATAAAAACTTTAAATTGGCGTACCAAAATTTTTTCTTAAAAATGTTTTAAACTTTTTGTATGTAAAAGCTTATTTTTTTAAGAAACCACTACAACGACTTATAATGTTTGTTCTTGCATGAAACAATATTTGATTGAATCACACGGCATTGTACGTACGATGATATTGCCATCAAGGAAGAGCCTGCCAGTCGATGACAATTGAATTTTTTTGGTCAAAATTGGATGATATCGATGAAAATGACATCTAGTTCTAACAGGACTACGGTAATTGCCACACATCTGATGGTTTTCTTAAGTTGCAGCACTATTCCAGAAACGACCGGTGCTCTCAAAGTCAACATAACCCACCCGTGCCATTGCTCAAATTCAGCGACATATGCGCGAGAGTCATCAAAAATTTGACCTTTACGAAACGTGTCATCCAGATCCAGCGAAGACCCAGAAGCCATCTCAACGATTTCCTAGTCGACTACAGTCGTATGTTATTATTCCAGGAGTCGAGCATCCGACTTCACTTGTACTAATCTACTAATATTGGGAAACGCAAAACATCGCATACGAATGTTCCTACGACTGTAGTCGAAAACAAGTCATAAAAAATACGAGTTTCAGAATATGGGTGAATGTCACTGGCAAGCCCCAGGAAATAAAATAACAAATTCATTTATATCTCTTTCAATTTTAACATCTCCCCGTCTCATATTGGAAAGCCCTTTATGTACATATATCTTACAAATCGTGAAGCTGAACATTTTAATTCAATTATACGGAGATTTTCGTTCTGGTGGAATGCGGAGATGTTGTAGGGACGAACACGCGACGACGGCGAAGATTTTCAACCCAAAAGTAAAATTATCATGTATATTCGGTCACTATGATGCTTCCAATTAGGCTCTTATGTTCGTCTACGATGGCGACGCGATGGTTATAGTGTTAATTTCCCTGATTCAATTACGCGACGACCATGATATAAATTGCGGAGAGCCACACACAAATCACATCGCAATGTCATGCAGGCAGTATACCTCTTTCTTGATGATATTTTCTATTTGTTTCAGAAATCTCTGCGCTTTGTGTTTGCTTTGAGTTTATTAAAAGGAAATTCCATTAAAACATGTGGAATCTCGGATTCCTTCGGAGTAAAGGATTTCACTAGATTTCTTTCTAAAAAAAAAAAACAGAAACAAATTAAGACGAAAAACATTAAACAAATAAACTAAACTGAAGTCCTTCTCTGAGAATGCCGATAACAATAAATGTATATTTATAAATACATTTATCATAATGTACCTATACCTACAATACCTCTGTACATTATATGTATGTTCGATTGTGCTTATATTGTATGAATATTTCTTAAAAATTCAAATTAATATTTCAAAAAACTAAAAAAAATAAATTTTTTTTAGAAAATCCAAAAAATATTTTTTCGAAAATTTGTATATAAAATTTTTATACAATATTATTTCAAATTCAAAGGAGCTTCGGTGTAAACATTTTAGTCAAAATCGTTAAGGTCGTGAGTGAAAAAGTTTAAAATAAAAAAAAACGGTTCTAAGAAAGGTTAATAACATTTTTTTTGTAAATTTGTTTGCTGTCCAAAATATATTCCATGCCTTATACAGGGTTTCCGGTAATTCGTGTGCCATACTTTATGATGTGATTCTTGGTCATATTCTAAGAAAAAAATTGTTCGACAGTAAAGTCTGATTTTCAACTTTGACATCACTTTTTGACGATTTAAAACAAGTCTAACTTTGGTGTACCCTGACCCATGTTAAGGTCAATTTCTCCATCATCAATACTAGTGGTAAGGACCTCATTTTGAACTTTTTTTTTAGTAAAAATATTAAACTTTAAAACTAGGTTTAAATTGAGCTGATATGTTTTTAGGGTTACCAGATATTCAATTTTATATGGTGTTCAATTTTTCTTGCCCGAGCAAAATTTTGATTTTAAGGTAAATTTTTTTCAAAAAATGCGTAATAAACATAAAGTTTTCTTATTTATACCGGACGAAAAAACAATAATAAAAAAAAACTCATTAATTAGTGAACCCAAAAACCCATACATTTTATGATACTTGGGAAAAAATTTGCTATAAATTCAAAATGAAGAACTAAGTGCCCTGATTGCAAATATCGAAGTCAAAGACGTTTTGAAGACGGCCTTTTTCGTGCAAGAAGCACCCTCTTCTTATCGCGTCTTGCAGGCAGAAGGCTGTTTGCAAAACTTCTTGGACCTCGATATTTTCAATCAGTGGGCTTAACTCTACATTTTGGCGTAGTTGTTATCACAATTTCATAATTTTTTTTTTTTTTTTTTTTTTTATAATCTACCCGCGCTCAAGGGATTATGATTACCCTTTAAATGTTTCAACACAGCGCGGGCGTGAAGTTACGGAAGAGAAAGAAGGATAGGAAAGATGTGTGGCACGATGTTCTGAGACTGAAGGTTGTTGTCTCAGATAATTTATCTCCAGGGATGGCGGCTGAACTAAAGCGGAGAATGCCGTGTCTTATTTCTATGACGCTTATAATTCACATTATTTTATTCGTGTTCATCCTTGTTGGACATACTAGTTTAACTCAATTACATGTTGTTAGTGTTATGCCTGAACAACATGCAATGAGTAAACCAGCAACCCATTGATGACAATTTTAGAAGGTTTTTAATGGAATTAAAACGACATAGACGACGGCAGGGATCGAACCTGTGATCATGAGGTTCACAGGCGAGCACACATCCATCGCGCCACGGCCACCCCCTAATTATTTAGACTTGGAAAGAACTGCATATCTGATGCACTTTTATGCGCTATTGCTCCCACTAGAGCATGCAAGACATTCACATTTGTAATTAACTACTAAAGGTCTATTTAATTATGCTAATTATTTTTAGTTATCAATAACACCCAAAAATTGCTGTGGGCTCTCGGTCTATTAGTTCTGGAGCTAAAAAAAAATTAATTTCTTTTCTAGGCAATCACCAAAACAAGTTTGAAGAAAATTGATTCAGCTGTTTAGGTTGTTGGTTTAGAGACAGACAGGCCTAATTGCGGGACTTAAATTTTTCGTGTTCTTTTTTATCGTAATGTTAACTTTTGGTTTTTTTCTAAATGCAAATTGTGCCATTATTTTTAAATAAAAGAACAAATTCTTTTCAAATGTAGATATTAATATATAACAGTGAATAATCAAGTTTCAAAAAATCAGGTATGTTATAGAAATATTCACCCTTATTGTAGCAGGCGTTTCGCTTGAACGACAAATGTCATTTTCAAAAATTGGTATTATGAGTGTCGTTTTAGTTCGTTCGTCGTTCGACTCATTGTCGAAATTGGATAAAGATGTAAGTTTTACATGTTTGTATTGTGTAATTTGTAATTTTTGTTATATTTCTTTTATTTAAGGCGTTAGGTCTTGCAGGATAAACTGATCCAGTTTCTCAAAGCCTTCGAAAGATATTTCCAAAAACATTTCGAGAAGGAATCCGTCTGTTAGGGTAAAGTTTCTGGTATCTTCGTTGTGCTCTTCTTGAATTTCCATTGCACAACCCTTGCACTTCTCTCGTAAGTAAAGGCATTTCAAAAAACGCTCTTATCAAACTTGGTAATCTGATGAATGAGTTTTTCTATTCTTTTATACCACTTATTTAGTTAATTTACCCATTAAACAGTCATCCCCAAAATTTTACTTTCCCTATGAAGGGTTAAGGTGATTAGGGTTTTGACAGCAAGTCAAATAGGCATAAGTACACTTTTTACCCTTTTTATGAGTACACAGTCTTGAAAGTTGCCTAAAAACTATCAATTCCTGAAAAACTACACCAATTGCAAAGATTAGCAATAAAAGTAGGTACAAATCACAAAATTCGATTTTTAACCTGTTTTAAATCTTCCCAAGTATCATAAAATGTTTGGGTTTTTGGGTGCACTTATTATTGATTTTTGTTGTATTATTATTTTCTTCATCAGGTATAAAAATAAAAAAACTTAATGTTTTTACTTCAAAGTAAAAATTTTGCTCGGGCAAGAAAAATTGAACTTAAAATTGAATATCTGGCAACCCTAAAACATATCGGCTCAATTTAAACGTAGTTTTAAAAGAGTATTTCTACTCAAAATAAAATCTAAAATGAGGTCCCTACTATTAGTACTGAAAGAGAAATTGACCTTAACATGGGTCAGGGTACACAAAGTTAGCCTTTTTTTACATCGTCAAAAAGTGATGTCAAAGTTGAAAATCAGACTTTACTGTAGAATAATTTTGCTCTTAGAATATGATTTGTGTGTGGAACGCATGTTGATTCAAAACGCCTGGCGTTTGTATCGTAACACCGACTCTTAAACGCCTTAAAAGGGACTCGACAGAAGAAGTGACGGGTGTCGTTCAAGTGAAACGCCTATTATAATAAGGGTGATTGAATTTAAAATAAAATTTAATTTTTTCTTAAATCAAAAAACAAATCGAAGATTTGAATAACCAATAACTTCTTGGAGGCTATTAATTATCAAAATCAGTGGTAACGTTTTTTAGGAAATTGAAAACAAATAAAATGCACGACTGGGTCGTACGACTTTGTTCCTATGTAATAGACTACGAATTTTAAAAAAGAATATGTTATTTTTTTTAAGTTTAGCAATGAAACGTTTTTTAAGCTTTTTGGAAGCTTTTCTATAAAAAATTTAATTGAGATCCGTTATGTCGATAATGAGAAATTCAAAATTAAAAAAAAATGGTTCTATGGTAGGTACTCGTACAAGCTGTAATATCTTAATTTAATTTTTTTTATTAAATCAAAGATTGTGAGAAATAATTGAAAGAAAAAAAAAATATCAAATTCTAAGCACCGTTTTCGAGAAAAATACGATTTTTGAAAACCATTTCTTAACATTTGTATGGTGGATACTTTTATTTTTAGGTAAGATACAATTTTTTTTCTTACATGGTAGATTGTATTGAGAAACTATTTATTTTGAATTTTTTTTCTTAAATTTGAATCCACAATACTATAAAAATTCCTAGGGCCCATTAGCAAAAAAAAAAAAATATAAAAATCGGTGATACCGTTTTTCAGAAAATCAGCAACCATTTCTCGCAATTTTTTCTTCAACCATTACCTAGCTTTAACAAAATGAATACTTTTTCTATTTTTATTTTTTAAATCTGTCAAACAGTTTTTGAGAAAAAAAAATATTTGTAGAATTTCGAAAAAAAATCGAATGGCAGGTACCGTTATTTTTGGTCTTAAAATAAAAAAGAAAAAAACGTGTGGGGGAAAAAATTAAAAATGATATCTACTGCTGTAGTCGAACAGACAGACAGAATTGCGATACCCACTTTTTTAGTCTTCGCTATCATCGTAATGTCAACTTTGATCAAAATCTCGAGTTCGATATTTTTTCCAAATGCATAACTTGCCTTATAGTACCTATTAGGCGCAAGTAAAAATGGTTATATAGGATGCACCAAACAATAGGTTAATTTTACTAAATAAAATAATTTTTACTTGCGACATATTAGGTAATTTTTAACCACTTTATCGAGCATTTCGGGCGGTATCTCGGCCTTAACTTAAGTAATTTTGGTTTTTTTTGGTTCGGTGATTATTCGCCTTACCAAGATCTTCTACGTAGTCCCACAGAAAAAATCGAACGGTGTCAAATAGCATGATCTTGGTGGTCAAAATTGATGTCTTCTCAAGCAATAAATTGATCGTGTTGTGTGGCTTGTTGATACCTTTCGACCATATGCACAGCACACCAAACCGTCACTTTGTCTGGATGCAACAGCACCTCTTCGATTACTTTTTTTTTCTTAAAAACTGTTCTGGTAAAAACTGGAAGAAAAAATCCGAGAAATGAATATCAATAGTAGATACCATTATTTTTTTTTATATTCTTAAAAACGGTAGATACAACCGAATTTGTTTATTTTTTTATTGCTAAAGCTCCATAAGAGTTTGGATACTATTGTGTATTCAAATTTTAAAAACAAGTTTTGTTTGGATTTTTTAAAGAAAATCGATTTTTATTTTTCAAAACTAAATATTTTGAATAACCCTTGCTCGATTTTTTTTAAATCCTTACGGTCAAAAGTTTTTAATACAATCTAAAAGATATGAGAATAAAATTTGTATTTTTAAAAATCGTATAAAAAATAAGCTTTTAAAATGTAAAATTTTTGAAATAAGATTTGGTAAAAAATATTTGACTTGCTTTTGAAATATCGAATTTTTTTTTTTTTTTTTCAAAAAATCAAAAATGTATCTTTTTATTTTTTATTCAAATGGAATTTTTTTAAAACTTTTAGATGCTAAAATGTAATTTAAATCAATTGAACCGATAATGAGAAAGTCAAATCAGAAAAACTTTAATCAAAATTCAAGGTAACGTTTTCGAGAAAATAAGAGTTTTGATGGGGGTTTTCGAAATATTGAGTTTCCAAAAAAAAAATTGAAAATTTGAATACGAAAGAATAATATTCAAACTTTGGAGGAGCTTTAGCATAAAAAAATGATTAAAATCGGTTGTACCGTTTGTTCTTCAAGCATTAGCTAGCTTTTACATTTTCTAAATTTGTGCCTTGGAAAATTTAAAAACGCTATCAACCAAAGCCAGTTAGAAAGAATTTCGGGACCCAATTTTGTTCGTCTTTTCTATCATATTAGATAATGTGAAGCCTGATCAAAACATCGAGTTTTTTTTTGCAAATGAATAATGTAACATACAGTACCTACCTATGTACATATATGAGGTGTGTTTTATTCACTGCTACATAGCTAGCACAACAACAACAATTTGATTGCTGGCAAAAAAGAAGCAAGTAAAAAAAAAATGGCAGCTTTGCTGGTGATAGAACTTTAAATTATTGAAATGAAGATGGCTCTATGGAGTCAGTTTAAGAATTATTTTATTTCACAAATGTTGGCAATTGCTCATATTTGAAAGTTAATGTTAAATCACATGTAAAAATGTAAATATATAAAATTATAGTTAGTTTTTTGAATATTTCAAATAAAAAACAACTTTTTAACTAAACAGGCCACACCGTTGGAGCCACGACGAAACAAAGGCGTTGCTGCATTTTTATAACAGCAATTTTTATTATTTATATCGTCAGAAATTGAAACAAGCCATTTGCTAACACGTACTATAGACTACGTGGTAGATTTTGCAACTCCGAAAAGGTTTCCAAGTTGCCGAAATGTCACGGTGTTACAAATATACCTACCACACAAACATGAGCATTTCTTTTTTGGCGTCGATTCGTAGTTGCGAAGACAAAAATGCGGAACAATAAAATTCAAACTTCAACCTGTTATAATTTAATGCGTTGTTAAAAACGTAGTTTCACTATTTAACAAACATGCCGAATTTTCGAAAAGGTCTTCCATTTGCAAACAGATTCAAACAAGAAGCATAATCAGTTAAATCTTATCTCTTATTGTCAGAGAGTATTGAAAATTTATAGTTTTTAAGTAGACAGTTAATAAACCACCCTGTAATAGAATACTATACTCAAGTGGTGGTAACAATATACCAGTTGCAAATTAACTTGATCCAATTACCATATGCCCAGCTGAAATACAGACTGTATGCTCAATGCTCGTCAGGAACAAGGACAATGTTTCTTTTATTAGTGAACACAAAAACGGAAATCCTAGTGACAGTTGCAACCAATAAGAGAAATTACCATTACCATTACCAAAGGTGTCTGCGGCCAGCCACTCGGAAGGATTTATTCAAATGTATTTTTGTTCAAAATGATTTTGATGATTATTAAATTACTCTATTAGTCGAGAGTCTATTCGTAAGAGCATGAGGGAGCCCATAATTGTGTACGTATACTAATTTTATCCTTTTTAACATCAATCAGCTTGCATATGGTTCATTTATTTTAAAGAAGAAAAAAGTCTTCTACTAAAATTAAGTACATGGGCACAGCCTTCGAGTTAACTTTTAATAATTTTTTTCGTATTGAAGGGCCGTGCGAAAGTTTTTCATTTAGAATTATTTCCTTCCTAAAAATACGTTACGTGTAGGCCTTGAGAAACTGTGAGAAAAATCTTGCTAAATGAACATCTCTGTATGTATTTCGAAAGACCTAAAAGGCTTCGCAGAAAGCCTCTTGAAGGTAACCTTTGATTTAATTGCAAAAAGTCAAGAGTAGGTTTATCGATCAATCGTAGGCTCAAGTTGCAAGAATGTTCATTTTTAGTTCGGAACATTGTTTTTGTTGTTCCTAGTCCTTGAAATAAATTTCAAGAGTTATTTTTAAACTTTAACTCTCACACTACGCATATCGAGCATCATGCCCCTGCTCTGCCACAAAGGATATTTCTTTTCGACACCCCTCCCTGATGTAGAAAATACGTAAAAGTAAGCTCCTTACAGATTTGGCGAGGGGAAATCCTTACAAAAGGCATTTTGATTCATTTTGATTGGTATTTTCTCAATTGTGTTTCTTTTTTCCCTCTGTTGTTATGGGTATTGTTTCGGGGGATGATTTTTAGTACTCCGCTAATACCATAGCAGTCAATCTGAATACTGTTTCCCTGCTGCTGCTGCTGCTGCTGCTGCTGCTGCAGAGGGTGACTATAATAACAGTATTATTTCCTGTAAGTGGTCCTCTAATGTGACTTAAATTATTTCAAATTAACCCAAATGGAAGAGAAATGACAAATTGCTGAAGTTATGGGCATAAATGAGAAGGAGGAAGCGCAGTTCGTTCGGAAATTTAGAAAAAGATGTGCGTAATGATGGAAAACTTTTTTTAATTTGGCATGAAAAAACAATTTTTTCAACGCCAGTTTGGCTTCTTGAGCTATTGAACCGATTTTTGTTAAGTTTTACTTAATAACCTAAGCACTGATATCTGGTGGAAAATAGATGGAAATTTCATTGGGCAAGTTACGCACTCATTCGTAGTAAAAATCGAGTTTGAAATTTTTATTGAAGTTCATATCACAATAAAGCTTTTTTTAGACTCATGAAGTTTTTTCTAGACTCAGATAATTGATACTTATAAAAGATTCCAGAGTCGAAGATAAGGATGAGTGTTTATGATTGGAGGGAAAATTTTTACTTGGGTTATAAGCGATGGTTGACAGGAATTGATAAGATATTGATCTGTATATCGTCAATCGTCGTTCGATTGCTTCTTCTTCCAGCGGAGACAATAACCTTCTATCATCGCCATCTTGAGACTCAATACAACAACCTGATGCTTCAGAATGATTTTCAAAGGTTTTTAATAAAGAAATTAAATTTTATTTTACCTATTCAAGGACCTGAATGAAAGAATCATTATGGATGGAAATGTGAACAGGTCTCAAGAATTTTTTGCACAAACTTGCCTACAGCAGGAGCGGTGGGTGCTTGATTTCGGCCAAAAGTTCTTTTCAAAAAACTGCCTTAAAGCAGTCTCTAAGGTTTTCTTCTTTTTATTTATACCATTACGAAATTAACATGATCGTTAATCATTCCAATATCTCAATCTGGGGTGACGATACCAAGTGATCGTGATTCATGATTCTACTCTTTTTTAACTTAAGTTGATGGTTTTTCTATGCTCAATGTCTAAAAAATAGCTCAGAGATTAAAATTGCCAAAAACAATCACTCTTTTTTTCACGTAAGGCTATCGCCGTCCCTATCGTCTCCATAAGCAACCCATATCCATTTCAGAGCCAATTCGGAGAGCCTTAATTTATACATATATGGATGAAATTGTTTTTGAATCCAACTCACCACTAATTTTTTTAAAATGATTTAAATAATGCTCCAAGCCGTTAAATGACACTATCCTTAAACATAACTTTTCCGTTCATCGTTTTACAACAGCAAATAAAATGCACGACTGGGTCGCACGAACTTGCTCCTATGTAATAGACTAGGAATTTTAAAAACGAATGTTATTAGAGAAAACTGTTCATAAGGATCAAATTAATTTTTTAAATTCTTTTAATAGTAAAAGAATGCTATGCAAATATGAATTCATGCAAGAACAAAAATTATAAGTCGTTTTAGTGGTTTCTTAAAAAAAGCTTTTATATACAAAATTTTTAAAATATTTTTAAGAAAAAATTTTGGTGCGCCAATTTAAAGTTTTTATTAATGTTCGAATAAAAATTAAATTTAAAAAAAAATATTGAGCCGTTTCTGACATATCGAATTTTTAAAAAAAGAAAAAAATAGATTTTTTTTTTTCAAAAATTCAAAAAATATTTATTTTAAAGTTTTGAAATGCAATGTGTTTTAGACTTTTTAGAAGCTTCTCTATAAAAAATTTCATTAAGAACCGTTATGTGGATAATGAGAAATTCAAAATTCGAAAAAATGGTTCTATGGTAGGTACAAGCTGTAATATCTTAATTTCAAAATTTGTTTTATTAAATTAAAGATCATAAAAATTAATTGAAAGAAAAAAAATTTTATCAAAATTCTAGGTGCCGTTTCCGAGAAAAATACGATTTTTGAAAACCATTTTTTTAAATTTTTTAACATTTGTATGGTGGGTACCTTTATTTTAAGGTAAAATAAATTTTTTTTTCTCACATCTTGTGGATTATATGAAGAAACTTTTATTTATTAAGTTTAAAAAAAATCTAGCTGGGGATTTTCGAAATATTGAGTTTTGAAAAAAAAATTTTGAAGTTTTTTTTAAAAATCCAAAAATTTTTTTTTGAAAATTTGAATAAACAATTCTATTTACATTTTTGAAGAGCCTTCGCAAAAAAAAAATGATCAAAATCGGTGGTACCGTTTTTGAGAAAATCAAAAACAAAAAAAATGGTTCCATGGGGGGTACCCTCAAAAACCATTTTTCGGGAATTTTTTTTCAAGCATTACCTAGATTTAACTAAATGAAATTTTTTTGTGTTTTTAGTTTTAAAATCTGTCTAGCAGTTTTTGAGAAAAAAAATATTTATAAAATTGCGAAAAAAAATCGTATGGCAGGTACCGTTATTTTTGGTCTTAAAAAAAAAAAGAAAAAAACGTGTGGGGGTAAAAAATCCAAACCCATATCTACTAAGTTTAAAGAAAATCGGCCGAGCCGGTTAGGCTGTAGTCGAAGCGACAGACAGACAGAATTGCCAGACCCACTTTTTTAGTCTTCGCTATCATCGTAATGTCAACTTTGATCAAAATCTCGAGTTCAATTTTTTTTTACGAATCCATAACTTGCCTTATAGTACCTATAAGTCGCAAGTAAAAAGTGACATAAATTAAACATAGAGCTATTTCGTTGTTCTTCTTCTGCTTCTTTGCATTTTTCTTCAATGTCATGTGATTTCTTAACAAATATGGACTTATGTGCAAAAAGTAAAATTTTGAATCATTTTAGTAATTTAAAAATAAATATTTTTATTGTTATTCTATACACTTTTTAAAGCATATTAAGGAAAAAATTGGTAAGAAAATTTAAAGTTTTTATTATGAAATAAAATTCGAAAAAAAATTATTACAGCGTTTTTTAAATATCGAAGTTTTGAGAAAACATTTTTTTTTTATTTTTAAAATATTTTTTTTTAATTTTGATATGCAATGTTTTTTAAACTTTTGAGAAGAATAACCTCAATTCGTTAATAAGCAATGTAAAATCAAAAATCAAAAAAAAAATGCTTCTGTTGTAGATCATAGAAACTAAGCGTAACAAAAAAAAATCCTAAAATTGTAGTTTCCGATTTTGAGGAAAATAAGATTTGAGAAAACAATTTGTTAACATTTATATGGTTGATACCATTATTTTTAGATAAAAGGTCAATTTTTTTCACATCTTGTAGATACCATTAAAATGCTGTTAATTTTCAAGTGTATAATAAAATTTGGTATACGAAATATTGGTTTAAAAACTAAAAAATTCAAAATTATTTTAAAAATATAATAATACCTACACTATTCAAAATTTTTAAGGGCCTTCGCTCTTGATCAAAATCGGTTGTAAGATTTTTAAAAAATTTCAAACAAAAAAAATGTTTCTATTGAAGGTACCATTAATAACCATTTTTTTGAACACATTTTTAAATCATAAGCTAGCTTTTACTTAATGAAATTTTTAGACTTAGTTAAAAAAATGGCCAAAATCTAAAACAGCCTATTGCTAAGGTATAAGTATGAAACTACTTGACACTTTCCTAAGTTTAAAGTAGTTTACTAACTCATTCTTAATTTTAAACATTTTCGAACTAGTATCGTACTAAAGCCATTTTCCAAATTAACTGTTTCTAAACTCACCTAAGACAATGACCGTTCGTGCAACTAAGTAAA
Organism: Chrysotoxum bicinctum; assembly: GCA_911387755.1. Taxonomy (NCBI): domain Eukaryota; kingdom Metazoa; phylum Arthropoda; class Insecta; order Diptera; family Syrphidae; genus Chrysotoxum; species Chrysotoxum bicinctum. Next base: position 69,232,459 of record OU426989.1, on the reverse strand, counting down.
CAGACCTTTTTTGACATTTGTAAATGTCAAAAGGTCATGTGAAGTTAGCAGGTATTCGATGATTTTAACTTTTTTTAACCTAGTTTAAGACTAAACCACCTTTAACATCGTAATAATTCAACTAAAATTTTGCAAATGTTTTTATTTGAAACTTGAATGTGTCCACTATTTACTGTAATTTTAAAGGACTATTCAAATGAGAGCGCCCTACGACCGACCGACCTATTAACGAGCATTCATTAATTTTGACTTTTCGTTTACATAGCATTTTTGTATCTGTCACGAATGACGTTTAAAACAAACAAAGGAACAAAAGCAAGAATTATTTTGAAGTTAGTCGGACACGAACAATTCATTAACATTTATTTTACAAAATAGTATCTAGTTTTTGTGAAGAATATAGTCGTTGATTGCGTTAATGTGAATAGTCCTTTAGTGCGTACGGACGGGTCACTTGTGTTGAAAACAATTTCAGTATAATTTTTGATCAGGATTAAGTAAGATCCTATTCTCTTTATCTGAGCAATTCAATTAAAAATAAAATGCACGACTGGGTCGCACGAACTTGCTCCTATGTAATAGACTAGGAATTTTAAAAACGAATGTTATTAGACAAAACTGTTCATAAGGATAAAATATTTTTTTTTGAATTCTTTTAGTAGTAAGAGACAAAAACAGAATGCTATGCAAATATGAATTTATCCAAGAACAAAAATTATAAATCGTTGTAGTGGTTTCTTAAAAAAAATCTTTTATGTACAAACTTTTTAAAAGGTTTTTAAGAAAAAATTTTGGTGCGCCAATTTAAAGTTTTTATAACTGTTCGAATTAAAATTAAATTTTCAAAAAAAATATTGAGCCGTTTCGGAGGTATCGAATTTTCAAAAAAAGAAAAGATAGATTTTTTTTTCAAAAATTCAAAAAATATTTATTTTAAAGTTTTTAAATGCAATGTGTTTTGGACATTTTAGAAGCTTCTCTATAAAAAAAATTCATTAAGATCCGTTATGTCGATAGTGAGAAGTTCAAAATTTGAAAAAATGGTTCTATGGTAAGTACAGTCAGTAATATCTATCTTAATTTTAAAATTAAAATTAATTTTTTTCTTAATTATAGATCGTTCAAGTTTATCGAGAGAAAAAATTTTTTTTCAAGATTTTAGATTTTGTGAAAAATATGATTTTCGAAAACCATTTTTTAGCATTTGTATGCTGGGTAACATTGTTTTCAGGTAAAATATAATTTTTTTCTCACATCTTGTAAAATGTATTCAGAAACTTTTAACTGTCAATTTAAAAAAAAATCGAGCTTGTGGTTTTCGATACGGAGTTTTTAAAAAAAAATGTTGATTTTTTTGTAATCAATGAAATAAATTGTTTGGAAAATTTGCATACACAATACTATTAAAATTTTCGGAGAGCTTTAGCACAAAATAAATTATCAAAATCGGTGGTAAAGTTTTTGAGAAAATCAAAAACAAAACTTTTAGGGGGTACCATTAATAACAATTTTAAGGAAAATATTTTGCAGCCATTACCTAGGCTTAAATAAATGATTTTTTTTTAAACTGTCAAATGGTTTTTATAAAAATTATTTATAAAATTTGGAAAAACAAATCGTATACCAGGTACCGTGATTTTTGGTCTTGAAAAAAAAAGAAAACACGTGGTGGGGAGAGGAAATTAAAAATGATATCTACCAAATTTATAGAAAATCGGCTGAGACGTTTAGGTTGTAGTCGAATAGGCAGACAGAATTGAAAGACCCACTTATTTCGTCTTGGCTATCATCGAAAAGTCAACTTTGATCAAAATCTCGACTTAGATTTTTTGACGAATGCATAACTCCCCTTATAGTACCTTTAAGTCAGAAGTAAAAAATAAAATGGAAAGGTATAAAAGTACTTTGGAATTTAAAAATTGGTTTTAAATATCAAAACAAAGATTTAATTAAAGACAAATGTTCAAATCAAGTTTAAAAAATTGTCTTATTATTGAATTCATTTTTCATATAAGAAATTTCCTTAAGTATTTAATAATATATGTATATATCAGGAAATAATGTCAATAAATTTATCAGACTTTTTGACATTTACAAATATCAAAACAGGTATGTTTAATTTAGCTTAGCACGATACTAGTTAGAAAATATTTAAAATTAACACAGAGTTAGTAAATTACTTAGAAGTTGGCAGTTTAAAATTTTGCACCATTGATTTTTGAAAATAATTTTTTTTTTGTTTCAAAAATTGTATCAAAATGTTGGTCAAAATCGTTAGAGTTGTTAAAAATGATAAAGCCGAAAATTTTTCTGACCAAAATATAGACAATTAATAGTAGACGTAATTTTTTTGTATTAAAATCGTTAGAGCCGATATTGAAAATGTCAGATTTTTCATAACGGATCAGTTATTGGTAAAGGGAATCATCAAATACCATGTCTGTATGTCCATGTCAGACATGCAGGTAGACAGACGGATTTGCGGGATCGACTTTTTTCGTGTTCCCTATCGTAGATGTCAACTTTGATCAAAATCTCGAGTTCGATTTTTTTCCAAACGCGAAACTTGCCCTATAGTAAATATATCGCAAGTAAAAAGAGTTTCTTTTATTGGTTAAAAAAGTTTTAATACTCAAATAAAAAAATCTATTGATAGATATCCAAAAAATCTTGGGTAAACAAAGAAATAGTTTTCCTTTTAGGCATATATGTACAAACCTACAACTTTATCCCATTGTTACCCCAAACACATGAAGAACACCTGTAAAAATATCGATAAATCACATAAACTTCAACAATTTAAAAAGAAGCAATTCCATAAATAATTGAAAGCATAAACACCTCTGCAATGACCAACAACCCCTCAACGCAGTAAATCCGCTTATATTTATGTATATGGAATAATGTGGTGCACCCTTATACAATTTTTACAGGCCTCGATGGGAGACCAATACTTTTAAAGTCAACAAAGGAACGCATTGCGAATGCACTTCAATGTTCAATGCAATCGCATGTCAATTCTCTATTATTATTTTTATTTCCACCTCAAGTTGAGGACGAGACGCCAAGCCAAGTGGCCAGGAGTATCTATATGTATGTAGTTATAGGAACAACAATTTGTGGCTATAACTACTAAGTACTATAAGGGAATTAATGTGTCATCTCCTTGAATTAATAACAAAAAATCCCTTATAACCATTCACATGGCATTTCATCGCAACTGCGGTGATTCTGGAATGCGTAATCGATGACAGTTATTAAATAATTGGTCAAACTGCTGCCTTACGATAGATTTATCGGGGGAGGTCTTAAATGAAAAGATTCAAGTAGAGCAATAGAGGTTTATTTCTCATTCAGAAAATTACCGTAATATTCATCACGCGATATTAAATAATTTGGAAATGATTGGGGTTGTTTGTTCATTTGATATTGTATTTAATTTTTTTCTAACGATTTTTTATAGCGGAGGGGTATTCAATTTGCCTTTTTTCTAATTTGATATTTTGAGTGCATGGCAGGAATTGTTAAGCGACTTACATAGAAAATAATTTGTTTGTCCGAATAATACGATGTTTGTAGTTGACAATTAAATTCGATTTAAATGTCATGATTAATTTTTAAAAAAAATTTAATTTGATTGAAAAAAATTATACAAGAAAACTGTCAAAAAACATTTCATATACAGATTTACGAGTGTTTGTAATTAGCCACGCTTTTTCGTATTTGTTATTTTTAAAACTCATTCCAGATATGTTATTGTTACAGATTCGAAAATAGGGATTCTGAATCCAAATATTGGTCCTCTTTTCGAGAATCGAATTATTTAAAAGTGTATTTTCGAAATTACTTACTTACTTACTTAGGTCCTCGGACCTATTACGTCCGTGTGGTTCCCCTTGCGGGGCATAGGGCCTCCACTACTCCTACGCGCCATCGTGTACGGTTTCTGGAGATGTACCTCAGCTCTCTCCAACTCTTCCCCAGTTGTGCTGATTGGATTCCTCTTCGACCGTTCTTCGCCAAGTACATACTTCTGGGTCGGCCCACTCCTCTGCCTCGCTGCGTGAGAGGGTTCCATTGCATCGCTTGACTCGCAATGCACTCGTTGCCTTTTCGAAGCGTATGTCCAATCCACTGCCACTTACGTTTTCGTATTATAGAGTCGATGGGTTCCTGACCTGTCCTCGCATGAAGTTCATCATTGGAGATACGGTTAGGCCAGAAAATCCGCAAGATGTTTCGCAGACATCTATTTACGAACGTTTGCAGCTTTCTTGTGACAGTGGGTGTTACTTTCCAAGTACTGCATCCATAAAGAAGCACGGATTCTACATTGGAGCGGAACAGTCGTAGCTTGGTCTTTAGGCTCATAGAGTTGTTTCTCCATATTTTGGACAGCATTCCGAACGCAGCCTTTGCTTTCCCGATTCGCCTGGTTATGTCTAGTTCGGTGCCGCCATCAGTAGAGACAATACTCCCAAGGTATTGAAAACTCTCTACCGTCTCTACTGGTTGTCCAGAAATATCTATTTGAGTAGATGAGGAAGTTCCAAGGCTGATCCTTTTAGTTTTTGCCGTATTGATCTTAAGCCCGGCGGTTTCGGCTTCTCTCTCCACCCTTGTTGTCATTTGATGGAGATCCATGATCCTATGAGAGAGTAAGCACACGTCATCCGCGTAGTCTAGATGTTTCAGGCAGATTCCACTGAATTCCTCCATTTAAAGTCGACAAGGCATGCAGCACATCACTTATTACCAACAGGAACAGTATTGGTGACAGTATACAACCTTGTCTAACGCCACTTTGGATTTCAAACTCCTCTGACAACCTTCCTTTATGCAGAACGTGACATTTGGATCCTTCATATGTAGCCTTGATTGTAGCCTTGATATACTAGCAGTGATCCGTCTATGCCCTTTACCAGGTGTTGTTTAGAGCTTTGGACACCAGTTAGCTCTTTGGTAATTCTGTAGACGATCCTACTGTCGCACCTACTTGCGGCCTCTTCTGCTTCTGTTGCCAATGCGTTGATATAGTTACGCTTGTCACGTCGCACGCTACGGTGAACTTCTCTCATCTTCATGCGGTACGCAGACTCTAGCTCGATTCTGCCTGCTGCTGACGTTGCTGCAATGCGAGCTTTGAGCTGTTTTCTTTCTTCGATCCTGGCCCAAGTTTCTTCGGAAAGCCAGGCACTATTTCTTCCTTGCGACCGACCGACTATACTTTCAGCACCTGATATGAAAACATTTTTCACAGCACACCAATGGTTTTCGATGGAGGTGGGTTCCGTGCTATTGATTGTTCTCAATCCTTGTGAAAGATGGTCCCCTAGTTGTTGGCGGACTGCGGTGTTGAACTTGGGCATTCGGGTGTTTCCTTGGGATCTCCGAACTGCAGCTGTTCGTAATCTTACGGTAGCAACCATCAGATGGTGGTCACGGGCAATTCCCATGTCTGCACCTCTTCTGTTTCGGACGTCCTGGAGACTGCTTCTAAATCGCCGACTGATCGCTAAATGATCAATTTGGTTGGAAGTTGCTTGTCTGTCCGTCGACACCCAACTGATTTTGTGGCACGTCTTGTGTTCAAACATGGTTCCTCCTATAACAAGGCGGTTTACGTTACAGAAATCGACAAAACGTTCGCCATTGTCGTTCCGGTTTCCAACACCATGCTTTCCCATAACATGCTTGAGCCCATCATTGTCATTGCCAACCTTGGCATTCAAGTCTCCCATTACCATTATGATGTCTCCACGTGGTGTACTATCATAGGCAGCACTCAGTCGGTTATAAAAGGCATCCTTCTCCTCGACAGAGGAGAGCTCCGTGGGGGCGTAACACTGTATGATGGTGACGCGGCGTACTCTAGTCCGGAATCTAGCTTTCATGATCCTGTTATCTAACGGCTCCCAGGAAATTAAGCTCTTGAGAGCTGTTTTAGAAAGCAGCAATCCAACGCCAGATTCACGGTTACTTCCAGGTGCCTTTCCGGAGTAGAGTAGTACAGTGTTACGGGTTGGAGACTTGTATCTCCCCGAGCCCAGCCATCTAACTTCACTGATCCCTAAGATGTCCATCTTATACCGCATGAACTCACTCTCTAATTGGAGGAATCTGGCATTTTGAGGACCTTCTCTTCCGTTATCGAGAAGCGTCTTCACATTCCAGAAACCAATCTTTGTCCGGGTACAATAGCCAAAAGTCGTCAACGTGGAACGATAAGTTCCTTATCCGAGGCGTAGTGTCGGTTTCGTTAGCGGTAATTGTTTCAGTTACGAAGAATGCTAACCTCCGTAACCTATCCTAGAAAGCTAGGCCTTTCGCACTTGTAATTTTAGCCTATTTACGTATATAGGGATACGCAAATAGTTGCCCGGGGACCACCACGAGGAGGTAAAACAAGCACTTCACCGTGACTGATTGTTGCGCTACTGGCCCAGACCAAGTTCTGAGCAGTCAATAGTTTCCCGATCAGGCACGATGCAGGTGTCCTTTTTTTTTTCTTATTTTTTGGTTTTAAAATGGGTTGTTATCATTGATCCAAAATTTAAAGTTTTGAAATATAAGGCAATGTAAAGAACCAAACTTTTATTAACGATGCACCAGTTTGCAAGGATTTTCTACGCAGAAGGAACTGTACAATAGGGAAATGTGCGGGATAAAATCTCGAAAGGAACTCACATAACCAGAAGGTGATTACCATCATGCTGTACAGCCAAGCCGCACTCAATACAATAAACTCCTATTCCATCAGTTCCAACCTGTTATGTGATCATCTCAGTAAGCTAACGAACTCGAAAAGGATAAAACTGTCACATTTCATTGGACACTGGGTCACGTAGTTGTCCGGCAAAATGTAGACCAAGGCTCTCTAGGGATATAATGAGCAAATATAACCTTAACTAACAACGCGACCTGCGCCCTATTGCAAAATAGGAGAAAATATGATTAGACATAAAATATAAACTGGGAAGAGGCTATAAGAAAAAACATATACCCTGAACTTTTAAGGCTTCTTGAGAACTACAACTAAGAACGTTTTACATTAAAACAATATCGAATCTCCTAACTACTCGTAGTTATCTACTGTACGCTAAAGATAAATTAGTGTTCTCGGCCGTTAGTTCGGTGGTTCTTCAAAGTCAACTTCTCCAAATTCGAGGCAACCAGTTCGGTAAGCAATGAGCAACCAAGCGCCAGAAGAACTCCAGATTGTTTGAGAACATTGCCGCTGGCAGTGAAAGTGTGCAGGAGAAGAGAAACCCAAGAAAGTCGATTTCTCGCCTTGAAAAAGATCACACCTTGATCGTAGCATGACAACCATTCGTTTCATATGAGTAAAAACAAATCGAAGCAAATCTGTTCATCACTTAAAATGGATGCAAAGACGTTTTTCTTTCAATATTTTTTTATATCTATATTCAAAATTTTGAATGCACTTAAGGACGAAAATTTGTTTTACTGAAAAATGGAGTTCAAAAAACTCATCATCTTATTTTTAATAAAAAATTCTTATATTCTTTATATTTATATTATATTCTTATATTTTTATTTAAAAAAATTAACGAAAGGTACAGATAAGTTTATATCAAAATTCTTCAAACCGTTTTCGAGAAACATAAAACTTTCCTTAAAGATGTTTTTAACTTGTGTGTGGTAAGTCCCCTAGTTTTAGATATAAAAAATTGTTTTCTTAAAGTCTTTTAGATAGTGTTAAGAAACCACTGAGTGCCGAGTTTAGACACAAAATGTAGTTGTCAAACTAATGAGTTTCAAGTAAAAGTTGAAGTAAAATGGTTATTGTTATACTCGTACCATCCGGCGAATTGTAAATTGTATCTTCACGTTCACTATTTATCGAGCCATAGCCATCGAGAAAATTTAGTTCAGAACCCATTTAAAGCTACGAAAATATGCCCCAAAACTTAAATGAGAGCACAAAGAAAACAAACATGGGAACATTTTTCATAAACGCAAATGGACCTTGAGATGGTTGTTGATTTGAATTTTATTTCTGAAAAAAAAAATAGTAAAAAATATACAAATTAACAACAAATCCCCTACAAACGGACAAAATCCATCCGTTCCTATTTTAAGATCCTTTACCGAAAAATGGTGATTAATGCGCTAGAACAATTTGTTTTATTTTCGTTTTTCTTGAAAACGGTACAAATATATTTGATAAACTTTTTTATGCAGAAAGTTTTTAAGGTAGGTACTGATAGTTAGATAGATAGATAGATAAAATTATTTATTTTTTCGATTCTAATTGATACAATTTTAAACTTAAGAATTCGGACATGGCAATCTGCCATCTGCCGGATATGACATTTCATGAGTAAGTAAATATAAAAATTAAAAAGAAAACGAAAAGTGATACTATGAATATTAAATAGTTTAAGCTAAGATTTAATAAATAAGATAATCCTGATGTTTTTGCAATTTTAATGATTTGCCACATAAAAAGTAATAATTTGAAGAAATATTTAGAGAATACAAATTTAAAAAACTATTCCGGTAATTTAAAGCGTGTTTGCAAAATTTGTATAAATTAGAACAATCACGACCACCGTTTAATATTTCATACAAGCGTGAAAAAGAACTTTCTTGGAAATACAAGCGCCGTATTTCTTGCAATAAAGGGCAAACAGCAATGAAGTGGTAAACATCTTCACATTCTCTTCTGTTGCACAAGTCACAATTCTGCCGAATATCAGTTCTAAGAGGGTCGTAATTCAGATTAAGGATTTTTACTCTTCAGGTGGCCTCACCCCTCACCCTTCTATTTCGACTCTCAAAAATCATAATTTTGGTTTTTTGGAGATCCCAAGTCTTACAATAATGATCCAGACGATTAATTTGGAGTTGGAGAGTAAAGGGGTTGCCAGCTATTAATACAAAGTCATCAGCGTAGAGAAGAACTTTGATGAGAGTTCCAGCGAATATTACACCTCCAGGAAGCATTTCAGAGATATCATCGATAAATAGCGCGAATAAAAGAGGGCTTAGAATACATCCCTGAGGGACACCTGCTGACGTCTCAAACCACTCTGACAACTTCGAACCATCCCAAACTGCTGCACTATATGACGACAAGAAATTCTTATAAGGCATCAGAAACTTTGGAGATACTCCAAGCCTAACCAGCTTATTTATCAAAAGCGGCTTTAAAATCAACAAAACATACATACATAAGTCTCTTATTTTTACTTGCGACTTAAAGGTACTATAAGGCAAGTTATGCATTCGTGAAAAAAATCGAACTCGAGATTTTGATCAAAGTTGACATTACGATGATAGCGAAGACTAAAAAAGTGGGTCTTGCAATTCTGTCTGTCTGTCTGTCTGTCTGTCTGTCCGTTCGATTGCAGCTAAACGGCTCGGCCGATTTTCGTCAAACTTGGTAGATATGGGTTTTAATTTCTTACCCCCGGATGTTTTTTGATTTAATTTTTTAAGACCAAAAATAACGGTACCTACCATACGATTTTTTTTTGAAATTTTATAAACATTTTTACTTGCGACTTATAGGTACTATAAGGCAAGTTATGCATTCGTAAAAAAAATCGAACTCGAGATTTTGATCAAAGTTGACATTACGATGATAGCGAAGACCAAAAAAGTGGGTCTCGCAATTCTGTCTGTCTGTCTGTCTGTCTGTCTGTCGGTTCGACTACAGCCTAAACGGCTCGGCCGATTTTCTTCAAACTTGGTAGATATGGGTTTTAATTTTTTACCCCCGGACGTTTTTTTCTATTTTTTTTTAAGACCAAAAATAACGGTACCTGCCATACGATTTTTTTTCGAAATTTTATAAATATTTTTTTTTCTCAAAAACTGTCTCACAGAATTAAAAAAAAAAATTCCAAAAATTTCATTTGGTAAAAACTAGCTAATGGTTGAAAAAAATTTTACAAAAAATTGATATTTTCGGTAGCCCTTCTGGGTCCTTTTTTTTTGTTTTTGATTTTCTCGAAAACGGTACAGCCGATTTTAATAATTTTTTTTATGCCAAAGCTCCTCCAAAGTTTGAATATTATTACATATTCAAAATTTCAATTTTTTATTTTTTGGATTTTAAAAAAAAAATTCAAAATTTTTTTTTGGAATCTCAATATATCGAAAACCCCATGCTCGATTTTTTTCAAACTTGGAAAATAAAAGTTTCTTAATATAATCTACAAGATTTGAGAAAAAAAAATTTGTTTTATTTAAAACTTACGGTACCTTCCATACAAATTTTAAAAAATGGTTTTCGAAAATCGCATTTTTCTCGAAAACGGTTCCGAGAATTTTGCTAAAATTTTTTTTCTTTTGATTAATGTTTACAATTTATAATTTAATAAAAAAAAATTTTAAATCTAGATATTACTGACTGTACCTACCATAGAACGATTTTTTCGAACTTTGAATTTCTCATTATCGACTTAACGGATTTTAATGAAATTTTTTATAAAAAAGCTCCTAAAAAGTTTAAAAAACATTGCATTTAAAAACTTAAGAAAAAATATTTTTTCAATTTTTAGAAAAAAAAGTAATTTTTTTTTTTGAAAAATTCGATATCTCAAGAACGGCTTAGTATTTTTTTTGGAAATTAGACTTTTATTCGTACAATAATAAAAACTTAAGGTTGGCGTACCAAAATTTTTTCTTAAAAATGTTTTAAAAATTTTGTACATAAAAGCTTATTTTTTTAGAAACCACTACAAAGACTTATAATTTTTGTTCCTGCATAAATTCATATTTGCATATCATTCTGTTTTTATCTCTTACTACTTAAAGAATTAAAAAAAATTCATTTTATCCTTATGAACAGTTTTCTCTAATAACATTCGTTTTTAAAATTCCTAGTCTATTACATAAGAGCAAGTTCGTGCGACCCAGTCGTGCATTTTATTTTTTCTCAAAAACTGTTCGACAAATTTTAAAAATAAAAACACAAAAAAATTTCATTTAATTAAAGCTAGGTATTGGATGAAAATTTTTTTCCGAAAAATGGTTATTGAGGGTACCCCCCAAGGAACTCTTTTTTTTGTTTTTGATTTTCTCAAAAACGGTACAATCGATTTTGATAAGTTTTTTTTTGCTAAAGCTCCCTAAAAAGATAAATAGAATTATGTACTCAAATTTTCAAAAAAAAAAATTTTTGGATTTAAAAAAAAAACTTCAAAATTTTTTTTTCAAAACTCAATATTTCGAAAACCCCTGCTAGATTTTTTTTTAAACTCGATAAGTAGAAGTTTCTCAATAATATCTACAAGATGTGATAAAAAAAATTTTATTTTACCTAAAAATTAGGGTACCTACCATACAAATGCTAAAAATTTAAAAAGAAAATGGTTTTCAAAAATCGTATTTTTCTCGAAAACGGTTCCGAGAATTTTTCTAAAATTTTTTTCTTTCAATTAATTTTTACGATCTTTAATAAAATAAAAAAATTTTTGAAATTAAGATATTACAGCTTGTACCTACCATAGAACCATTTTTTCGAATTTTGAATTTCTCATTATCCACATAACGGATCTTAATAAAAAAATTTATAGAGAAGCTTCTAAAAAGTCTAGAACACATTGCATTTCAAACCCTTAAATTAAATATTTTTTTTAATTTTTGAAAAAAAAAAATCTATTTTTTATTTTTTTGAAAATTCAATATCTCAGAAATGGCTCAATATTTTTTTTGCAAATTTAATTTTTATTCGAACGATAATAAAAACTTTAAATTGGCGTACCAAATTTTTTTCTTAAGTTTGTATATAAAAGCTTGTTTTTTTAAGAAACCACTACAACGACTTATAATTTTTGTTCCTGCATAAATTCATATTTGCATAGCATTCTGTTTTTATCTCTTACTACTAAAAGAATTTAAAAAATTAATTTTAACCTTATGAACAGTTTTTTTCAAATAACATTCGTATTTAAAATTCCTAGTCTATTACATAGGAGCAAGTTCGTGCGACCCAGTCGTTCATTTTATTTTCAGTACCTATACTTCTTAGCAATACAAGTTAAGGCAAAAATGTGATCCATTGTGGAAAATCCAGAACGAAAACCCGCTTGAAATATAGATACTCAAACTGTTGGTTCTTTCTATCCAGTTCGAAAGTCTTCCGTAAAGAATTCCCGCAAATATCTTTCTCAGAGAATTGAGTGTTGAGATTCCTCTATAGTTTTCCGGTTGCATCGCATCACCTTTTTTAAATATCGAGAATATGAGGGCTTATGAAAAAGTCGTAGGCACATAAGCATTGTTATGAAGAATGTTTAAGAAATTTACGATATACGTTTTGAGTTGGTTATTGCTATTTTTGAAGAATTCAACTGGGATACCATCAATACCTGCGGCTTTGTTGTTTTTCATTCCCAAAAGAGTTACCTCCAGTTCTCCTAAAGTTTTTAAGGTACTGCGTAACAACATTAAAAACAAAATTTGATAAAAATTTTTTTTTTTAAACTCAATATTTCAGTGAACTTTTTTTTAAACTTAAAAACAACATATTGATTTTTTAGTAATATCAAAGAGATTTATAAATAAAATATTAAATCATTCAAAAATAACGGTACCCTCACAATACAAATGTTTAAAATTGTAATGGCGAATCTCGCAAACGGCTCCTAGAATTTTGATAAAATTGTTCCTGTCTGTTTGACTGTTCTCTACTTGTGAATATGAAACAGTTGCAAAGTAAGTTGTTATTGAAAGAACTTACGATAGATCTTTATATTGGTACTAAACGGGTTTCCAATAGGGATTTACGAAATTTGATAGGTGATTGTGGCCATATTGTTGATATTTGATATTTAGTCTGTCTTGCCAAATCAACAAATGATTAAATTGTCTTCTATTCGAGGAACATTTCACGCGCTTCGCCCATTTAAAGGTCGTTATTATGGTCGCGCATCTCGAAAAGCAAATTAGTCGAATTTCCGCCGAACACAATCCACACGCGATCCACCAAATTGAAATGCATTCATAAAAGTCACTGCTGGGCTGGCGGCAGCATATGTCCATATTTCTTTAAGAACGACGCACGTTGGCCAGAACATCACTGTCAACGTGCGATGTGATCCCGTTAGATTAGACTTCTTTTTTTGGAGTTTATTTAAGTTACATGTCTATGCCAATAGACCAGAAACCACTCTACTGCCCCGAAAGCCAACATAATAAATGCTGTTGTTCAAATTCAACATAAATTATGCCTCAGAGTAAGAGCATATTGGACGTTTCATATTCACGCCACCTAGCGAAGCCGTGGGAAATATTTGATAGATGTTATATTCCACCTTCTAAATAAGAAAATTGTATTATATTACGAGTAAAATCCAAACATAGAAAATGCTTTAGGAAAACTCAAAATTTGGATCAAACTCACATTACGATGATAACAAAGATGAAAACGTTGACCTGGCAATTCTGGCTGTCTGCTGAACTAAAAGTCTCAACCGACTCTTTTCAACTTGGTTGATAGCATTTTACGACTATCCTCCCGATACGTTGGTTTCTTTTTTTTATGAACAAAAGTAACAGTACGAGTATCTATTACAGAATTTTTCTTAGAAATTAAAAAAAAATAAATATTTTTGTTTCTCAAAAACTGTTAACAGATTTGTTTTTAAAAAATTATTTTAGTAAAAATTTCCTATATTTATTTTATCAATGTTTTCCAGTTTCTCAAAAAAAAAATGGTATAACTGATTGTGGTAAATTTTTTTTATTCTAAAATTGTGGCAAGTTAAAGTTATGCATTCGTAAAAAAAATGAACTCGAGATTTTGATCAAAGTTGACACTACGCTCGCTTGATTTCTTAACATTTGGTAGATACCATATTTAATTTTCTCCCCTGCACGTTTTTTTCTTTTTTTAAGACCAAGACTATTGGTACCTGCCATACGATTTTTTTTTCAAATTTTATAAAATATTTATTTTTTGTTTCAAAAATTTTTACAAAATTTTGAATAGTATTGTGTATTCAAATTTTCAAAATTTTTTTTTTTCAAAACTCGATTTTCTTAAAACTTGACAAATAAAAGTTTTTGAATACAATCTGAAAGAATTAGGAAAAAAGGTTTTTTTATCTGAAAAATAACGGTACTCACCATACAAATGTTAAAAAATGGTTTTCGAAAATACCTCGAAAACGGCCTAGAAATTTTAATACATTTTTTTAAAATTTACTTTCGAATAATTTTTACAATCTATGAATTTAATAAAAAAAAGTAATTGAGATATTACTCATATTAGAACCTTTTATTCGTAGTTCCAATTTCTTTTTTATAGAGGAGCTAACAAAAAGTAAGAAAAATATTGCATTTCAAAACATAAGGAAATATTTTTAAAAAATTTTCAAAAATGGGTTAATATTTTTTTTATTTAAATTTTGATCGCACAGTAGTAAAAACTTTTAAGATGGAGTTCCAAAATGTCTTTATTAAAAATGTTTACAATTTATTTTATATAAAAGCGGGTTTTTAACCGCCACAACGATTTAAAATTTTTGTTCTTAGCATGAATTCACATTTGCTTAAGAAATCACATGAATTTCGTTTTTTAGTTCCAACTCCTAAAAGATTTGTTTTCTGAATATTTTTCTAGACTAACATCCATTTGTTATTTATTTTTGATTTATCATTATCGAAATAAAAGATTTAAATTCATTTTAACGTTTTCCTAGGGAAGCATTTTTCTGTTTTTGAAAATTCACCTCGGCTTGCTACATAGCCTCAAAATAGCAAAAAGTTTGTTTTGCAATTTCTAGTCGTAATATTTCGAAAATGATCTGATATCATACAATGGAACTGAGTTCAGCCCCAAAAATTGTTAAAACAGTGACTTTTACTTGCCGGTTTAAAAATACGTTCAAAAATTGTTTTTTTAAAAATCTATATTTTAAAAACTACTTGTACAATTTTCCATAATTTTGCTAACTGAATAAACAAAACGTCAAAAAATATTTAAAAGAAAATTACTTCCCTTCAATTAAAGCTTTTGAGGGCACTTTTAGTCTTTTTTATTTAATTTAAATAATATTTAATATTAATATTTAAATAATATTATTATTCTTTATTTTTGTAAACATTGTTCTAGTCAAATATCCAGTTCCATTCCTCGCCTTTTACTTCAGGGAGTGTCCAAAAGTTTCCTTTTGAGCGCAACTTGGAACGTGCTGTTAAATTCATAAATTCTTCTTTTAGCCGCACTACACGAATGCGGAATGCTATACCTGACTCAATATTCCCTCCCGTTTTGATATTCAGACATTCAAAACCAATGTGCAATGGTATATCCATTTAAATCCTCTCAAACTTTATCAAATAGCTTCCACAGTGCTAAGAGTAGCCATAATCCCGCAGAATATATATTTATATATAAAAAAAAAAAAAACTTTTTAAAAATTTTTCAAATTTTTTTTACGACTTAATAGTAGACCATATAATGAATGGGTAACCAAAGAAAGGTATATTTTTTTTCAAGATATTCTAGCAATCCAATTATATGTTTCAAGACTTTTGAAAAATTAATTGTCAATTACGAGACACAATGGTTTCGAGAAACCGTAAAAGACTAAGCATTTCATAAATTAATGTTATTAGAGGAAAACTGTTTCTGAGCATAAAATTCTTTTTTTTTTTTAAATGAATAAAATAACTCATTTCTTAAAAAAATAAGCTTTTATATACAATTTTTTTTTTAAATTTAAAAAAAAAATTACGAAAATTTAAAATTTTTATTATTGTTTGAATAAAAATTAAATTTAAAAAAATATTGAGCCGTTTTTGAGATATTGAATTAGAATTTTTTTTTTTTTTTTAAATTCAACAAAATATTTTTTTTAAGTTTTGAAATGCAATGTTTTTTAAACTTCTTAGAAGCTTCTCTATAAAAGATTTCATAAAAATCCGTTACGTCAATGATGAGAAATTCAAAATTCGAAAAAAATGGTTCTATGGGAGGTACAGTCAGTCAGTAATCTTTTTTCATTAAGTTATAGATAGTAATAATTAATGAAAAAAAAATTAAATTCTAGGAACCGTTTTCGAGGAAATAAGATTTTCGAAAACCATTTTTTAACATTTGTATGGAGAGTACCGTTATTTTTAGGCAAAATAATTTTTTTTCTCATATATTGTAGATTATATTATATTATCAAGTTTTAAAAATCGAGCATGAGATTTTCGAAAAATTGAGTTTAAAAAAAAATTGATTTTTTTTTTAAATCAAAAAAAAAATATTTTGAAAATTTGAATACACAATAATATTGAAACTGCTGGGGAGCTTTAAGATAATTATCAAAATCGGTCGAGACAATTAAAAACAAAAAAAAAATGGTTCAAATGGGGGGTACCAAAAATAACTATCTTTTGGAAATTTTTTTTCAACCAATGCCTAGCTTTAACTAAATGAAATTTTTTGATTTTTTTTTTTTAAATCAGTGGGACGGTTTGTGTTACGTGTAAACTCATGCATATTTGCACGCACCCTTAGGAAGTCTCAGTGTCATCCGTCATGTGTCATCTATGTCATCGTCAGCTGTCTTATAAAATTTGCAAGTCATCATCAATAATTGTTTTCTTGTAACCTTTTTGAGAAATAAAAAATCAATTATTATAACGTCTTAGACAAGAAAACATCGTTTTAATTTATTGGAAATACATTTTTTTGGAAAATCATTTTGGTCCAATCGAGCCGGATATATTGCATTTATTCTGAGATTTTAAACAAAAGTACTGTGATAAGAGACTGTGATAAAATAAAACTAGAGCTGTGATATTGTGTGTGGATTTCGTCGTCGTTGCGTCAGCGTTCTACAAATTGGAAAGTTGCTGTTTTCTTGTGCCGTCCTGTCTAGCAGAGCAACAACTATTGAAACTTCCTTCGGCTGAGCATCTTTAATTAATTGAGTCCAGTGGAGCACCTGCAATTAAAACAACAAATTTAAAGGACACCTGCAATTAAAACAATAAATTTAAAGGAATTAAAGGAAATTCATGTGAGTAAAATTCAATCAATATTACCAATTTATGTGCATACTCCGACAAAACCATATATTTTTTTTTGTCGATTGGAATTTCACCACGGAAATATATTGCTGATAATTAATCCATTGCGGTTTTTGTGTACCGTTGCTGAGCTGTTAATCATAATCCTTTGGAGTGCCGTTATTCGTAGCCGTTATCCAGAGCCGTTGTCCATAGCTGTCGTCAGTTGCTGTTATTTGGAGCCGCTTTTTTTGCAGTTATCTTTGTTCATCAGTGTTTTTTGTGGACGAGTCCAGTACCTGAAAAGGAATTCATATTCGAAGAAAACAAGTGAGTGCAATATTATAATAAATATATTGATATATCATATACATTGAGTGTGTTAAAATGAGTGATTCAACGACAGTCAAAATTTTCAAGAAAACTTGTACCCAGATTGAAAAGAACAACACAAGTTTCGGAAAATTGAGTCCTGAAACAAAAACGAAGAATTATTTGATAGGGCGCTTGAATATTCTAGAAGAAAATTTTAAAAAAATATGTGAATTATACGACACAATTCAAGAATCCGAAGAAGACGAGGAAGGTTTAGAAGAGTGTGAGCAAACATATGATAGTGTTATGGAAGCTTGCCTTTCATACAAAGCCGCGATTTTAGATGAGTTAGATAGGTTAGATGGGTTGCAATCAGGCGAAAACTCAAGAGATGACGGAAGAGACAATGTCAGCAGTCAGCATAGGCGGGAATCTTATTTGAACGGTGCTGCTAAGACATCAAACTCCCGCGAAATAAGACTTCCTGCTATAACTCCACCAACGTTCTATGGCGATTATAACAACTGGCGTCCATTTCATGATCTTTTCGTCTCTCTGATTCACAATAATTCATCTCTGTCAAAAATAGAAAAATTAACTTATTTAAAATCGTGTCTAAAGGGTAATGCAGCGTCGTTGTTGGATTACCTGGAGATAAATAATCATAATTATGATCAGGCATGGTCAATTTTAGTATCGCGCTACGATCATAAAAGGATTCTCGTCACCACACAGTTAAAAACTTTTTTTGATCAGCCAACAATCAATGTAGAAACTTCGGATTCCATTAAAGGCCTGTTAGATAAATCAAAGGAGGTGCTTCATGCCTTGAAGAATTTAGATGTGCCGGTAGATAGCTGGGATGTTATAGTTGTCTTCACTCTGCTGCAAAAATTACCGACAGCTACTCAACAAATGTGGGAAGAAAGGCTAGGGTTAAGCAAGGAGCTACCAACCTTTGAAGATTTTTCGATTTTTTTGGAAACTAGGTTTCGTTCTTTAGAGGTGGTTTGTCAGCAAAACTCTAAGTCAAAGAATGGTTTGAACAGAGATCAATCCAAGTTTAAACCAAAGGTGTTGCATTTAAAGTCAGTCAGAAAAGAGAAGTACAGCTGCGCAGTTTGTCACAGGGGCCAGCATTCACTTCGTTCGTGTCATTCTTTTTTGAAGCTAGATGTATCTGCTAGGGTTAAAATCATAAAACAACTCGGCGTTTGTGAAAATTGTTTGGCATACAATCACAAAATATTTCAATGCCCGAGTGAAAAACGTTGTTTTCAATGCAATCAAAAACATCATACGCTTCTGCACAATTCGCAGACTAACTATTCGCACAACACTCAGAACTCATATAATCCAAATTCTCAGCCTAATTCGCACAACAATCAAAATTCATTCGCTCAAATCTCTCCATCCAATATTTCGCATTTTTCTAACACAAATTCAGATCATTCACAAACACACAATAAAAATACAAATTCACAGTCTCTTAATGCTAACAGTAATCAAAATACATACCAAGTCTCAACAATGATAAATCCAAACGCACCACCATTTAATCCAATTGTTGACCAAGCCTTGACAAATGCAACTACTCACAATTATCACGTTTCAAATCCGATAAATACGCTGGTTTTACTTGCAACAGCAGTCGTCCAGATACAATCATCCAGCGGACAGTACATCAATATGAGAGCGTTGATAGATCCGGGTTCAGAGGCAACTTTCATCACCGAACGAGCTGCACAACAACTTGGTTTGAAAAAATGTCGCACCTTCATTGAAGTTTCTGGATTTGGAAACAACAAAAATGGATCGTGTCAAAGCTTTGTCAATTTAAAACTTAAATCTGTACATACCTTGTTTGAAACTGAAACTAGGGCGTTTGTTTTCAAAACTTTAACTGGTTTACTTCCAAATAGGGAACTTCTTCCACAATGGAAACACATTCAGGGTTTGAGATTAGCTGATCCTTCATTTTATAAACCATCTAGTGTTGACTTGCTCCTAGGTAGTGATGTCTTTTCTGAGGTCGTTTTGCCAGAGATTGTTAGGGGAAATGAGCCTATAGCACCCATAGCTCAAAATACACAACTTGGCTGGATAGTCTTTGGTAAGGCACCAATTCAAGCTTGCCGTGTGCACCTGCAACTTGTTAACGTCGATACACAACTTCGAAAATTCTGGGAAATCGAAGAATCTCCGTTTGAGGACCCAGAAACAGAAGAAAATACTGCCTGTGAAGAATACTTCCTGACACATACCAGGCGTTTAGCAGATGGACGGTTCGAAGTTTCGTTACCATTTAAAGAAGGTTTTCGCCCAGCACTAGGAGCAAGTCAGCAAGGAGCACTAAGAAGATTTCATCAGCTGGAAAGAAGATTCGACAGCAATCCTGAATTACATAAACAGTACTCTTACTGCATTTCGGAGTATCTTCAGCTTAATCAAATGGAAGAAGTAGATGTCAGCCAAGAGGAAGTTCTTAAATCACCATTCCATTATGTTGTACCCCATCATGCCGTGTTTAAGGAGTCCAGTACAACCACGAAGCTTCGGGTAGTTTTCGATGCTGCTTTTAAAACTACAGATGGGACTTCTTTAAACGAGCATCTTTTGGTTGGGCCTAAAACACAAGCAAACATAATGGACATTATTCTAAAATGGAGAAAATTCAAGATTACCCTGACAGCTGACATCGAAAAAATGTACCGGCAGATCCAGATGAGTCAACCAGATTCCTTTTACCAGATGATTTACTGGCGAGACAACAAAACGAGTCCCTTGAAACTGTATCGATTGAAGACGGTCACTTTTGGAACAGCTTCCGCACCCTACCTGGCTACTCGGACGTTAAACAAGCTTGCTGATGACGAAAAGGACAAATATCCATTAGCAGCCCGGATGATACGTCAAGACATGTACGTCGATGATTTGGTTAGCGGAGCGGATTCAGTTCCAGAGGCGCAACAAAAGGTAACTGAGATCAATCAACTGCTTTCATCAGCTGGCTTCCACTTACGCAAATGGGCGAGCAATTCTGAAGAAGCTCTGATTAACATTGCACCCCATGAACGTGAAGTCGATTTTTTGCTACCGTTTGATTCTTCAGAGCATATCAAAACTTTAGGTATCAAATGGCTCCCCTCCAGCGATTCTTTCTCTTTCCAGTGGACTGAACCTGAAACAGCTGATGTCACCAAGAGAAACATTTTGTCAACCATTGCTAAGCTTTTTGACCCACTTGGTTGGATCTCTCCATGCGTGATTTCGGCAAAAATCCTCATGCAAAAACTGTGGTTAAAGGGCTTAGAATGGGATACTCCTGTTCCATTGGAATTGCAGCAAGAATGGATTTCTCTACGAGCAGAATTACCATTACTCGAACAAATCCGTATACCACGTTGGATTTTCACTGAAAAGAGAAATTTAGACTTAGAATTGCATGGGTTTAGTGACGCTTCGATGAAGGCATACGGTGCAGTAGTTTACCTTAGGGTTCTAGATAGAAACAAGCAAATTCACACTTACCTCGTTATGTCCAAAACTAGAGTCGCTCCTTTAAATACTGTTTCTCTTCCTCGGCTTGAGTTATGCGGTGCTGTTATGTTAGCCAAACTTCTTTGCTATATTACAAATATTTTGCAGTTAGGCCAAATCAAAACCTTCGCGTGGACTGATTCCACAATCACATTATGTTGGATAGCTGCACCTCCATCTAAATGGAAAACTTTCATTAGCAATAGAGTCGCAGAGATACAGAGGCTAACTAACGTCAACATCTGGAAGCATGTTCCTACGAAACAGAACCCAGCGGATTTATCTTCAAGAGGAGTTTTTCCAGCGGAGTTAAAAGACAACAGTCTTTGGTGGCGAGGGCCGGAATATCTTCAGTCTAACTGGAAATTTTCTTATCCAAGTCCAGTAACAACTTTTGAAACCGAAGAAGAAATACGACCATTAAAAATCCAGTTACATTGCGCTGTTGAAGCTGATAACCAAGTACAAAAATTATTTAAAAAAATCTCAGATTTCAAAAAACTGATACGAATCATTGCCTATTGCCGGAGGATTATACGTGTCTGCCTCAAAAAACTTCCAAGGAACCAGTTATTAAAACCTCTTACACCTGAGGATATACAAAACGCTACTTTTAATTGCATAAGAGCCGTCCAAAAGGAAATGTTTTCAGAAGAAATCAAAACTTTAATCAAGCAACCAACATCATCAAAATATTTTGGGTCCCTGCATCCGTTTATAGATTGCCATGGTATTTTGCGAATTGGAGGACGTCTTCAAAATTCGAACCTGGAGTATGAGCAACGGCACCCAATCATATTAAAACCAGAAGGTTGTTTTTCAAAATTGCTCATTCGCGAAGCCCACGAAAAAACGTTCCATGGTGGATTGCAACAAATGGTCGCATATCTACGCACCAAATATTGGATTTTTAACCTAAAGCGAAGTGTCAAAAAATATATTCATCATTGTGTTATCTGCTTCCGATTCAAGGCCAAACCGATGCAACAGCTGATGGGGAACTTACCAGCTCCTCGAGTCAGAGTCTCTCGCCCATTCACGCACACCGGAGTGGACTACGCAGGACCGATAGAGGTGAAGGCTTGGAAAGGACGTGGAGGAAAAATTTACAAGGGATACTTCGCCATATTTGTATGCTTAGCGACCAAAGCAATCCACCTGGAGACAGTCAGCGACATGACGACTCAAGCGTTTCTGGCAGCTTTTCGAAGATTTACTGCCCGTCGAGGTGTCTGCGCACAAATGTACAGTGATTGCGGAAAAAACTTTGTGGGAGCAAATATCGAGCTCCAAAGGATGCTGAAGGCCGCAAACATCGACTGGCAACAAATTCAATCAACATCAACCAATGTCGGTACCAGGTGGAATTTTATTCCTCCCGCTTCTCCCCACTTCGGAGGATTATGGGAAGCAGGAGTGAAATCCGTCAAGTTTCACTTGAAACGGGTCGTCAAAAACGAAACCCTTACATTTGAGGAGCTCAGCACACTTCTAACAGAAATAGAAGCATGTTTAAACTCGAGGCCTCTATGTCCTTTGACCGACAACTTCGATGATTTTGCTATATTAACTCCAGCACATTTCCTTATAGGCACGTCAATGCAGCTTGTACCAGAAGCAGATTTGGCCGCAGAAAAGGTTTCTCACTTGGACAGGTGGAGAAAAATACAGATAGCTGTGCATTCATTTTGGAAACAGTGGAGTACCGAGTACTTAGCTCGCCTGCAGCAACGACCGAAATGGTTGAAAACAGAAACACAGCCACAAATTGGAGACCTGGTCTTGTTGAAGGACGAGCGTTTACCACCCTCAAAATGGGCTCTTGCTCGCGTAACCCTTTTAGTTTCAGGCGCAGACAAGCTGACTCGTGTCGTCAACGTAAAAACGCAATCAGGCGAATTCAGAAGACCGATCACTAAAGTATGTCTACTACCGTCTAACAAAATTACAGACGAAAACGCAATCATCTAACCATGGACGAAAATCTAACATGCAGTCAACAAAAACATTCACTCAAACATTCAAAATCAAACTTTCAAACATTCAGAAATCATTTCATAAAACTTATACCACTCTCTGATGTTGTTAACAGAGAATCAAAATATTCAACATCAATCATTCATTTTTTCCAATCACACACAAAATGTCGCTCACAGGAAATCAAAATATTCGGCATATTAATTTATATAATTATATATTTTTTTTTAATCACAAGTATCACACTCATTTATCACAAGTATAAAACGCACACATTCATTCGATATCACTCATATTCAACAATTTAAAATTAAATATTGAATTATTTCAAACATATTAATTTAAAATTTAATTCTTACACAAACGATGTTATCAACACAAAATTAACCAACATTTCATCAATTAAACAACATCAAATCATAATCAGCAAATTTAAATTATCATATCAATCACATTCAATTTATAATCACAGTCAATATAGAGTCACGAATGTCAAATCAACTTTAAATCATCAACAATCAACACTAGAATCATTCAATTCAATTATAAATTACATTTAAGAAACACCGAAAACATTTAAATAATGATCAAAATTTGAAACACCCTGTTAAAATCAATCAAAACTTACATCGAATTAATTTGATTTCATTAAATTACAGTCCACTTAAAAATCACGATTAAAAACAAAAACAAAATTTTCACATTCAAAATAATAAATTTCACACGTAAAAATGAGACACCCTATTATAAGAAACAACCATCAATGGAAAATACCAACCACTCAATGGAGATAGGAGATACACACGAACATGTATATTCCTTATGGGAAACACACGAACATGTGTATTCCTTATGGGAAACACACAAACACGTATATTGCTTATGGAAGATGAAAATTCGAACAGAAAAACACTAGCTATCAATTAAATACAGCAAATTGGTATGAAATAATAAAAAACTCACCTGAATTTAGCACCACACAACACATAATTATTATAAAATATTTATTTAAACTGATTTAACACTTTATATTAAATTACACAGCAAGCAAAACAAAAACACTTCGAAAATAAAAATTACAACCGACGCCGATTTACGAGATGAAGCGAGGCAGATATATAATTGTTAATTCAGCACATTTAACTTGTAAATAAAGCTAGATCTGTTCGATTAAAATTTATTTTTGTGTCTGCGTAATCTAGTACTATTTTTGTTTATGTTTATAAATGTACTAAATATTTTAATTTTATCGTTACATGTTTCATGGAAAATGAGAATTACAGAAGAAGGAAGATAAATAATTGAGAACTTCGTTCACTGCCGGGGAGGAATGTTACGTGTAAACTCATGCATATTTGCACGCACCCTTAGGAAGTCTCAGTGTCATCCGTCATGTGTCATCTATGTCATCGTCAGCTGTCTTATAAAATTTGCAAGTCATCATCAATAATTGTTTTCTTGTAACCTTTTTGAGAAATAAAAAATCAATTATTATAACGTCTTAGACAAGAAAACATCGTTTTAATTTATTTGATACATTTTTTTGGAAAATCAGTTTGAGAAAAAAAATATTTATAAAATTTCGAAAAAAATTCGCATGACAGGTACAGTTATTTTTGGTATTAAAAAGAGAAAAAAAAAACGTGTGGGGGGAACAAATTAAAAACGATATCTACCAAGTTTAACGAAAATCGGCCGAGCCGTTTAGGCTGTAGTCGAACAGACAGACAGACAGAATTGTGAGACCCACCTTTTTCGTCTTCGCTATCATCGTAATGAACACACACACATTTCGCGAATGCTAAAAATTGGTTATTATGAGTGCGATAAACCCCTTTTCGAATGAAATTAACAAAATGTCACACTTCAGTGGTGAAAACACAACTCAAACAGTCTCCGTTTTCAAGAAGAATTTTTCGATTTAGATACTTTTAACTCAGTAACTTTGTCTATTCTCGAAAATGAACATTGGTAAAGAGGTAGAAATGGATAAATGTGATTGCGCAAACAAACATTTCCTCCCCCAATTCCATTGTATTCTCCTACACAATAAAATAAACAGAACTAATTGAAATTTTCGTTTCCTCCTTTTGTATTAAAGTTTGAATACCTATGCCAGAAGCGTGTATCGCATTGTCCTCGGTTAATTTGTGTGGTTCCGATTAATTAACAAAAATTGAAGCTTCGCTTTGTCATCGCCTTAGGAATCCACGTATATATATGTAGATACATTCTCGAACTTGCCACGTGCCAGGAAGTCAAGTGGTTTAATGTCCCTTACAGGAATGATAAATTGGCTTCCTTTTCCATTGAAACTTCTATGCGCGTACAAAATGAGCATGCAAACATACAAAGGTCGTCATAATGGAGTCGAGTGGCGGACGTCATGGCAGTCGTCACCAACTTTGGGTGTCAGTCGTGGCCTCATATAATATATGTTCAAACAGACCACCCATATTTGCAACCCCATCCTGTGAACCCATATCAACCCAAATGCCAACCATTATTCGCTTAAGTCATATTATATAAAATAAAAATCATGTTTGCTCCTTTTAAGTCCTCTGGCTTTGCCACATCTTTATGCTCCATTATTCATCAAGGATATGTGTGAAAAGGTCCTTCATACACCGATTGCGTATTACATTGTGATGAAGACCTCAAGTGAGAACTGAGGGAGCAGAATCTGCAAATAAGATTCACATAAAATCCGTCTTTATCGCTCGCATTGGCAATGGGTAGCTTCATTGAGCTCAGATTTTCGCAATATCCCTTTTCAGTGCTCTGTTATACGAGTATATTTTAATGTGACAAAAAAGGAAGGCCCATGTGTGGGGATGGAGGTTCTTGGGTGAAGCTAAGCTGCTTAGCTATTTATTATTATGATTATTCGAGCTAAGAGCGGGGTTTGTTTCATGCATGAGTAAGCTTTATTTTTACTTTGATTTTGTAAGATGTTCTAGCTTTTCTAAGGGTTGAGTACTGCTGTCGAGATTTATTTTATCAAGGAATTGTTAATTTGTTTTCGAAGAGTTTTTTGACGAAAAGTTGGAGTATATTATATGACAAAGTATTTCGGATGTTCCAGGACTTCTTATTCTCCTGTTTGTCTCACTCTCTCCCTCTAATTCGGAAATCAAAATTCCTTGCATGAGCGAATCCATGTAACATAACCGAAGACCTTTTTTTACGAGCAAATCTCATCATAATAATTCAGTTAAGATTTCGGGTGAAACGGGCTATCGAATATTACTCCAAACGAAAGTGTACATTTGTGGGTTTTATGTTTGTTTCTTGTTGTATTGTGTGTTGGGCGTTATTACGTGGATCACTGAGGGAAGGGTGGATTGAATGTGGTGACACTTTTAGTACATTTGTCTCGGTTACTTACATAAATAAAATATCTAATAAAAAAACGGTCACGCAGGCTACTTTATCATTTGATGGCTAAGTCAAAATTATTAAGATGTATTCCACATGGAATATGACTTTGAATTTGAATCTACATAATATATGGCTATGAAAAAAGTATTGTAAAATAAGTTGAAAAGAAAATATTTATGTCCACTATTGTTATAAATATAAAACAGTGTTGCTAAGAACCTAATGGGGTTTTTGTATTGATTTGTACTTATATACCATATAATTATGTAGATTTTATGATAATGCTTCAATTCTGACTTTACAGAGCTGATGTTGAAGACCGTCAATTAAATTTTATCTTTATAAAATGAAAAATTTGGTAACCATAAAATATACTTGCATTTATTTAACTTCCCTAAGTTGAAAGCTTTATCGTTTTAGAATCGTTTTAACTTCATATCTATCTTGTTGATGAAAAAAAAATCCAAAAATGGCTTCTCATAGAGCCATTTTTGGTTGTCGAGAGAACAGTAGAAAGAATTTTGATCTATTTTTATTTATAAGTATAACAGTATTTTGTGTTCAAATTAAATGTCTTGGATTTAAAAAAATTATTTGTAATCTCAATATTTCCAAAACTATATGCTCAATTTTCTTGACAGTTAAAAAATTTTTTTTCTAATAATACGAGTATCTACAAGATGTAGAAAGAAATAATTTGTCTAAGAACACTCACCATACAAATGTTAAATAATGGTTTTCGAAATTCGCATATTTCTCAAAAACAACACCTAGAGTCTTAATAAAAATTTGTCTGCTTCGCTCAAATTTCACAGTCTATAATAGAACAATTTTTTCGACTTATGTTTTTTTTTTCTGACTATCGGAATAATCAAAGGGAACGGCAGCGCAGCGCCGAGCTAAGTTCTGGAACTACATCCTTTTTACAGGAACAAACTCAGGCGATTTTTGACCGCTCCCTATCTTCAGTACCAATGAAGTTAGAAACTTAAAATTCTGAATATTTGCCAAGCTAGTCAGGCACAGGCGCACAGTGGTGCCATTTGTATGGGTGAGCGGAAAAAATCTGCAAAATCTGAACCATGTAACGGAATTAAATGAAATTTTGCACACATGTTTGGACTGGGCTAACACACATTTAGACAAAATTTGGTTAGCAAAAAATTATTGAGAGAAAAGTTATTGACATTTTTCGGATTTACAGGGTTTGTTGACTTATATCGAAACAATTTTTTTTTATTTCTTTTTTTGTGTTTGTTTTGTTTTTGAGCTAAATAATCAAATACATACATAATAACACAAGCATATATCAAATATAAGAAATAAATAAATGAGTACACATAATCAATAATATTAATAAGTTATATAATTAATTCAAGAGCTTCTTCACTCAAAGGAAGATGGTTTTTCTTTGGTTCAGGTCTTAATTGGGTTATAAATGGATCCGATGATATCAGGATCATATGGAATATATCCTCATTCATTGATAACCGAGAAAACTTCCTGGAGTGGTGGGTCCTATAGTGCTTGTAGTCCTTATTCCTGCATTCTTGGGCCTCTTCTGAAAGTGATCCAACTGGCAAGGATGAACTATCTATTACTTCTGCTCCGTGTAGCAAAATTTTTTGAACAGTTGCGGGCATGTGATACCAAGGGTATAACGATATCGCGAGCTTAGCTGTCTCTTCACTATAAGTTTTAAATTTTTGGGTATCTGCAGCCACGTTTGGATTTCCGAAAAATCTTCGTGAAGTATTGCCATCATTCGTTGTTCCAGTTCCTTGCTTTATAACGTCAACTTTTATTCCCACCTTTGATACAAATTCTGCTTGAATTCGTTTTTTTTCCTCTTCCTTGATAGCACGAGTAGTATCATTAGTTCTCCACGTTTTAAAGCTTAAGTTTTATTCCATGTGCAATATGTACTCCATAAATCGTATCCGTGCATGCAGTGATGACATTCCTAGAACAAGAGCTTTGTTAAGTAAAATTTACAATAATGGAAATGAATTATTTTAAAACATTATATTGTCAAAAATGCAATTTGAATTAACAAAACAAACACAGCTTTTCTGAACAATTGTAAATTAATGTCAAATCCATACAACTTCACTCAACTTAACGTAATTAACTTAACTAACTTAATTCTATAAATTCAATAGCATCATTGTTAAAAGACCTCTTTTTTCATTAGACTCTAACTTGTTATAAAGTCCACTGACCGTGTCAGCTATTAATTGAAATAAAGATACATATATAAGTATAAATCTGAATCTTCAATTATTTATTCGAAATTAAAAAATATTAATTTCACGTTAAACAAGCTTCTTCGTTCAGGATCTTAAATTGCAACTTGGATAAGTCATTCATCTCTGAAGGCTTAGCTCCACAAATATTGCAATTGCTCGCTGAAGTAGTATTTGTCACAGCTTGAGCTACTTCTCCAACTTTAACTTTGACAACATGCATTCCAACAGTGATTGAGCTCTCTTCCAGTTCTTGAATTTCATTTTCCACACGGTTTTTTTCTTCTCGTATGATGTCAAGTGTTTCCTTCTTATATTCAAACTTTAGAGCCCTGCAATATCTCGTTGAAGACGGACGGGGATTTATCCATGTTATATTGTTTTCTCCAGTAGTTGCTGTCATTTTCAAAGGGACGATCGACGTCATGAAAAGATGAGATTACGATGCTTCTTGGTTGCCAGTGGAAAATAGCTGTATATATATTTTCTCTACCCAGATGAACCATCACAACCCACTTTGTGTGAAGTACTAATTCTGAAAGGGTTTTCAGAACATTGGTTATAAAATGTTATGTAATACCCTTCAAAATCTGTTCACGATCATAAAAAACAATAAAATTCCTACTAATTGTTTGTTTTATATTTGGAGACAAAAACTCGTTTTCAGGTAAAAACCCACAAACTAATTAACTTTTTTATTTATTACCTGCCTCTAAAATATTGGATTAAAATATTAAAGTACACATTTTTTAAAGTACCATTAGTTCATTCTAATAACATCATAACATCATAACAATTAAGCTCACCACATATTTCCAAAAAAAAAAAATAAGTTTGAATTTGGAAAAAAACTTGAGGCAAGAAAAATTATTTAGCTTAAAATTGAATTATATCAGAGATCCGTCAAAGGATTAATTTTATTTTATATTTTAATGAAAGATATATATTTTTGACAAAAATAAAATCTTGATTGTATTCTTTCCAACCAAATTACAAGTTTTGCAACATGAGCAAAGTCGAAACCGTGTTTTTTTAATCGGATTCAGTGAAACAAATTTGTACACTGCGTTCAAAATCGGATCAGAACGGATACAATTATTTCAAGAATAGTTAGTTGAATATTGTAGCTTTCCAAAAATAGTAGCCACTAGACGTAGCTTAATGTAGCTAAAACTGTAGCTCTAAGGAAAGAACATTAAAATATTAATTTTAGGTCACTCAGTCCTACTCCAACTAAAAGACAAAAAAAAATATTTTTTTATTTTTTTTTATTTTGAAAGCTCAATAGCATTTTATTTATTAAAGAAAATTTCTTTTTACAAACAGTTATTAAAATGCTAATCTTCATGAACAAAAATTAATGCAAGAAATTACATAAATTTCAAAACTTAAAGAAAGGGTAACTTTAGACCGCTATCTATGTATGAAAAAATAAATGAAACAAATTCATATTCCAAATTTCATTTTTTGTATTTAATTCCGCAAAAGCACCACTGTGAGGCGCCTCACCAATTTTCTAGCATTAGCGGTTCCTGAGACATAAGGCCTCAACTGACAGATCATCAAAATTATGGAGCACTTTCCGACATCGTTGAATCTTGCAATTTTGCACAACGGTAGGCCTTGTCATGCAAGCAGAGGAAAAAATCGAAAATTTGGGGTCTTACATTCAGAAGGTGTGGTATCCGCCCACTCTCTTCGAATTGGTGTTGATTGAATGGAGAACTTCCGACTGCTGTAAATCGATGAAATTTGGTAAAGCGGTAGGCCTTAAATTACAAACAAAGAAAAAAATATAAAATTTCATGACTTTTCTTAGAACTAGAGTGCTCGATTTGGTACTCTATGTTATGTTAACATGAATGAAAAAAGAAAACATTATGAGTTTACATACAAAAAAACTCTTAACAGTGATGTGAACTATAATCAAACCACTAAGTAGGCGCTATTAATTGGTGGGCTACCTTCATTTAAAAAGGAGTTAAAATTGCAACAAAAACATCATCGCATCCTCAACAATTATTGAATTATTGCTATTTTATGACTTTGAGAGGATGTGGATAATAGTATTTATAATTAAAAAAAATAGAATAATATTGAAACAGCTACAATGTAATAGAGAAATTTTATTATTTAATGATTATTACTGACTAAAATTTGATGGGTTCACCGGTCAAGTTTTTAAAACCTTTCGAATTGGGCATAAAAAAAAACTACTTGCCAAGTAAGTCCATCAAATTTTAGTCAGTAATCATTAAATAATAAAATTTCTCTATTACATTGTAACTGTTTCGTTTCAATATCATTCTACTTTAAATATTCGGTATTAAACCTTCATGAAGTAAGAACGTGGCGTACTTTTAGATCTCAGTACTTTTCACGGCTGACTTGCTACACAAAGGTTTTTGTATAGAAGAACTTGTCTCTTTTCTAAACATTTATGTTTTTGGTCTGATGGATTTAAACGAAAAAAATTATACACAAGCTTCTAAAAAGTTTAAAAATATTGGCGCAAAATTATAAATAGAATTAAGGTATTAGTGTGATACTACCTAACAATTTGCAAACTTTAAACTAACTCATTCTTAATTTTAAACATTTTCTAACTAGTATAAGGCCATTTTCTTAATAAATCAATGGCAGTTCGTGCAAAATACTTAGTAAACGGAACTTTTTGTCGTTTGTAAATGTCAAAGAGTCATATGAAGTTTATATATGTTCTTTTTTTTCTCAAAAACTTTTCCACAGATTTCTTAAAATAATAAATTCATTTATTTAAAGCTAGGTAATGCTTGAAAAAAAATTCCATAAAATGTTTAATTAATGGTATACTCTCTAGAACAATTTTTTTCGTTTTTGATTTTCTCAAAAATAGTGCAACCGATTTTGATCATTTTATGCTTAAGCTCCCCAAAAGTTTGTATAGTATGTATTGTGAATTCTAATTTTCAAAAAAAAAAAAAATTTAAAACATAATATTTCGAAAACTACATGTTCGATTGTTTTAAACTTGACAATTAAAAGTTTATTAATACAATCTGCAAGATGTGAGAAAAACAATTATTTTACCTAAAAATAACGGTACCCACTATACAAACGTTAAGCAATGGTTTCCGAAGATTCTAGAATTTTGATTAAATTTTATTTCTTTCAAAAATTTCTTGCAATATTTAATTCAATGAAGAACATTTGAAATTCAGATATTATTGATGTTACCTCCCATAGATAGATACGTCACTGTTTATACGTATCGTAATAAGAAACGGGATTATAAGATTTTTATTTTTTAACCTTTTTACAGCATTTTCAAATACAGAATTTTGAGATACAGAATTTTGAAATGCAGAATTTTGACCAACCAGAATTTTGAAATACAGTATTATGACCCATACAGTATTTTGACCCCAACCCAAATTAAGAGTGTTCAAACCTCAACATATTTTTTTGGCAAATAAAATTAATATACTGCCCAAAATCCAATAACACAGCGCTCAAAATGTTAAGAAAGAAACATTCACAATGCCCAAAAGGAATTTCATAAAATGTAAAATACATTTTGAATTGTCAAAAAAATGTATTTCTTATTTTGGAATTTGGATATTATGAACTTTTTCAAGACTCTTTTTTTTTTTACTTTAAATAACAAAGATGAAACATTATAAAAAGAATCCTTTTAACTACCGCGGGGAGCTGTGCTTTTTTTAATGTCAAACCGAACCGATACGAAACACTGAAATATAAAGTTTTTGTTACATTTAGCCCGTAAAATTTACACCTTCACGAGTCGGCTGTTTAAAAGTCGGCATATTTTTGTACTTCTACTTTTTTTTACTTATTCAGTAAATTCTTCTATTTTTCCAAAAGTATTTTATGACTGAATAGTGAGCTGTCAAAAAGAACAATTATTTCTTCGAAAATGTGTTCATCCCTTAACAGGCTCGCTACAACAGTCAACATACTGTTAATAATGATGTCTTTCTATTAAGCAATGCTTCAAAGCTAATTTGTGTGGAAATCTACACACATTTATTTTTCTGCTGCCATAAGTCCACTTACGTGACAAATTTCAACTTCCTTTTGTGGGAATCGGATTAAAACGAATGCTGAGAGGCACTGTTTAAAATGCAGCGCATCCCCTATTCATCGTTCCCTCATCCGCAGAGATGCTGCTATTATTATTATAAGGGTGACATGTTTGCTATATGAATATTGTTACCATTATTCTGCCAGATACTAATACAGCAGTTCAGATTTATTAAATCCACTTTTGTTATTATTTGCAGTTGGGAATATACGAGTCCTTTATTTGACACACTCAAACTTGACTGTAAGGATGTTTCGTTTGTTAATCGATTGCAAATGACAAGAAGCAGGATAGTTTAACAATAAGGGCGGTGTCACGAAGTAATACGAGAGTTGAAGGGCAATTTGAAGAGGGAATGACATTTATGCGATGACTTTTTTAACAAATAAAGCCAAGTCTTGAAAATTGCTAACTGGTATTTCGATAGATATTTATTTGCGTAGCGTCAAAGATCAAGTCTCCGTTGGCACAGAAGTATGATATTGGAAGCTTGAATATTTAAAGGAAAGGGATTGGTGGAGAATTACTATAAATGGCCCCATTTCATAAAGTATTCTAGTACAAAAAACAATCAATTAATCTACCCATAAGATTCAGTATAGGTAGCCTACATATGCTTAAGTCGATCACAAACAAAAAAAAGTATTCGAGTTGCTGTTAAAGACATTTTCAGCAAATCTCAGTTTTCTTTAAACTGAAATTAGTCCGATTAAAATTATTGACTCGACCGCACAAACGCACACGTAGCAATGCAACATCAAGTAGGGAAATAAAATTGGTCTATCCATCAGCAGCGTATACTCCATGAAACAGCCAACATAAGCCAAGTGAAACGCATGCCTCCGGTTCCAGAATTAGAATTCTATACCTGATGGACTCAGTGTCAGACAGAGTTTCATATCAGAGCAAATGGAGAAGACTTAAGCAGAATTGGATTTTATGCCGTGTCCTCGTCCGTCATCGATGGCTTCATGATAATAATGAACAATCGAAAACAGATATCAAATCGACCACACTGTTGCGTTGCATTGGTCGTTGCCAACTTTTGATGTGAAATTTTCCGCCAAATCGATTGTCGGCCTGGCGCCGCCGCCGCCAACTGCCGACCGCCCGAATCGAATTACGGAAATGATTGCAATTTCCAATTTGCGAATTTGCTGCTTGATGGACATAGAGCAGAGGAAGAGATCTGGAAGAATTTTAACGCAGGAGCTGCATGGCATAATCGCCTCTTTGTGTGTATCAGAAATTTGAAAATTTGATGATTTGCATTGCATGCCGGTATACCGCCGCTGCGCTTATGTTATGTTCATGTGCATGTTCAGGAGTAGGTATATCCATGACCATCATCATCAAGAGCATCGTCAACGATTGAAAGGTAAGTCATCTAGAATATTGGATGGCTGTTCGTTGTGCGAAAGAATTCATGATTTTGAATCCACAGACTTCAACCAATTCAGTAGCAATTTCAAATATTTTAAAAAGGTGTCACCTACAATGTAGGTCCTAAATGATGGTAGAGGGCTAGAGTTTTGGTATTTTGTTTAGTCTAGATCTCTATGGTAAGCTTAAGATTATCATTTTCACCTACCCGAAACTCTATTTTAGTTTAAATTTTGAGAGTAGAGAGGTGCTTTGCTCCACCTCCACCTACCCTCAAGAAATTATTAAGCCTATAGATAATTTGATACACAGGGACATAATAAAGGAATTTCCAGATGAGCGGCTACTTAAGGTGCACTATAATCGGAGGTGGACCAGGGTATCTACCAACAAGCTTCTCCAGCTAGTTCGGTCTCTAGCTAGCTGTCTCAAGTTTCGCAAGTCAAGTTGCTGAGGTCCTCTTCCACTTATGTGCGTCACCTGAGCCGCGGTCTTCCTCTATCGCACCATCCCTCGAGATTGGATTCGAAGACTTTCCAGGCCGTAGCATTTGGGTCCATTTTCTCTACATGGATTTTAATTCGTTTGACTAAAGGTTTCGTTCTACAGCCCGTACAGTTCAGGGTTATACCTTCTCCTTCACTCCGTCTATGCAGATGCAGACGGGACCAAAGATCACACGGAGAAATTTCCTCTCGAAAAATTCAAAAGCGTTCTCATTCACCTCGACAAGGTCCATGTCTCTCTACCAACCACAAGGACCACGATGATAAGAGTTTAATAGACGGACCCTTTAGTTGTTGTTGTTTAGTAGTTCTTAACTAACTCAAAATAATAGCTGTCTATGATGACGTTCTGTCCAAGACGTGTCGGTGTTGTGGGTTCTTTTTTAATGACAAATATACTTTAACTTGCTCTCATTGACCGCTTTACTCATCTTCTTCACTCACCAATGCGCCACTGACAACACGCTTTGTTCTTCCAATTATGTCAATGTCGTCAGCCTATCCGAGTAATTGAACGGACTTTTGAAAGTCTCTAGTAATGACGCGTGAATTTTGCACTATTCCTTTAAGAACCATGTTGAAGAGGTCGCATCACGACAGAGTATCGCCTTGCCTAAAGGATTTTTCGGCATCAAATCCATCGGTGAGATCTTTTCCGGCTTTGATGGAGCAGCGTATGTTCTCCATTGTCATCCTGCACAAACGAACAAGTTTGTCGAGGATGCCAAAACTATACATTGCGGCTTTGAAATCAATGAAATGGTGGTAGTTGTCGATTTGAAGTTCCTGGCTTTTTTAGAAGATCTGTCGTAATGTGAATATTTGATCGATGGCAGACTTTCCTGGTCTAAAACCGCACTGATATAGACATATCCAGTTTTTGACGAAAGTCTTCGTCGTTCACATAATACGGCAGAAACGACCTTGTATGCGATGTTCATTAGACTTATCACTTATAGCTCTTTAGTTGGCGCAGTTTAAAAATCTCAATGAATTTTGTATAATATCATAAAGCCCGATTAATGATATTATGTGTGAAAAATTAGAGCTCCTTATTAGTCCATGCAATCACATAGAATTGAAGCCGTGGTAGCGAGGATTTCTCCGTTTATCTCCAATGGTCTTACTACTCTACAAAGATTGATTGCAATTAATCGATCTACACACCCTTGTTAAGCATAAAATAAATAAAATGCATGACTGGATCGCACGAACTTGGTCTTATGTAAAAGTACTTTGGAATTTAAGATACATTTTATAAATATAAAACATGGATTTAATGAGACAATATTGTTCAAATGCATAAAATTGCCGTCTGATTTCTAGAAAAGTATGATTTTATGCAA
The DNA here is from genome assembly GCA_911387755.1 of Chrysotoxum bicinctum. NCBI lineage: Eukaryota > Metazoa > Arthropoda > Insecta > Diptera > Syrphidae > Chrysotoxum > Chrysotoxum bicinctum. Next base: position 69,196,698 of record OU426989.1, on the reverse strand, counting down.
ACAAACTTTTCGCTTTATTATTATCTAAATACATTTTTTTTATAAGAAATTTCTTTCAATTTTTTTAAGAAAAAATATTGATTTTAGGAAATAATTTCAAAAAATAATCGTTCATAGGTTTTGAAGATATTGATTTTTCAAAAAAAATTAATTTCTTTTTTCAAAAAAACCCAACAAATATTTTTTCGAATATTTTTATAAACAAAATTTTTTTAAACTTAAGGAGAATCCTGCTGAAAATTTTTGGTTAAAATCGTTATAGAGCCGTTAATGAGAAAGTCAAAAATCAAAACAAAAACGGTTCTATGACAGGTACCGTTAATAACATTTTGCCCTAAAAATTTTTTTGACCAAAATGTAGTCCATGTCCATAATATCACACTTAATTGTTACGCAAATTGTTAGTATTTAATAAAATACATTTTAAAACGTAATTTAAAAATTTAATCGTGTATCGGTTTTCAAGATATCGAATTTTCAAAAAAAAAATTGTATTATTTTTAAAAATCCAAAAACTATTTTTTCGAAAAAAATTTTGGATTATATTTTTTAAAATGCAAAGGAGCTCCTGCATAAAAATTTTGGTAAGAATCGTTAGAGCCGTTGCACTGTGGTTAAACCGTAGGCCAAAATTCTAAAAAAAATACTGTAGCGATTATTATATAAAACGGTTAAAATGAGCTGAGAACATTCCAAACTAATTAAAAATGCAAAAAGAAAAACCATTAGATTTTTATCTTCAGAGTAATAACATTGCAAACACATGGCATTTGAGTTTTAGTGCTCTAAGAGTAAGTGCGACTGCATTTGTTTAAATAATTTTTTTTCATCTGTTTGCGTTATTTTTTTTTATAATGGATATATTAGTGGAAGTTAAGATATTTGTTATTTATTTTTTATGATTCATTTTTCGACTAAGCATAAGAGTCTATAAATTGGGTCTAAATAAAATAAAAATAAAAATAAATTAGATTAATGTTGTTTGTTTTAAACTTTTAACTGTTACGCCCCGTTACGCCCCCACAAAGTTATACATATATTACCAGAAAGGTAATTTCATGTAATTTTTAATGCACGTTGACTTAGCTGCGATTACTTGCGAATTCACTTTTAATTAATCCTTGAGCCACCTAAAGTCTCATTTTTTGTACTTTAAGCTTTTAACTAAGGTCTCATTTACGAGAATGTTTCTGCTTCAGCATTGGTTAAATGCTGATGGAACCGAAAAAAATAAGTCCCATTCAATATTAGACGTCATTTCCAAGTCTTTAGATGACATTCCAATTGCAGTATTGGAAACTAGAATCGTATATGTTTGTAAAAAACTTACGTATTTCTGGAAAAAAAAACTTGCCGAAAGAGATGCCTTCTTGTTAAAAATTATTCAGGATGGCTTAATACAAAGGAAGTAAGTATGTATCATTTCCGAAAATAACAATTATTTGCCATATTCAACTTCTGCGGGGCAACCTGCAACTTCAGGGCGACCTTTCAAAGATTTTGCCAAGAGCAGTGAATAACATTGCAAAATGTTTAAAGAAGCCAGTTAATGAATGCAAATATGAATTCGGTCTTTCCCCTCTCCACTCATGGATTCGTTTCTTTGAATTTTTTATTCACGTATCGTACATATAAAATAAAATGCAAAAAATATTTTTTTTTTTAAGTTTTGAAATGCTATGTGTTTTAGACTTTTTAGAAGCTTCTCTATAAACATTTTCATTAAGATCCGTAATGCGGATAATGAGAAATGTAATATCTTATTTTCAAAATTTTTTTTCTTAAATTAAAGATCGTAAAAATTAATTGAAAGAAAAAAACTTTTATCAAAATTTTAGGTGCCGTTTTCGAGAAAAATACGACCTTTGAAAACCATTTTTTTTAATTTTTTAACATTTGTATGGTGGGTACCTTTATTTTTAGGTAAAGTAAATTTTTTTTCTCACATCTTGTAGACTATATTGAAAAACTTTTATTTATCAAGTTTAAAAAAAATCTAGCATGCGGTTTTCGAAATATTGAGTTTTGAAAAAAAATTTTGAAGTGTTTTTTTAAAATCCAAACAATTTTTTTTGAAAATTTGAGTACACAATTCTATTTATGGTTCTAGGGAGCTTTAGCAAAAAAATTATCAAAATCGGTTGTACCGTTTTTGAGAAAATCAAAAACAAAAAAAAATGGTTCCATGGGGGGAACCCTCAATAACTATTTTTCGGAATTTTTTTTCAACCATGACCTTGCTTTAATTAAATGAATTTTTGAATTTTTTTGTATTCTTATTTTGCAAATCTGTCAAACAATTTTTGAGAAAAAAAATGTTTATAAAATTTCGAAAAAAAATCGTATGGCAGGTACCGTTATTTTTGGTCTTAAAAAAAGAAAAAGAAAAAAACGTGTGGGGATAAAAAATTAAAAGTGATATCTACCAAGTTTAGAGAAAATCGGCCGAGCCGTTTAGCCTGTAGTCGAACAGACAGACAGACAGACAGAATTGCGAGACCCACTTTTTTGTCTTCGTTATCATCGTAATGTCAACTTTGATCAAAATCTCAAGTTCGATTTTTTTTTCCAAATGCAGAACTTGCCCTATAGTTCCTACATACATACATATATCGCAAGTAAAAAATGGTTCTATGATAGTTAAATTATTTTTAAAGTCTAAATTTCATGATGGTGATGGATCGTAAGCATTTAAAAATTTTATTAAAAGTCCAGCAGCCATTAGATACCATTATTTTTAGACTTAAAAGACTATAATGTAAATGACTATAAATCTTAAAAATTAATGTTACTTGAGAAAAATATTCACAACCATAAAATTCAGTCGTAGCGGTTTCCTAAAAAAATATGCTTTTATATACAAAATTCTTAAAATATTTTTAAGCAGAAATTTTGGTAGGACAACTTAAAGTTTTTATTATTTTACGAATTAAATTCAAATTAAAAACTAAATTTCAAAAATACTGATCCGTTTTTGAGATATTTAATTTTTCAAAAAAAAAAAAGATTTTTTTTTAAATAATTTTTTTTAAGTTTTGAAATGCAATAAATAACAATAAAAAAAAAATTCATTTAAATCCATTATGCTGATAATAAGAAATTCAAAAAAATGGTTCTATAGTAGGCACAGTCAGAAATATCTTAATTTAAATTTTTTATTGCTTTATAGATCGCAAAAATTAGTAGAAAGAAAAGCATTTTAAACATAATTGTAGGCCCCACGCCGTTTTCGACAAAAATACAATTCGAAAAAAAAAACATTATTAACAATTTGTATGGTACCCTTATTTTTAGATAAAATCCAATTTTGTTCACATATTATAAATTGTATTAAAAAACATTTAACTGTCAAATTTTAAGAAAATCGAGAATTGGGCTTTTGAAATATTGAATTTTGAAAAAAAAAAATTGATTTTTCTTTTAAATTTGAAACTTTCAATACACAACACTATCCAAGCTTTTGGGGAGCTTTAGCATACAAATTCGAGTTCGATTTTCTTACGAATGCATAACTTGCCATATAGTACCTACATACATATATGTCGCAAGTAAAATTAAATTTTATACAGGGTGGGTGGGTCAAAAGGTTCTTCCTAATTTGAAAAAAATCATAGCTCTTTCAAAAATTCAGGATTTAATTGACATTCACGTTCTCCGGATTTGACTGCACCAGAATTTTTTCTCTGGGCTTATTTGAAGGGTAAAGTGTAAGTTAGTAAGCCACCACTATCACGCAGCTGAAGGAGAACATTCGTGCTGAAATACAGGTTTTGTATATATGTATATCTTATAGCGTTATCAATTGACGTGATTTAATGTTAGAGTCCCTAGCCTGTGGTGTCGCTGAAATCAGCAAAATTTGTCAGTGGAGAGTAGGATAAGAAAGATAGAAACAAGTAGTAAGAAAGAGAAATTTCCATTTTTCAACGAAAGACAGAGTAAGGGAGAGTTATATATATACAAAGATACAGGCTCTGAACCCAGATGTCCTACGAAGTGTTATGGAAAACGCTCTAGAAAGAACCCGTCTCTGTGAGCATGAAGCTGGTGCTCATTTAAGGGACATTATATTCCATAATCATACTTCGTGATAATTTATTAATAAAAAATTAAATCTATAAAAGTTATTATCACTTTGAATTAGGAAGTCACTTTTGACCCACCCTGTAGTTATGAATATTTTTTCTTTAGAAGGTATCATTCATTCTTAAAATTTTTAGTGTTTTATAAAGAGCAACAATTAGATTGTTTTTAAAAGTGCAAAGATGTGACATATATGGGACATATATGGGATGCCAAGAACCCATCAGAGCCCGAAGAAACACTAAAATGAACTTTATGGTGAGAATTTGGCGTTATCATCACCAACAATGAGCTTCGAATAAATAAATAAAATACCTGAATACAATGTTTCGACAAAGCACCCGTTTATTGTATGGTAATGCTATAAAATTTCATAACAAATCAAGTGAAAGTTTTTTTCAAAATTTACTATAGGTAAGAAAATCGTAGAAGAGAAGTTATAAAAACTTAAGCTCCGGGGGACCCTATGTTAAAGTTGAACAATATTAAATTTACTTTCACTTTTGCCTTAACCAATTTTTTTTTTTTTTTTCAAAAGTGAAAATCTAATTTTTTGCTAAATTCAAGATGGCTTTTTAGATATCCGACGATTTTCCCGAAAATCATATCATATACTCCTAATGACTCCCTCCAACGTATTCTGAAATAAAAGTATTCAATAAAAATGTTTAACTTTCAAATGTTTATTCCAACTGGGTTAATCAATGATTTTGTAAGTTTGAAGGTGATTATTATGTTTCTTCGACTTCCCACTTTAAATTATTCACGCCACACCCTGAGTAAGTATATATCAATCAAGCAAAATATGGAGAGTTAAATCCGTAAGCCCTATTATTTAGACATGTTAACTTTAACAGTGCAATATAATTGAACAATAATTCTCATGTTATTTTTACTTGACGCTAAAATACAGAAAAAAATAATCGTCATGTTACTTTAATATTAACGTCATTTCAGTTCAATATAAATCAGGATATGATTTTAAAGTTAAGATATCACTTGATTCAATAGTAATTGTCAAGTTGTTTCAAATCAGTCTCAATATTATTTAAAACGAATCCTGAACAAAGTTAACATGACAATTTATTTAACTCAACATGAGGGTCTACTCAATTTAAATATATTTTAAATTATTTTTACAAATAAACAATTTTCGCTTATGATGTTGGAAAAACCCTTTAAAAAATATCGAAACGGGATTGGAGCAAGAATTTACCTGTAAAACGTTGAATTATATTAATTTTACTAAGCACAATCGCTGAACAATTTAAAATTATACGAATCTGTGCGTTTTATTCTTTGCCAACTCTAATTCCAGGAAATATACTAAAATTTTAAGTGTTACACACAAATCGATTTTAATTCATTCAAAACTATCAAACTCTCCAAACTATACAAAGAAAGCAAATTTCATAGTCCAATCAACAGAAAAGGCGTCAAAGCGTTTAATAACATCATCATCCTCATGATTATGATTACCATCATAAAAGCTCCCCCAACACCGAATCCTCACGAAAAGTGTTCACAAATAAATACCTATACCATCAGGATCCATATTTATCCGTCATAAAGAGGTCCAGCAACTCAAATCGTTGAGGGTTGAATATATCTGTATAATCTTTTATGTTGTTGATGTAATAGAACACACCCCTATATGAAATGATTGAGGCACAGACATGTTGTTGTTGATAATAATTTGCAAAATCGTTTCAAAAACAATATTCACCAGACCAACCCCCGTAAGCAATTACTACCCCCATCATGGTGTCAACACTGAGAGCCAATGTTTATAGCTACACTTGTAATTACGGTGATTTTACAAACTCCGCAATTCGCACCCCTTTGTTCTTGGTGAAAGTGTAAGGCACTGGCACTTATGGAGGAAGCCTCTGGAACTCTGGGATTTGCATTCGAACCAATTAATATAAATTGTGTCATTCAAACGGAAAGGGTGCTTGACGATAACCGCATCGCGTACTTCATTCAGTATTATTGCTGGGGGTGTTTTTGTCAAATTGCTTTATGTCGTGGGGACCGAACGGCTCGTTCGTCAGTTGTCACAACTCGATTACCTCTTCTTTAACTTTGCCCAGTGAGTGCCAGTGCCAGTGCCAGTGTGATGAATGTGGGCGGGCGGCTTTTTGGGGGATGAAATTATAATTTCATCAAATTCATCGCACCCTGACGCTTTCCTCCTACAACCAAATTTCCGCGCCGTAGTACCGCACCGCACAATGCGATTGCCGAGTGAACATGGAATTTCTGTGGCAATTAATTAAGCTCAAGATCCGGAAGGTGTTATAGTTTGTCAGTCATCATCACATCGACCGCACCGGGTTAGTTGGAAATTTTGTTTATTTTACTGTTTCGATTGGGTATTTATTTGATTAAGGGTGCTGAAGTGCGGTTTCAGTCGCTGTTATTTAAATTTATGTTGATTGAATAGTCGTTTTGTTGGAGGACTAACTGGGTTTCCATATGCTATATGTAATTATATATGCATATGAAATTACACATTTGTAATTTGAAACAATTTATAGATATTGATGTAGTACCTTCTCGCATATTGGCATTCGATTTGTTTGATTTGGTTTTTAAGTGCAAAAATGCAATGCATCTGCACATTTCATTGAAATCAAATTTTAGATAGGTGCAGGAAATTTCATCAGCAATGCTAATTTTTCAACACTTAAATTTTTTGAATGTGACATTCTAGATGGTATTTCAAAATCAAAATCTAGCTTGAACCCTGGTCCTGATGGAATTTCATCTTTTATTCTGAAGCAATATCAGTTCTCATTCGCGTCACCGCTTCTGATTATCTGGACTCTTCTTGAATCAGTGGAAGTGTTCACATGTAAGTCCGATTCACAAAGCAGGTCCAAAAATTTGGTGCGATTTCTAAAATTTAAACTTTAGGTAAGTAGTTAAAGATTATTAATTTCTATTTTAATAATAAAAGAACATATTTGTTATGAGCAGCGGCGTGGACTTATGGCAGGGAAATCCACCTCAACAAATCGCATTCTAGATTTCATTAAAGCTGTTGATACTCTATGAAACAAAATTCTTGTAGCTAAACTTCAGCTATTCTTCATTATTCATGGATTACTTCTAAAATGAATATCCCACCTATCTTAATGACATAACTCAATGTGTGAAATTATAGGGAATTTCGTTTCTAATATCATTAAAATTACGTCTGGAGTTCCTCAAGGTTGTCACATTGGACCACTTCTTTTTAACATTTTTGTAAATGATATCCCAATTCTTCTTAAGACTGTCTCGTGTTTGATGTATTCTGAAATTTTTCCGTGTATCAAAAATGGTATTGATAAAATATCTACATTTATGTATGTAGGTGCTTGGTGTGAAAGAAATATTCTCCTTTTTGTTTTTACAGCACATCGTATTTTAGAAGGCCAATGGTATACGACTATCAAATATTCAACAAAATTCTTGATCGAAAATCTGAGATTCGTGATCTTAGAATCATTTTGGGTCCAAATATGTCGTTTTTATTACATGTAGACTATGTTATTGCTAGGGCGAACTCTATGCTTGGTTTTATCAAGCGAAACTGGAGTTAGTTCTCCAACCCGTATGCTTTAAAATCTGTTTATATGTCCTTAATTCGTCCTATTCTTGAATATTGCTCAATTGTATGATGTCCATTTTCATCCATTGGGATAACTCGTATTGAAAGAGTTTAAAAGGCTTTCGCAAGATTTGTGAACTGTTGAAAGTGAAAGTGTTGAATGGATACTCCTTCATAAAAGTCGAAGTAGATTTGAAGAAAAAAGTGAAGTAACTTGAGAAAAATCGAAGTAGATCTCAAAATTACTTTTTACTTGCATTTAGAAAAATATTGAATTCAAGATTTTTATCAGTTGCCATTACAACACGAACAAGTAGTGATTCAGTCTGTCTGCCAAAATTTCTATAAGATTCGTGCACACGTATAAAATTACTCATTTGTGTATTTGTATTGTGTTGAAGTAAATTTGTTCATGGAAATTCTGGGGTTATATACTACCTAGTGTGAAATAGAGAAAAAGAAGTAGATTTGGGCCTTTTTTTGTAAAATTGAAGTAGGTTGAAACGAAGATTTTTAAAAGGAAGTAGATTTCAATATTTTGCTGATGGTACGAAGTAGATTTTAAAATATTTTGAAAAAAAGAAATAGATCTACTTCAATTGAAGTAAAGTGGCGGCACTGGATTTGATTCCTTACAAAAAAAAGGCGTTCTATTCAGTGTCTATTCATCGTCCATGATGAATTTTAATATCATATAAATTGTCCACAGATTGTTACCTACTTTGAAATCTATGTTCAAAAAAAAGATTTGCGTCCACATAATTTTTTTTAACCTTACATAGATAACCTACGTTGAATTGATGCATAAATTATGTGTCTCTTATGTTATTTCTTATGAGATATGAAATATGGTTATCTTTCTAGGGTTAGTTACCAAAGAAAAGACATAAATGCAAGATACAAGACATATGGTAGCAATAAATTATTTTCGAGATGCATAAAACTTTTCAATTTGATATGTAATGAACTTGATCTCTCAATAAAGAGATTAGAATTTAAAATTAAATTACAAAATATTATTTCTTAGATTTAAATTATAAAGTCTAAATTTAAGTTTATATTAAATTGTTAGCAAGATTTATATCTGTAGATGAATGAACGATTAAATAATTACGGGAACCTGCTTTAAATGAGAATTTATTTCAAACTCAATGATGAGCATATTCCCAGTCCAAATGGTATTTCTGCCATATTTCTCAAAAAATGCTCTTCATATCTCAAAAATCTTTGGTTTATCCCTATCTCAAGGAGAATTCCCCCAGTTATGGAAGACCTCTTTCATAACCCCAATACATAAAAAGGGCCCAAAGTGTGAATTTAGAAAATATCTTCCAATTGCTAAACTTTCACATATTCCCAAAATCTTTGAAACCATTTTGTACGATATTTTAAGTTTAAGTTGTAAGTCTCTCATTTGCCCTAGACAACACAGCTTTGTAAAGGGTATATCCACAACGACTTACCTCGTTGAATTCGTATATCTTAGCCTCTCAGCCTTAGAGAACGGGAAGGAAGTCGATGTTCTTTCAACCGATTTCAGTAAGGCTTTTGACAAAATCTCACATAAGCTTTTTGTATTTAAACTTTTCACCCTTTGAACCTATCTTCTTAATATGGATTTCTTCTTTACCTGAAAAGCCGTTACTACAAATTTCGATTCAGATCTACTTTCTCTGGATAGTTTCTAGTTTCTTAGTTATCTCCGGAGCCCCACAAGGTAGCCACTTAGGACCTCTCCTCGTTATTCTTTCTATTAAATGGTCAAGACCATTTCTTCCACACATAATGCCACTCCCCTACAACTTGATCTCAACAGTTTCTCTGGCTTCTGCCTGAAAAATTGCTTACAGCTAAATATTTCCAAATGTCATTCAATCACTTTTTCACGAAAACGTACCCAATTTACTTCCCGTCGATACCTTAGTTTTTGTCAACTCATATCCACCGCTGAGTCAATTCGCGACCATGGTGTTTTATGTGATATAGGGCCAACAGATTGACCAGATTATGCTCAAAGCAAACTCCACACTAGGCTTTGTGAAACGATGATCCAAAGACCCCTACGTTACCCAATCTTTAAACATTACCTTTGATAGCCCCCTTCTTGAACATGCCTGTCAAGTATGGTTAAGTTGACTCTAGAATTATTGTGCTGGCAATTTTATAGCAAAAATTCCAAACCAAACTCAATTTATCGCGTTCTTTTGAAAAGATTAAAACAACAGTAAATGACGGTGTTACCATTAGGATCACTCAACCGATTTATTTTGACGGGGGGAGGTCCAATTATTATAGTTCAGACACAAAGTATATTGTGCACAAAGCGGAATCATGAAACAAAAAGAAACATTTTATTAATGACCTTCGATGTTTATAATTTATTAATAACTAGTTAAAATTCCGAATGAAAATTGACCAAATTTGTCAAAACTTTTAAAAAATTGGTTCGAAAAAAAACAACTCAATATCACAAAAACGCATGTCAAAATAAATCCTGTCACTCTGAAATATTCTGTCTCACAGCCGTCAATATTTATATAGGTTGAGTGAGAGTGAGTTTAATGTGAGCTGAGTTCATGCGAAATATTTACACGAAGAACTCAGTATATTTTTAACAGGAAACGTCACTTGCACCTGTCACTATACTTTGATGCTGACAAGAATAATGAGAGACTTTAACTTATATGTAGGACTATAATCCTGGAAGTGAATTTATCATAAGTCTTCTATAAATCTCGAAGACTTACCATACAAATTTATTTCGTTAATCTAGTAGATTAGAAATTCAACTTGTTGAATCTTCATTGGATCAATTGTTCCAGAATTCGAACTGACCTATACCCATATCGTGCTTAACTATCTCGATGATTTCTCATCGTTTGATACAAATGAAACTTTCTTTCTCTCGCTTCAACTTTATATAAGAAAAAATGAAACACCATTAGCTTTTTTATATGTGCTGTCAAAGTTAAACTTCTTTTTAAACTTTTTGTACGGTGTAAGCACCGTACAGATAAATTTAATCTAGCGAAAAAATAGGCTAACATCTTCTTCAATGGAGGCAGAGCCTTACTGCGGATAAGGAGAAAACAAGAAAACATGATTTAAAACAAAATCAAAAAAGATGAGAAGGCAAAGAGATAAAAAAAACTGCATAGAACTTACCAATATGATGTAGGCTAAACTATTAATTGTTGGGAACTATAACCTTTGTTATGTATATAATCTATAGTATTATCATGGAGCGTGATTTTGTATTGCGAACGCTAGCCTGGTGGTGGCGCAGAAATTACTCTCAGTGGAGAGTAGGATCAGATACAAAACAAGTAGTAAAAAAGAGAATATTTTATTATTAAATCTAGCAAAGACAAATCTAGCAATTGCAGTCCCTAGCCTTAAGATGTCGTCACAATCTTTCGTGTTCTTGATAGTAGGTGTGGCCGTGGCGCGATGGATGTGTGCTCACCTGTCAACCTCATGATCACAGGTTCGATCCCTGCCGTCGTCTATGTCGCTTTAAATTCCATTAAAAACCTTCTAAAAATTGTCATCAATGGGTTGCTGGCTTACTCATTACATGTTGTTTAGGCATACAAAATTTAGGCAGACAAAATTTTGACACCTTTCTTGCTAATCTCGCTTCTTCAGATCATCTGCCTGATTTCATATTCGTTTCCGAAATTTGGATCTATGAGGTTGAAATATCTAACTATTTTATTCATGGTTTTACTTTCGCGGCTTCTTGTAATGATTCTTATGCAGCTGGTGGGGTAGCGGTATTTTATAGAAGCGATATAATGTGTGAAGTAACAAATGCGTATTTAAGAAGTGCAGATTTGATTTGTTTAAATTTTTTAGTATCTCAAACTCGTTACTTTTTTGTCGGAGTGTACAGATTGCATTCTTTTACAATTAATGCGTTTATAGATGAATTTTCTGGATTTTTGGACAATCATTGTGGTAAAAATATGCTTCTTTTAGGTGACTTTAACATCGATTTATTGTCCTCCTCACCTGATGCTGATAATAAATAAATAAATTTTTCTGCTTTGAAAACAGCTTTGACATTTGAGTTTTGGAATGAAGTTTATAGTGCTTGTAACCCATCAATTGCTTTCGATTTATTTCTTAGTAATAGGGCCCATACACTACGCAAACACGTTTGTTCAAACGTGTGTTTGAGCAAACATATTTTCGCCACACACTACACAAACATGTTTGAGAGATATTAGTTTGCGTGACGTTTTTCATCTCTATTTCTATTAAAAAAAAATAGAAAAAAACAAAAAAAAAAGAATTTGGTCCAAAAAAATTCGTTCTTGTTTATTAATCTTAATTTCATGAAAATTGGCATCTGTTTGAGCAAAATTCAACACACACCACTCAAACATGTTTGTGCAGTCACGGAAAATTCAAATTTTTTTGAATTTCTTCAAACCGTTTGCGCAAATACTCAACATCGCTACGCACTACTCAAACAGTTTGCACAAACATTTTTACAACAACAAAAGGCATTTGTTTGCTCAAACAGTTTGCGTAGTGTATGGGCCCTATAAGCTCCAATATTTAATTTCTAAATGCAGCCAAGAAGTTGTAAATAATAAAAAGACGCTTACTAGTCGTAAGCAGTGGATGAATACTAGACTGCTGAAAAAAATAAACAAAAAGAATGAACTCTTTGTAAAACTTAAAAAACATGCTAATAATATTAGACTTAAAAGGTATTTTGATAACATTTGCAAAGAATTAAAAACTGAAATTCCACTTTGTAGAGATAACTATTTTAAGAACAAGCTTTTCGAAAACGTAGGTAACTCCAAAAAAGAATGGCAGGTTGTAAATGAAATCTTAAATATCTTGATTTATCTGTAGAAAGCGGGGGCACTATTATCAAAAATCCTTCCTCTGTTGCTAATTTATTTAATGATTTTTTTTGTAATTTAAGCCAAAACACTAATCTCCCCAATTTTTCGAATAATTGTCAATGTGATAGCCCTATTGTTACTGAAAACTTTTGTACAGAAACGTTTTTCTTTGAGAACTTTTCTGCTATTGAAATTCATAAAATTATTATGTCTCTCAAAATGTCTAATTCCACATCTGACGATTTGGTATCGGCTAAGATCTTGAAAAATATTTCTTATCTTGTAAGTATGTGATGTGTTGAGTTATATATTTAACCAAAGTATAACCAAGGGCATTTTTCCTGATTCTTTAAAGTTGGCGATTGTGATTCCCTTACATAAGAAAGGAGTTAATACTTGCATAAATAATTATAGGCCCATTTCGCTTTTATCGGTTTTTTCTAAAGTCTTTGAAAGGGGTATGAAATCAAGGATGCTTTCCTTTTTAGATAAAAATAGCTTTTTCAGTAATTCTCAGTTTGGGTTCAGGAAAGGAAGGTGTACAGAAAATGCTGTTCTGAAGCTTTGCGATGAAGTATATACTAGCCTAAATGAATCTGAAGTTTCGGCCTCCCTATTTATTGACATTACTAAGGCGTTTGATACGGTGGACCATGCACTGTTACTGGATAAATTGTATAAGATTGGGTTTCGTGGGTTCGTCTATAACTGGTTTAGTTCTTATCTTTATAATCGCAGACAAAAAGTAAGAATTCAAAATATGTTTAGTGACGAAAAATGTTTAAATTTGGGTGTCCCACAGGGATCTGTATTGGGTCCAATTTTGTTTTTAATATATGTCAATTCGCTTTTTATTCAAAACTTTAAGGGCAAAATAACGGCATTTGTGGACGACACAGCATTAACGTACTCTACAAAAACATTTTTTGATTTAAACGTTTCTGTAAATAGCGATTTGGAAACTCTCCGCCATTGGTTTTTTCGTCATAAACTTTGTATTAGCGAAAAAACAAAATTCATGTTATACAGCCTTTCCGGTGCCACTTATAATGATTTGCGTTTCAAATTTCATTCTCCAAGCTGTCTTAAATACGTCCTGCGAAACTCCTGTCAGCATTATTCAGATTCCTTTACTTTTAATCATAGTGAATCTTGTTGTGTTGAATGCTTTACTATTGAACAAGTTGAAAGTTTTAAATATTTGGGAGTTATTTTAGACCGTAGATTGAGTTGGAAAGAACATACTTCAAGCCTTACTAAATACTTTAATACGGTTTTGAGAAATTTTTACCATCTTAGCCTTTATTGTAGCCAATCCGTTCTAAAATTAGTTTATGGCCTATTTACATCGAAACTCCAGTATGGGTTAACCTGCTGGGGTGGCACTCACCGTAATAAAATCGATCCTCTTCTTACTAAACAAAAGCATATCATTCGCATTCTATGTAAAGTTAACCGGAGAATTCATAGCTTTGATTTGTTTAGAAACCTAGAAATTTTGCCTATAAAGCATCTATATTTTTACAAAGTTCTTAAAATATTTTTTGAAAATTCTTTATATTCCGCTTCAAGACTATATGGGTTTTATAATTTACGTGTGAATAATCGTAATCTGGTAACTGTGCCTGCTATTAAAAAATCGCACTATACGCTTTTCTATAGAATAACTTCTGCTCGCCTATTTAATAATCTTCCTGAAAATCTAAGATGCGAGAGAGTTAAATCGGTGTTTTTGACAAATATTAAAAACTGGCTCTTCACATTTGATCATAATGATATAAATTTGTTAGTTAATATAACAGTTTGAATTAATATATTATTAATAAACATGTACATATGCATACTTAATATACATAATCTATTATACTTTATTGTCATCTTTTTGAATAGCTTTATTGAACGAATATTACTTTTTATCTTGCTTTGTATTTTTCCTACTTATTATTTTTTAATTGAAATAGAATACAAACAAAAATTGAATTTATAACAATTGATCCCCATCAATTTAATTTTCAAAATAAATTGTTATTTTAATGGTGCATTCGTCTCTTACCATTTGGTAATTGAATGTTCCTAAACTATTTTATGTAATGAACTTAGGCTATTTTTTGTTTTTATATCGAACTATTATTGTTTTATAAGAATATTAGCTTTAAGTTTGTTAAATGAAATAAAGTTGTTTCAAAAAAAAAAAAAAAACAAAGGAAAAAAAAAACACTAACAACATGTAATTGAGTTAAACTAGTATGCCCAACAAGGATGACTACGAATAAAATAATGTGAATTATAAGTGACATAGAAATAAGACACGGTATTTCTCCGCTTTAGTTCAGCCGCCATCCCTGGAGATAAAAAAATCTGAGATAACCACCTTTAGTCTCAGAACATCGTGCCACACATCTTTCCTATCCTTCTTTCTCTTCATTAACTTCACGCCCGGGCTGTGTTGAAACATTTAAAGGCTAATCATAATCCCTTGAGCGCGGGTAGATTATAAAAAAAAACTCTAAGTTTAATATACTCGTACAAAGCTATAACCAAGATTGTTTTCATGAACTCTATCTCTATCTACATATCTATGTACATCTTTAGCAAGAAAAACCTTAAAATAGTAAAGATTCTCCCCACTTAAGTGTCATCGGACTAGTAAAATCTGCATAGTCCCATATGCAGATTTTGCAATACTCTGGAGAAAACGCCCGACCTCAAACAAGGCAGATGTGAAGCACTTATGCATCAAAAAAATTAGTAGCTGTAACGCTACCTCTAGATGAGAGCAACTTTTACCTTCTGAAATCTGAAGGTACTCCAAACAATTAATTTTCTTAAAGGAATACACTTAGAGGAAGAGCTGTAGGGTAAGCTACATATTTATTAGCTCTGGATAGGGGCTCAATAGATCTTTATTTCGATGCGCCATATCTCATTTGAGAAAGAGAGCTACCGCATAAAATTAAGAAAGAGTAAAAATGAGAACCCAAAAATATATTGACGATTCGGCCGTTAACCGTTGTTTTCACTTTGTAATTTTCATTCATTTATTTTCATTTGGCAAACGCAAAGTAAAAGAAAAAAACTTGATACGCCAACTTTAAGTTTTTATTATTGTACGAATGAAAATTAAAAGCAAAATATTGAGCCGTTTTTGAAATATCGAATTTTCCAAAAAAAAATATTTTTTTTTTTTTTTTTTTTCAAAATTCAAAAGATATTTTTTTTTAAGTTTTGAAGTGCAATGTTTTTTAAACTTTTTAGAAGAATCTCTATAAAAAATTTCACTAAAATCCGTTATGCCGATTAAATGAGTAATTCAAAATTTAAAAAATGGTCCTATGGTAGGCACAAGCTGTATTATCTTAATGTCAAAATTTTTTTATTAAATTAAAGATCGTAAAAATTAATTGAAAGAAAAAATTTCTTATCAAAATTGTAGACGTCGTTTTCGAGAATAATACGATTTTTGAAAACCATTTTTAACATTTGTATGGTGGATACCTTTGTTTTTAAGTAAAATATTTTTTTTTTTCTTACATCTTGTAGATTATATTTATAAACTTTTATTTATCAAGTTTAAAAAAAAAACAGCATGGAGTTTTTGAAATATTGATTTTTGGAAAATATTTTTTTTTAAATTTGAATACACAACTCTATTCAAGTTTTTGGGGAGCTTTAACAAAAACAAAATGATCAAAATCGCTTGTACCACACAGAACGAAAAAAGTCATCCTATTGACTATTTTGGTAGTCAATATGACAATTTGGTAGTCAATTTTCAGCCGATAACCGCCATAGTCAATAGAACAATTTTCGGTTGTCAATTTTGGGATCCGAAATTTTTTTAAAATTTGGTAGTCAATATGACAACTGTAGTAGTCAATATGACAACTTTGGTTGAAGGAATTTGAAACTCCGGTTGTCATATTGACTAATATGACAACTGCGGTAGTCAATATGACAACTTTGGTTGAAAGAAATTGAAACTACGGTTGTCGTATTGACTAATGTGGTAGTCAATACGACAACTGCGGTAGTCAATATGACAACTGCGGTAGTCAATATGACAACTGCGGTAGTCAATACGACAACTGCGGTTGTCAATATGACAACTGCGGTAGTTAATACGACAACTGCGGTAGTCAATATGACAACTCCGGTAGTCAATACGACAACTGCAGTAGTCAATATGACAACTGCGGTTGTCAATATGACAACTGCGGTAGTCAATATGACAACTGCGATAGTCAATATGACAACTGCGATAGTCAATATGACAACCACGGTAGTCAATATGACAACTGCGGTAGTCAATATGACAACTGCAGTAGTCAATATGACAACTGCGGTAGTCAATATGACAACTGCAGTAGTCAATATGACAACTGCGGTAGTCAATATGACAACTGCGATAGTCAATATGACAACTGCGATAGTCAATATGACAACTGCGGTAGTCAATATGACAACTGCAGTAGTCAATATGACAACTGCGGTAGTCAATATGACAACTGCGATAGCCAATGTGACAACTGCGATAGTCAATATGACAACTGCGGTAGTCAATACGACAACTCATGTAGTCAATATGACAACTGCGGTAGTCAATACGACAACTGCGGTAGTCAATACGACAACTGCGGTAGTCAATATGACAACTGCGGTAGTCATTATGACAACTGCAGTAGTCAATATGACAACTGCGGTAGTCAATATGACAACTGCGGTAGTCAATATGACAACTGCAGTAGTCAATATGACAACTTCGGTAGTCAATATGACAACTACGGTAGTCAATATGACAACTGCAATAGTCAATATGACAACTGCAGTAGTCAATATGACAACTGCGGTAGTCAATAGGACAACTGCAGTAGTCAATATGACAACTGCGGCAGTCAATATGACAACTGCAGTAGTCAATATGACAACTGCGGTAGTCAATATGACAGCTGCGGTAGTCAATATGACAACTGCGGTTGTCAATACGACAACTGCGGTAGTCAGTATGACAAGCAAATCCTAAAAAAAAACATGATAAGATACTAGAATCCAAATTTTGTGGTCATCTCACCCAGTCTGTTTCCAATCTGTAAAATCTTCAAAATTAATTAAAATTTCAATAAAAACCAAATTAGTTTCTTAGTTATAAATACATTTATTTTAATCGCTTTTATGGGTATTTTTAATTAATATATTATTACATATATCTTAAATATAACTTGTTTGCAATAATATACAGATATATGCATTGTCTTAAAAAACTATAGCAACTTAATCTGTTCTTCTTATTTTTGTTGATTTATTTGTTAGGTTGAAATTATTTTTAACATCTTCTTTTTACTTAATGTGCTTACTATATATTTACATATTTTATTTTATAACTATACATTTTTTTAAACATAAAAAAACATTGCAACCCAAGAAATAATTTATCAAAAATAACAATAACACAATACAAATTCTTTTATTTTAATTAACTTAAAGCTCTTATTATTAAAAATGTAGTAAGCATATTTAGCAATGCAAAGATGTTATAAAACACTGCAATATGAGAAATAATACATCAAAAATAAAAACAACAAATTAAGTTGCTCATGTTTATAATTAAATTAAATTATGTACTTAACGTATGCAGCATTGTTGACAGTTTTGGATTCATCTTTTTGGTTTTATTTGTGTTTGTTTTCATGTAAAAATAAAGTTCTATGAAATCCCAGAAATTCTCGCACGCTGGTGGATATTTTAAGTTGAATAAAAAAAAGCATTTGAAGCATATGTCCACAGCTCTTAAGACATTAGTTGTCTTTAGTTTGTAGTCATCTAACAAAATGAAGTACTCATTTTTTTCCCTTAACGCCAGTATTAGAGGTTGAATGGTTTCACCTCTGGATTTCAGGAATGTTATGTGGTCCTCTAATACTTGCGTCGTCTCTCCTTCAAAGATGAATGCCATCAGTGAATCTTTGATGGTGAACTTGCTTCTTGACTTGGCCCCGGTGTTAGATTTTCTTGAAACTGCTGCTGTTGGAAATAAGTAGAAGTGAATACTTTTAAGTATCTCCAGCACAAAATCATCTGAAAGGAATGAAAATAAAAAAGTATGACATTAGTAAAGCATTGTTTCACATTTATGTATTTATTATTTTCATACAGATAATAAGAAAATTTATTTTACACCTCAATTACTATAATTGATTATGTAGACATAATTAAGATATAGGTTAAAATTTAATTTTGTTTGTATATACATATGTTAACCATCATAAAAGAAAAAAAAATATTTATAACTGTGCATACCTTCTCCAAAATGTGTGTCTCCCAAGTCTTTCAATGTTTCTGTAACCTTTTTGTCCTTAATGTTTTCCATCAGGAAGTTTTTTAATGTTTTCCAATGGTCTTGCCACAAAGAAAGTATTGATGTGCTGGTTGGATGGAGCGTTTGAAAGTCTTTATCGATCTGATAACGAAACAAAATACATATAAAGATGGTTATCAATCAATTTGTGCTCACTTAAGAACTGTTTAAGAAAAACTTCATATCTTCGAAATAAAAAAAACTGACCTGTTTTAAATTTTTTTAAAAACTAGGAGTCAAAAATTTAAAAAAAATTAAATTGTTCATGAAAAAAAAATATTTAACTAGCTTCGCATATTGTGTACAAATACAAATAGAAAAAGTATGAAGTTTTTTTTTTATTTTTGATTTTTGATTTTAAAACTTGAAACTAAAACCAAATTCAAGAATGAAATGTATCTAAGCCTTGGAAACAAAATATTTTTTAAAATATTTAGTAAAATGTTAAGGCCATTTTAAACAAATGACTAAGCTTGAAAGATGATTTGCTAAAGTTAAAATCTTATGAGAGCAGTGGATGGAATGGTCCAGGCAACAGTTGGGAATTCCAAATAACAGGTCCATTTAAGCGTAATTGCTTTTTTTATTTTCACCACCTGTCACTTTTTAGACATGTTTTGATGCTCTTTTTTTATTAAAAGACAATTAACTAGTTAGCAATACAAAGAGAAAGGTTTAACATTTTGGACGCACTAAGTAAATATTTAGTAAATCGCTAACTAGTAAATTTTTAAACCCTTAACAATAGGTTGTTTAAAATTTTGCGCCAAAGTTTTTAACATATATTTTATGTGATTTGATGGAAAACAGAAGCTTGAAAAACATAAACGTCTATTCTTATACAACTTACCAGTCTATATCCATTAGGTTTTTTATAAAAGGGCCATTTTTCAAATATTTCGGTTTGTTTGGTGGAGTTAAATATATCGTTAAGTCGAAATTGGCTACATGATGCCCACAAACTATCAAATTCTTCGACCGATAAATTATCATACTTCAGGCTATTCAAACAAGTTTCGGCATCTGTCTCTGGATCTAAAATTGTAAGTTTAATGTGTTAATAAAGTGCGTTTTTAATACTGAATTATTAAATCCTAAATGTTTAGTATTAAAATCAAACAGTTCTTAATCAAAGTTAAAACCTATATTTGTTTTTTAATTTGAAAGCATTTGTAAACTCAAGTATATCACGAAAGGCTACTTCGTTATTTTTTGTACTTACGGAATGATTTGTTGGTTTTCTTTTGTGGAGAAATAAGTTTTCTTTTTGCAGGTTGCAATTTCCGTGATTGTCTTCTTAAATTGAAGTATTTGAAATAAATTTTTCCTCTTTTTCCCATTCGATAAAACGCAGTTTTTTCAGAAGGAAACATCTGAGTTATTTCCTCTTCTAATTTTTGACTTGAACAAAGCGACAGATGGATGTTATTTTCGTCGAAATAGGTGGCAATCAGATTAATTAGTAAGTTACGTTGTTGTTGTTGAAAGCAATTATTTCTTTTGTAAAACTCCATCAACTGCTTTCCTCTATTTTTTTCTTCGAGGATAGTGGACAAGCTGATGTAGCTTTCATTTGGCTCTGGTGATTGAGATGGCGATGATGGTAAAAGGCTATGAATTGACGACATTGAGGAAGAATGTGTTGGACTAAATGCATAATCCGACACTGGAAATGAAATAACTAACGGCGCACCAATATCTTTGCGCCATTGCTCAATATTACGTTCAAAAACGATTTGGTCACTTATCATGAAATTCTTTAATACTGCTTGGATATGATACCACTTTATAATTTTCAGAATTTCTACGTCGATGCCCGCATCTGTATAAAAAAAATAATAAGGACAATCGTTTAAATGAGCAAACATTAATACATGTTGTTCGTTTTTCGTCTCCAAGTGTTTACTTTTAATAAAAGATAAATAAAATATTTATATATTAGAATGTTAACACAATTTTTGATTTTTTTAAAATAGTGACTCAAGTAACATCTTCTTGCTCTAACAACTGTGTCACTCTTATCTCGCAGTTTTAGGAGCCTGAAGATGGAACTTTTATCTGAAACGCGTCACTATTTAAGCCAAAAAAAAAAAAAAGTTATGTTGGTTTAAAGTTATTAATAATTAACATTCTAATAAATAATTGATTATTTATCTTTTATTTTATTTTATTTTATTTATTTATCTTTTATTTAATATTAATAATTAATGTATTTAAAGTGGTTGAATTATTTGTTCGTGTTTGAAAAAATAACACAGTGTTTTTTTAAAGTCTTGACTTCTTACATTATTCTATAAATCAACAGGAAGCTAAAATCATATTCAATTTTTTTAAAACAAAGCACTGAGTTGTTTTAAGGATAAAGAAAAGTGAGTTATCTGAAATCTGGCATTTATAGTTAGTTTTGTGAAAAACATAATCTTTTTTATTTAGCCGATATGGTCCTAGCCAAAAATATGGCAAAAATTATGTTTTTCGCAAGTTCTAAATTCAATTTTTCAAAAACGTTATAACATAGAAAAGTTAACATAAATCCCGAAGAATAACAAAACCTTATGTAGAAATCTACGCCAAACTTGTTTTGAAAAAGTACCTTTAATACACATACAAACTTACCGTTTAAAGCGTCGTACAAATGTTCTTGATTCCAGCTTTTCAAGAGGTTTCTTAAGGGTATGTCTTCGGGATGTTTTGTAGGGCCAGGTAAGTTGATTAAAGAAGATAATTCAAGACATTCTTGTCCACTCAATGTAAATAAGTGTACGTCTTGAGGATCATTTAAAAGCTCAATACTTGTAGTGTTAGTCGGTGACTCAGTTTCGTTTGATATAATATTTTGAATTTCAAGTTCTTCCGCTTCTCTATTATTTTGAGAATCGGACTCTTCTTCTAACTGTTCGTAATTTTGAGCTTCAGTATCTTCCATTTTTTAGTTGTATAAAAAAAATTCTTTAATTTTTATAAATTTTTTTCCTTTATGTGTATGGATTATAGTAAAAGGAGGTCCGAGTATTTCCGAGAATTTGATTATGTGATACTCTCCAAAAATTTCTGAATCTATTTCAAAAGCTGAAAAATGAAAGTTGAATTTTAACTCTAGTAGCTGCTGGCAGAACAGGTGAATACTATGTTCAACTTGAACTATTGTTTTAATTAAAAAAAAATTTATAATCGCCAAAACATGTGGCAACGTAGAGACCAGAACTGTATTTAATTCCTTTAAAAGTTATATGGTTATAACAACTTAACCTTGCATCTTCCTTTAGATTAAGTTTCTTGTGGATAATGTTCATAAACACGGTTTCACATTTATGTTTTGTATCAATTTCATATTCGATACGATTGTTTTTCGAATGAAGGATATCGCTTGCGAATTTTAGCTGAAATTTTTTAGCAATAGTTAAGCATATGTTTTTCCGTGATGTGATAGAGTGGGCATATATTTTAAACGCCTTGTGCTTAGCTTCGAATTTGAAACACCAGAAATTTCTAACAGGCCCTGAATTTCTTAAAATTGTGGGGTAGTGTGTCAAAAAGTGAAATTTGGGTTTTAAATTGTCTTTAAAAAGTTTAACATATTGATCATTGTGTATTTTTATTTTTTGTTCCAGAGTTTCCACCATATTATTTGTTACTTCGAAACAAAGTATTAAATCAATTATATCGTTGAGTAATATAAGGAATTTCCAGACTTCATCTTCACTTGGGATTAAGTCTCCTATCATCAAGGGCAGATACATTGCAAAAGTTAACATTTCCCTTGCTGTCATTTTCAAATGTTTCTTCTTTAAATGATGAATTTTAATTTCTCCAGAAAAATTACCAATTTCTGTTGATCCATAATCAAAAGTTTGTTTCCTTTTATTCATAATTGACAACGATGGTAAGTAGTGTTTATCTTGCAATAAATACAAAATTATTTGACATATATCATAATGAAGAATACCTTCGCATATGTCATGCATTGCGTCCACGCAAAAATTGTCTACGACATGGAAAGAAGGTATTTTGTTGAAACAGCTTTCTTTCATTATTCCAGTCTTTTGAGGATCCTGAGAAATTATGTCACTTGTATAATTCTGCACATTTCGCATTTTAGATTTGTGTTCTATGCTAAGTGTATTGCAATCATTTCTGTCTGCTTTACAAAACCTACAAAATGATCCACTTGAAAAAGATTTGCTGAAATCTAGAAGTGTATTGACACCCAAGTTGTCACCAAGAAATAGACCCAGTAAGAAATACACTTGTTGTTTTGTCCCATCATTCAAATATATTTCAACTCCTTCCTCTTCAAGAAATCTAAGTTCTGCTATTAAATATTCTAAACAATGAGCATTTCCCATCTCTTTTAAGTCTTTAGATTTAATAACAGCAGCTAGAAAAACACTATCCAGTTTCGAATTCTGGATTGGCACACATGGATAGGAATAGTAAAAATTGCAAACAGAATGAGTTGTTGCATTAGAACCGAGAGGATTATTTACACAAAAATCATCAGCATATAAAAAGTATGGAATGAGTGTTTTTGACTCATATTTTTCGCATTTTTTTTTCCAAACCGGTCCTTGAACAAAGTTTGTATATCTAACACTAGACTTAAGTTCGTCCATATGTTTTAACATATCTGCTAAATTATTTGCTTGCTCAAAATATATTTTGAACTGGGAACGTAAAGGCAAAACGCTTCCTTTGACCTTTTTTTCCCCGTAAACTAATTCTGATCTGGAAAAAGATGGTTGGAGATCACTTGTGATTGTGAACTCTTTTATGTCATCCATATATCCCATCTTTTTTAGTTTTTGTGATAACGTGTAGTCCGTCCCACAATTTTTAAATACGTCTTGACAATTCACAACTATGCTGATCATTTGGTTTTGTAGATCTGTATCTAAGTCACTATTAAGTTTGGTCTGAGCAAACTGCTTAAACATGTTTAATATTGGGCTAATTAAACAAATTGTTACACTTTCTTGTATATCAATAACATCCTTCCGTGCAAAGTTATTTTTACTGTGCAGAAATGTTGAAAATTTCAAAGCGTTCTCAAAAATATTTTTCAAATTTTCCTTGAGATCAAAATTTGGTTTCTCATTCTCTACTACGGACTCAACTGCTTTAGAACCTGAAGCAACGTTAGTAATGTTATCAATTTTCTCCTGTAGTGTTGATGTATCCAAAGTGATTTTGTTTGTTATAATATTACTATTACGTTCAATGTTATCAATTTTAGTATGGTGCCTACGTAAAATGTGTCGCTTATAACTATCCATATTTGTAAAAAACTGAGCGCAAGTCTTTTCAAAGCACATTAATGTGCTAGTAGTACCCAATTCATGTTTTCTTCTTAAATGTTTTGTTAGATCGTTTATAACAGTAAAATTCAAGTGGCATATGAAGCACTTCATGTCTAATAAAAAAAAAAACAATGTTCTATAATTTTCCTTTTTTATATTTTGTAATTTTTTAAATTTATTTCTAGTTTTTTCCCTATTTCACATTGTCGTATGTTCTTTTGTTGATTTTAATGAGATTTTTTTTCCTTTTAGGTAGGTGTGTTTTAGTGATCGGGAAAATTTGAAACGTGAAGAATCTGAATTTGTTTCTTTATGAGTTTTTATAAAGATCAGGAAATGTACGTCATTGAAATCAATAATAATTGAAAAGCAGCCTAATACATTTTTCTGACAAAACTCTGTTATTGGAAAAGCAAAAACAATTAGAACAATTTAATTTTTTGACATATTCGAAAAGAAAATGATTTTACGTACTAGAAATACATAGACATTATGGTCACTTCACTTTGATACCAAATTTCTAAAAAGAAACTTGTGAAACTTGAAATATTGATATTCATAATGTTTATATTTTTTTAGCCCTAGAAAACGATTATTATTTTTGTTTAGGCTTTTGTGGCTGATCATGCTGTTGCAATAAGCGTTTTAATTACTTATATAGTTACATTACTGTTTCAAAATGCATTAATTACGCTTTTTACATTTTTTAAACAAATTTAATAATTGAAAGTTAATTTTGATGACTCAAGAAAAACGAAGATTTTTGGCAAATAATTAAAAGCAAAATAGTCCACAGGATGATCGCGGTAGTCAATATGACAACCGGGGTATTCAATTTGATGCAAATAAATTTCACTAAATGTTTTTTTTTCTGGCTTAGCAAATTGTTTTTTTTTTCTGTAGAATTGATACCCACGAATATTATTTTTTATAATTTAATAGATTTATTCTCTACTTCCTTCAATTAATTTTGTACGTATATATTTCAAAATGCACTAATGATATTGTTGAACAATATTAGTTGACTTGATATTTCCAATAAATGACTTTGAAAATATTAAGTTCACAGAGGACGCCATTACTTTGTATCGCAGATTATTTTTCTTATTTATAAATTGGTTTACCTTGTAATTTGTTTAAATTGAAGTCCTTGGGTGTATAAAAATGCACTAACGACACTAGATAAAACTAATATTTTTCTTAAAATTGAGAATCTACGAAATTTGAAAATATTAAATTTTAGAAGAGACATTTTTTTTGCGACTCGAAGCAAGAGCTTAAGAAAGAATTATAATTTTTGGAAAACACTGGAAACTAAATAGAAAATTCTAAAGTTGTCATATTGACTACCGAGTTGTCATATTGACTATCGCAATAGTCAATAGGATGATTGCGGTAGTCAATGGTTTTCACAATTTTTTTTTTTTTGGCTTTTCAAATTAGCATTTTTTTATAGAATTGATACCTTAGACTATTTGTTATTAATTATATGATTTGATTTATCTTACACTCCGTTCAATAGATTTAAAATGCACCAATTGAATAATATAAGTTGACTTGATATGTAAATTTAACGACTTTGAAAAAAAATTGATAAATAAGGACGCCATAACCTAATATATCAGAATATTTTTCTTATTAATACAATGTTTTACCTTGTAATTTTTTTTCAATTGAAGTTCTTATGTTTTTTTTAAAAATGCACAAACGAAACTTGTTAAAACTTATACTTTCGAGGAATTTTTAATTTAAGAACTTTGAAAAATACTTAATTTCAGTAGAGAAATTGTTCCGCGACCAGATTCCAGAGCTCAAGAGAGAATAATGATTTTGGGAAAAAACTGAAAACTGAATGAAAATTCTAAAGTTGTCATATTGACTACCGAGTTGTCACATTGACTACCGAGTTGTCACATTGACTATCGCAATAGTCAATATAACAACTTTAGTTTCAACGTAACTGTGATTTACCGTTTTTGTCTGGAAATTAAGAGGGTTTGAATTTTGCACACTGAAAAAAATAAATTTTAAATATACATTTATTCTGGAAAAAAATAGTTATGTGTTTTAAATATCACGTTTTTTACATACATACCTTGTTATCACTTTCTAAATATTATGCTAATACAAGTACATGCACTTAAAACACTTTAAAATCGAGGTTGAATACAGAAAAACTTTCGCGACCGTATAGAAAAATGATTGAAAAACTTACTTCAATTACGAGTACACTGAACGCAATCTAAATATTTTCAGATTTTTATTTGTTTATGTCATGTAGGTGTCTGGCAAAGAAAAGCTTGTGGGGTTTGGTTTTTGTTAACAGGGAAAACGGAAAAATTAACAATATACTTTACTATTTTAAATTATTTCACTATTTTTGGCATATGCATTTGGAATCGTTAAAAATATGTATCTTATTTCTCAAATATTGAATTCAAGTTTTTAGGCTTTGTCTATGGACATTGTATTAAAAATGAGAAAGTGCAAAAGTGAACGATGGAAAACTTGCAAAAATGATACCGGAAGCTCAGAAACTACAATAAAAACAAGCATTAGAAACTGATTTCGTTATGTAAAATCTGTACAATTACAGCGCCATACAAATGTTTAAAAATTATTTAAAGCTGTAACTTCTAACTCTTTAAAGTAAAAGTTATTAAATTTTATGAACGTATTTCAAACAGTAAGCTGATTCTTATTTGTAAAACCTGTAAAATTAAAGTGCCGTCAATATGTTTGAAAAGTATTTGCAAAAGTCAAGTAGCTATACTTTTCAAACACTGAAGGATCACAGTATATGAAAACCATGAGAATTTGAATACGTTTGCTACGCTTACACTAAACGTTATTTGTCAAAAGCTAACGTTTATTTATAAGACAACTATTAAATATTTACTTTGGTTTTCTAATTAATTATTATTAACTTCCCATAGGAAGTTATTATAATCGGTCCGTTTTTTTTTTGAAAAAAAAAAATCAAAAAACTGAAAAAAATGTTTGTCACGAATATTTTACAAACACAAAATTGATTTACATTTTAAAAACTATGGTTTTCAACATTCTGTCAAACTATGAAAAAGATTTAATTGAAAGTTTTTAAAAAAAATTAAAAAAATATTAGTAAAATTTTGTAAAAATTGATTATCAACTCAATTATCTTTCCAAAAATTTAAGATATTGGCTTGGAACTATTCATTCATGTGATCGAAATTTAGTTTAATTTTTATAAAAATGCAACCGTCAGTTTTTTCATAAAAATTAAAATTTACAAAAAATAGTATGCAAATTAATAACATTTATATTCGATTCTCGATATCTCGTGAATTTATTATAAAGGTATTGACTTAATGATTTTTTTTGTGCTAAAATTTTAACGTAAAATATTATTCTAAGAAAACTCCAATCTGTATTTGTTTACATAAGAAATACAAATTTTCAAGAAATGCTCCTAAAATTTGTAAAAAATGGTTTTTGACTAAAGATCTCGTTAGCAAAAACAGATTTTAAAATCAAACTATTTCATCACATTCAAAATATTGTTGCAAGTTTTCAGTAAATTTTTTCGAAAAATTTAACTAACAACTTTTTTTTAGAAAACACGAAAACCTGCAAAAAACAAAAGAACTAATAAGGAATGGTTTTCGAATCAAGTGTTAGGAGACCAAATAAATATTGACTCCAAAATAATTATCTCAAACAAAATATTGTTCTGAATATTTTATGAAAATTTTAAGCAAGATAAATAATTGACAGAAGGGATGGGAAGTTATCAGTGTGGGTTGCATCCCAGAATCTTTTTTGGATTTCAGTTATACAACCGTGGTAGTCAAAGTGACAACAGCGGTAGTCAATATGACAACTGCGGTAGTCAATATGACAACTGCGGTAGTCAATAGGACAACTGTGGTAGTCAATATGACAACTGCGGTAGTCAATAGGACAACTGTGGTAGTCAATATGACAATTCTCGATAGTCAATTTTGGTAGTCAATATGACAACCACGGTAGTCAATATGACAACTGCGGTAGTCAATAGGACAACTGTGGTAGTCAATATAACAACTCTCGCTACTCAATTTTGGTAGTCAATATGACAACCACGGTAGTCAATATGACAACTGCGGTAGTCAATATGACAACTGCGATAGTCAATGTGACAACTGCGATAGTCAATAGGACAACTGTGGTAGTCAATATAACAGTTCCCGATAGTCAATTTTGGTAGTCAATATGACAACCACGGTAGTCAATATGACAACCACGGTAGTCAATATGACAACTGCGGTAGTCAATAGGACAATTGCGGTAGTCAATATGACAACTGCGGTAGTCAATAGGAAAACTGCGGTAGTCAATATGACAACTGCGGTAGTCAATATAACAATTCTCGATAGTCAATTTTGGTAGTCAATATGACAACCACGGTAGTCAATATGACAACTGCGGTAGTCAATAGGACAACTGTGGTAGTCAATATAACAACTCTCGATAGTCAATTTTGGTAGTCAATTTGACAACCACGGTAGTCAATATGACAACTGCGGTAGTCAATAGGACAATTGCGGTAGTCAATATGACAACTGCGGTAGTCAATAGGACAACTGTGGTAGTCAATATAACAATTCTCGATACTCAATTTTGGTAGTCAATATGACAACCGCGGTAGTCAATATGACAACTGCGGTAGTCAATAGGACAATTGCGGTAGTCAATATGACAACTGCGGTAGTCAATAGGACAACTGCTGTAGTCAATATGCAATTTTTTTTTGAAAACCGAAATCTAATTTGAATACCAGGTAGTCAATGTAACAATTCTCGATAGTAAATTTTGGCAGTCAATATGACAACCACAGTAGTCAATATGATAACCACAGTAGTCAATATGACAACTGCGATAGTCAATATGACAACTGCGGTAGTCAATAGGACAACTGCGGTAGTCAATATAACAACTCTCGATAGTCAATTTTGGTAGTCAATATGACAACCACGGTAGTCAATATGACAACTGCGGTAGTCAATAGGACAATTGCGGTAGTCAATATGACAACTGCGGTAGTCAATAGGACAACTGTGGTAGTCAATATAACAATTCTCGATAGTCAATTTTGGTAGTCAATATGACAACCACGGAAGTCAATATGACAACTGCGGTAGTCAATAGGACTATTGCGGTAGTCAATATGACAACTGCGGTAATCAATAGGACCACTTCGGTAGTCAATATAACAATTCTCAATATTCAATTTTGGTAGTCAATATGACAACCATGGTAGTCAATATGACAACTGCGGTAGTCAATAGGACAACTGCGGTAGTCAATAGGACAACTGCGGTAGTCAATATAACAATTCTCAATTGTCAATTTTGGTAGTCAATATGACTACCACGGTAGTCAATATGACAACTGCGGTAGTCAATAGGACAACTGCGGTAGTCAATATGACAATTTTTGTTGAAAACCGAAATCTAATTTGACTACCGGGTAGTCAATGTAACAATTCTCGATAGTCAATTTTGGTAGTCAATATGACAACCAAATTGTCATATTGACTACCGAAGTTGTTCTATTGACTTCTTCTGTTGTCATATTGACTACCGAAAATTGACAATCGAAAATTGTTCCATTGACTATCCAGTAGTCAATTTAAAAAAATTAGGTTGTCATATTGACTATTTTGGTAGTCAATGCGACAATTTGGCCAAATTTCAGGTTGACTATCGACGATTGTTAATATGACAACTTTTTTTTTTTCTGTGCATTTTTTTAGAAAATCAAAAACGAAAAAAACCTATCTTTAACTAAATGATTTTTTTTTTGTATTTTTATTTCTTAAATCTGGAGCGCATTATGTATGTAAGTGGTCTAGGCGAATATGAAAGTAAATAGTGTTTTGTTTAGAGGATGACAATTTTAATTTGGCAACACTGTTTTCTGTAACAGCGAGTTTCTAAGATTCTCTGTTTTTTTTTTTTTGAGATAAAATTGGTTTAGGGATTCGTCATAAATAGACTCATGCCAGGTCGCCGCGCCGGAGCAAGGTTTGTAAACTGTTATAATTTATTTTGAAAACCATGGTTAAATTCGGGAAACAGTCCGGACGTTACATTCGTTTGACGGTGCATAATCGTCCTTCAGAGCCACAAATTTTAGAAATTATGGATCGTTTTAGCAATACTTTTACTCTAAACATTCTGTTAGACTTCGTACTAAGGCTTCGTACAGTGCCCACAGATCAAGCGATTGCTGATGTGCAGTTAACGCCGATAAACCAGAAGCAATTGGAAGCAAAAATGTGACGCGTAGTTGCCGAAATCCAGCCAGATTTACTGCGAAGAGAGTGTGGAAACTGGACCTTCAAATTACGCATTGTAAGCGCCAGATGCGATCCACATACCCGAAATCATATTCGAACATAAATACAAAAATACTTTTTAAACAAGCCAACTTCATGGATATTAAAATTATCCGCCTCTGAAAAAAAACACTCTTTATGTATAATGCAGTCTCAAATGTATTTTGTATGTCAACCTGCATAACATGATCCGCCGGACCTGACTTGGGCTTAAAATTTTCGATTATTCTTCCACCAGGACCACCTAAATCAATATCACCGAGAACGCCTTATCTATAGCAACATTCATATCATTCATCAAAACATTCAAAACTAATAAAAGCAAATGAAATGCTCATGAGTCGATTCGCCAATGTGTGGCAACACAAAAATTGATGTAGTAACCAAACCCTCCACTTATTAATTACATGTGTGTTGCCTTTCCAATGTCGTACCTATGTTGTCGAAAGCCAAAGGCAAGGTGTTTTCATTCGCATAAACTTGTTTCCCTTAACTGATTCCATTGAATAGAAAGGACATTCGTGTACCTTTAAAGTGGATTATTTGTCCTTTTCGTTTTTTTTTTTTTTGTTTAGTTGTTGTCTGTATCGAACATTTGTCCACTTATTGTCCTCTGTTAGAGTACTCCCACTCCGATAACGACAACGACGATGACGGGACAGTCGAGGTGATGTTTTGAAGGAACCAGGGACCCCAATAAATGTGATTACATTAATGGGTTGAATTATGTTCGCATTAGTGTGAATTAAACTCGTTCGAATGTGAAATGATTGCCAGGTGCAAAGAGGGCCAACTTTGTCACGGAGTCAACAATACCACTTGGACTTATGGTCAGAAAAAAAAAGAAAAGAAAACCCCTTTTTAGGGGTAGGTTCGCTAAAGCACGAACACCTAACACATCAATCGATGACTATTACAAACACTCGTACCGACTTGATCCGTTTAGAAGCAGAGGGATGGCATAAAATATAAATACCATAACCTAAACATTTTTATGAAAGAGAAAACGCGAGGAACTTAGGAATACGGTTTGTTTCTATAGAGGGTCTATAAAATCGTCTGCGAAATTATTGAGCTAAATTTAAAAGTTATGAACAGTGGATACGTGTGTCTATCTAAAATATTGTACGAATAAAAAGACCGTTTAATTGAGTCATGTCCCCATGGCTGGAAGTCGCTCAGAAAAATAAAACGAAAAACTTGCTGGCTTCTTTAATGACGCCAGATCTCACGCAGGAAGTAATTTGGTATCTCAGTTAAATAGGTAAGGCAGGTAGGTATGTATAGCTGCTATAAGGAAATCAAACAACAATCATTATGGATGTGCCGCTTTTATTGCTCAATTTTGAAGTCAAGTGATGCAACATCCGTCCGTGAACGCAGACTACGAGTAACTTGTAATTTGCGCCAATCAAGCCTAAGTTTCGGGTTAAATGTGTTTTTAATTCTACTATAACGTATAGTTGTTCGTTGTCGGTTAACTAATGAGTTGAATTAATTTAGTAAATTAACTTTATAGTGGGGGATCGTATGTATTGTAGTTTTGTATTTAATTTGTAATTTTGAACGATTTTGTTTTTTCATTTTCTTAGGAACCTTTAAAATTTAGATACACCTCTATGAAACGTTTTCCATTTTGAAGTGGGATAGGCGCAATTTGTAGGTTGGACTTGATTATAATTTGCTTTTTATTTATTTAATGTAATTATTTTACTTTTGTATAGTCTATCCGGGAGCTAGCAGAACCTGTAAGAGAGCAAGTTTGGCAAACAACAATCTTCGCAATGCAATATGTACTTTCATATAATTGTTGTGCCTTAATGAAGCTGAAGATCGCTGCATCCAAATTTATGTTTTCATTTAGGATAGCAGATCTCGATAAGTATCAAAGATATTGGAATATTTTAAACGCCAAAATGTTTAGCGCAAATTTTCCTAGGGGCGATGTCCGTTACTTTTTTTTAAATTGTATCTCGTTATATTTTATTTTAGTGAGTTTTAAAACTTTTAAGACAAAAAAATTTTTAGGAGAGGATATAGACCGCAATAATTTTTTTAGAAATAAAATAAATATGACCCAAAGTAGAATATACTTTTCTCTAGGGGCGATGTTTCTCTTTTTTTTTATTTTTTTTTTATTAAGCTTATTTAACCATGATTTAACCATGAAATTAACAAAAAAAAACAAAATGTTTGGACCCTTATAACTTTGGATTGACTAATCGTAGGTAAAAAATTGGTACATGAAAAAATTAGAATTTCCAAACTCTAGGGGCGATGTTTTTTCTTTTTTTTATTTTTTTGTCTATTAAAGTTTTTTAAACATGAAAGTTAAAAAAAAAAAAAAAAAAAAAGTTTAGACCCTTATAACTTTGGATCAACTAATCGTAGGTAGGTATAAAAACGGTATATGAAAAATTAGAATTTCCAAACTCTAGGGGCGATTTTTTTTCTTTTTTTTATTTTTTTGTTTATTAAATTTTTTTAAACATGAAAGTTATAAAAAAAAAAGTTTAGACCCTTATAACTTTGGATCACCTAATCGTAGGTATAAGAACGGTACATGAAAAAATTAGAATTTCCAAGCTCTAAAGGCGATGTATTTTCTTTTCTTTTATTTCATGTTCTTGGGTCATTTGTGTTCTAGCAAACTTGGTGCCAGTGCCATACTTATAACGGTGGGCAGAATTTGGATGTCTGAACTACTTGAAAAAAAAAACTGAGGATGAGTTACAAAATGTATATTTTCTATTCAGTTGTGACTGTTGTTCTAGATGGCTGGCATTACAAGAGGAATAAAATTTGAATCATCGTTAGAACTAAACCTAGTATAATTTTGTTTTAGCTAAACTAATAGCTCAACACCATCCTTTTTTAATTTAGCTAAACTAAAAGCAATAAATATTTTTCAATTCAAATTTGTTAAACATATCTCATAATATCTATCTAATTATTATAATAGTTATTCTATAAAGTATATTCATTCTGGAATTTTCTTTTTCTTTGTCTTTGCTGAAATTTTGTTTTTGTTTGTATAACAATTAATCTTTTCTTTATATAATTCCAATTTTGTATAATTATTATCAGAATTATTAAAACTTGAATCGAAAAAATAAAAATTCATATGAAGTAAATATTATAATTTTGATAATACATATACAATTATTAATATAATTTAATAAAAAATATAAAAATATTACAAATAACCAACATCTTAACTAACTAACACAAAACGTAGATATCTATTTTCCTTTTTGTTGTAATTTGTTGCTAGGCAACAAATGACTCAAGAACATGAAATAAAACAAAAAGAAAAAACATCGCCTTTAGAGTTTGGAAATTCGAATTTTTTCATCTACCGTTCTTATACCTACGATTAGTTGATCCAAAGTTATAAGGGTCTAAACTTTTTTTTTTATAACTTTCATGTTTAAAAAAATTTAATAAACAAAAAAATAAAAAAAAGAAAAAACATCGCCCCTAGAGTTTGGAAATTCTAATTTTTCATATACCGTTTTTATACCTACGATTAGTTGATCCAAAGTTATAAGGGTCTAAACTTTTTTTTTTTTTTTTTTTAACTTTCATGTTTAAAAAACTTTAATAGACAAAAAAATAAAAAAAAGAAAAAACATCGCCCCTAGAGTTTGGAAATTCTAATTTTTTCATGTACCAATTTTTTACCTACGATTAGTCAATCCAAAGTTATAAGGGTCCAAACTTTTTGTTTTTTTTTTGTTAATTTCATGGTTAAATAAGCTTAATAAAAAAAAAATAAAAAAAAAGAGAAACATCGCCCCTAGAGAAAAGTATATTCTACTTTGGGTCATATTTATTTTATTTCTAAAAAAATTATTGCGGTCTATATCCTCTCCTAAAAACTTTTTTGTCTTAAAAGTTTTAAAACTCACTAAAATAAAATATAACGAGATACAATTTAAAAAAAGTAACGGACATCGCCCCTAGGAAAATTTGCGCTAAACATTTTGGCGTTTAAAATATTCCAATATCTTTGATACTACTTATCGAGATCTGCTATCCTAAATGAAAACATAAATTTGGATGCAGCGATCTTCAGCTTCAGGTGCCTAATGGATAATTTGGAAAGGTAATTTAATAAATTCAATTTCAGTTTCTGTTATTTTAAGGGAATTGTGCCCCTGGACTTCAATGTTAAAGGAAAAGGAACTGAAAAGGAGGCATCTTCGGTGGATTAGTTATCAAACACAGCCTTCACGACACGACAACATATTATAACAGCTTCCGTCTTACACACTTTCCAGCAGCTTATGAGTCTGTAATAAGAACTAGGTGTCTGAATTTGACCAAATTCCCCTAGACAAATATAATTTACATTGCGTTCGTGCTGTAAATTTTATTAGTGTTGATAATCGTGGACTAATATATTGCGTCCTAGAAGGGTACGACAGCATCTAACTGATGAGCCCAACCGACATACCTGGGCGAAACGTATTTGGACTAGAGGTCACAAAACGCTTTCAATTAGATCTAGAAATATGTATAAGTTCTATACTATTAAACTCTAGGTTTCCAAGGCTAAGGTTCAATAATGCAACCTGGTTGCTCTCCAGATGATCAAACCACTAACCTCATGGAGGACGCGGAGCACATAGTCGCATACGATATCTTAGAAGAGCGTACTTGTGTCTTGTCATTTTCTAGTTGTAGAAAAATTTGGAGCTCACCAGTAATGAAAAAAGAAGTTGCGAACCTGGAGTTTCAAGAGTCTTTACAGAAAACACCAAACCAAGAGACTCTTTCGAATCAGTGGTTTTAATATCTCGATATCATCAAAAAGGCAGCTAAAAACCACTGCATATACTTTCTACCATCCACTCGTGAAAAAAACCGTGGTACAATGATTATGATGCAGCAAAAATCAAGAGCAGCGAGAAAAGAATATCGAGCAAAGAGAAAAGAGAAGAGAGAAAAGAAGAAGATCCTGATTAGAAAGACGAAGGCGTACGTACCCAGCCATC
The DNA here is from genome assembly GCA_911387755.1 of Chrysotoxum bicinctum. Classification (NCBI taxonomy): domain Eukaryota; kingdom Metazoa; phylum Arthropoda; class Insecta; order Diptera; family Syrphidae; genus Chrysotoxum; species Chrysotoxum bicinctum. The sequence continues at coordinate 69,161,142 of OU426989.1, read as the reverse complement.
ACCCAGCTAAAGGAGATAGAAGAGTATCATGATCGAAAGAACACCCGGATATTTTATAAAACAACTGGCAGTTAGTTTTAAGGTCGGAACGCTGAATTTTCGAAGAACGGAATAGTTCTTATGTATATTCAGGCACTTTTTTTAGAAGTTGTAAAATGGGCATACTGCAGATATAGGCATTGGTCAAAAAGATAAAACACTTGCAGTCAATGAAGAACCAGTTTCAAAACTCAATGTAAAGGGGTAGGGCTTAGAAGAAAAAGTAAGGACGTATGATCTCATTATTTAGCAGGAGTTTTGGTAGGATACATGAAGTAAATGATCAACCAAGTATGCATGGAATCAAGCAACTTCAACTTCACGCCCGTGCTGTATTCAAACATTGAAAGGGTAATCATAGTCCCTTGAGTGCGTGTAGATTATAAAAAAGAAAAGCATCTACGATTACTAGACGATCAACTCCCATTTATAAAAAAGGCGATACTATGCCCTGCGAAGAACTATCGAAGCATATCCCTACTTAAAGTCACAAGATCCTATCCAACGTTCTGTGTGGACATCTTAAGTCGTTCTGCAACACTAAAATCGAGAAATAGCAGTGTGGCTTCCATTTTGGGAGTACGATCAAATGTTCACATTGGCCCAAATCCTAGTAAACATCAACGAATTTCATGTCGAGACTCACCATTTTTTCATCGATTTAAAAGCCAGATATGATAGCATGCATTGTCATTGTCAATAGAATAGCTCCCTTAACTCCCCTTGGTTGGAAGGTCGTATACACCGAAGGAACTATTTTTAACAAATCTGTCCAACAATTCGGGTATAAGAACAATATCGTCATTATTAGATTCGATTTCAAAGATTCGAAACTCCTGACGTGTAAGACGAAGTTGGACGATCTACAAAAGCCATATTCTGTCAATCGTGCCCTGCGAAGCCGAGTGTTATATGATATTCATGAAGGGAGATCTCATGTTGGATTCTTTATTAGAGAAAATTTTCATCAAAGAATATTTGGCTTTCATGAAGGGCGAAAGAAACTCAATGAGTTTTAGCAAAATACGGGTGTTATTCAGAAAGTCGTTTTTTTTTTTTTTTTAATCATTTTTATTTTCATTAATCTTACATTACATTACATATTCCACTACTCCGTAGATAAATCTACGAAGTAGAGACACTGAAAGCACTGGTAACTCAGACCATCGGCTTATACAATACAACAGAGAGAGACAGACAGAAAGAAAGAACAACAGAAAAACACACCTCAACAGCTCACGGTTGGTATTTGAACGGTCCCCCATCCAAGTACTAAACACGCGCAATGATGCTTGATTTCGCTGATCGATGGGAAGCGATGCTTTCATCAGAGCCAAGGCCGTTGACGATTTTCATTAATCTTATAATTATCTTAAAGCTAGACAAACATTCATAAAAAGTAGCCTAATTATCCAATAACTTAAAACTAACTTACTAGGGCCCTTTAAGCTAAACTATATCTTAAATCTAATACCTTTCGGCCTAAAAAACTATTTTTGATTTACACTATATCTATTTTTTTCTCGAGAAAATTAAGAAAAACTCGGATTTTGTAACTTTTTTAAATTGTTTATATAAAACTTAGAAACTAAAGTAAAACTAATTTAAACTACCTAAAACTACTTAAAATAAACTAAAACTAAACTAAAACTATTTAAAAACTAGTTTTTTTTTTGTGTTGACTGACTGTCCCCTAACCAGCGTTACCGCTGTGCCACTTTAGTGTCAAATTGCCACTTTTTTTCAGGCTGTGCCACCGAGCCACCACCTTTCAGTCTGTGCCACTTTTTATTCCCCACAAGTAAAACTAAAGTTAGCAATTCACCATGCCATTTTTCCATACCTTTTCATATCTTTTATGTGTACGATACTTATACCATCAAAGTTTTAAAATTCAACATAACCCACACATTGAAAAAGTGGGTAACATTAAAAATAGTTTGAATAAATACCTATGTATTTTCCGACTTATATGAATTTGTTGCAAAAATTTTAACCTTGCCTCATGGCAGTGCCTGCGCTTAGAGGGTTTTTTCCAAGCTAACTTTGATGAAAAAAAAATTCACCAACAGACTAAACACTGAAACTTGCGAAAATATGTTGCTTTCTTTAAATTTAGTAAGCAACTGTGATTTAGCTGAGTGGAATCCAGATGAGCTCCTCATAAAAAAATATAGGGAAACCATCACAGGAAAGCAAAATATGATACGAATTCTTTTAAATAAATTATTATTTATTCATACTTTTATTTATTTATTTACATTACATTACATTTTACACTACTCCGTAGATAAATCTACGAAGTAGAGACACTGAAAAGCACTGGCAACTGAGGCCATCGGCTTTAGACAATACAACAGAGAGAGACACACAGAAAGAAAGAACAACAGAAGAAACACATGTCAACAGCACACGGTTGATATTTGAACGGTCCCCCATCCAAGTACTAACCGCGCGCAATGATGCTTGATTTCGCTGATCGATGGGAAGCGATGCTTTCATCAAAGCCAAGGCCGTTGACTATTTATTTATTTATGTTGAATAATCAATACAAAATGAACTGTTAAATTTTTAGTTTTTAGCTTACGTTGCAATAAACCTTAAAATGATTGTTTAAATTATGTGTTTTCTTTTCCTTGAGATGAGTGTGAAATTTGTTCCCTTAAGTCAATTTTCATACATTATATGGTGTTGTTTTGTTTTTAATTTTAAGTGCCACCTTTTTTCTCGAGTGTCACTTTTTTTGCCACTTTTCCAAAATATCCTAAGATAACGCTGCCCCTAACTAAGAATTACACTTTAAACCATGTAATTCAGCCACGACAACTTGTCAACTATCGCTATTAACATTAGACAATAACCAAAGCTGGTTCTCCTGTCTCACCCTGTCCTTCAGGTCCCGATCGGACACAGTCCTACTGAACCGAAGGCGCTCTACCCCGTCTTGCGCGAGGACGTCTCGAATATAAGGGAGCCGCCTATCCATAGTACTACGGCCGACGTGGTAGATTAGCGGAATCGCCTCTCTATCTTGGATCAGCCCACGACTATCTAAATAGAGGAATGCATTAGGTGCAATATGGCCACTTAAACGCACACTCTCGAAGTATTCGGTGTTGGGGTAGTAAGCCTCAAAGATTAAGCTATTAGCTGAGGTCATCGCTCTCTCAATGTGACTCCGAATCAGCTTTATCAAAAATTATCTATTCTGTTAATGTTGGCTCCGTTGTATAGAGTCCTGTTGGAATAATAATATTTGTACTCCGACTCTGGTGTTCTGTGTAATCCAAGGCAACGTCTAAGACACTGCCCCTCAAACACCCGAATCTTTTCCATTTGAGATGGGGCAACGTTGAACCACACCGGACACCCATAGGCCGGCCGGATGAGGGCCATGTAGCAAACACCTTCACCCTGCTGTCAGGCCGGCTGCTGTAAAACAACCGTTTTGTCAGGGCAAAGGCTCCCCTAGCCCTGTTCAGAGCAGCATTTATATGTCTGTCGAAATACAAATACTGATCCAACCAGATGCCAAAATACTTTACAACACTTTTACTCGGCAGTGGCTGTCGATGTGGCCCTACGATCACCAGCTTGCGCCATTTCTTTCTAGTATCCCTAGGGGCTCTAGCCAACGGCGTCTTAAACAAAATCGTTTCTGATTTCTGAAAATTAATTTTCAACTTCCATCATCACAATATCGCATGAATGGTGTCATGTCCCGAAGTTGGGTTCAAGGGTAAGCTGATGGGCATACCCTGAAGCGCGAGTATTACGGTTGAATTGCTTAGAGACACAAGTAGGTAATTGGAGCACCTGCCCATATATGGGAATTGTACCCGAGCTTTGGACAAATTTAAGCCTTATAGATTTAATCCAGATCAGAAGGGGTAAACAATTTCTTGTAACGCCGAACTGAACCTAAGCACCTAGCAGCCCTTTTGGCAACGTCTAATATGTGGCCATTCGACACAAGGTAATCTGTGATGCACACACCAAGAACTGAGAGCTGTTTTGTTTCCATAATGCCAGTGCTGCTCCCGGATAACGGTATGGGGAATGAGTTACGCTTTAACGACAGAAGAAACAATTGAGTTTTTGAGGCATTAAATCCTACGCGTTTTACGATTCCCCTCATTTGACAATACTATCGAGATCAGTATTTTTATTAAGCTTATCATGCTGCCGCACTTAATCCACATCCGAAGAACAAGGGCGTGAATCTGGAAACAAATATGAGAATCTGAGAGTACTGTTGTCTTGTCAGCAAAACAAATTAAATAATGTATTTGAAGTTTCTAATAAAAAATCAATGATGAATATGAGAGTCGGAGACAAAACTGAGCCCTGCACTACACCACCATTTATTTTATTAATTTCAGACTTAACAACTTCCAACGTCCAACACAACTTGTATTGAGCAGGTAGAAAGGTCGTATCTAATTCAACGTAGAAGAGATTCATCAATGCCAAAGCACGAATTTTTGAAAAGAGAGCTTGAGGCCAAATCATGAGAAATCATGACGCTATCTGACAGTGTCGAATTGGCAGAAAACTGTGCTGCAAGGAAATTCGCTTTTTCTAGTGAGCTGACAAAATGAAATGTCATTGAAGATGAGCGTTGGAACCGAAGACGAAAGTAATACTTCCTACATTTCTTACTTGCTATTTTGCTTCCATCATTACAAAGTAAGGAACCTATATCTACCTCTATTTAGTAACCACTATAAATTCGCATTCCAATCTCCATTAATCAATCACTTCAATCGAGAAGGCTACTCTTATATGAAAACCTTTGATCCATAAATACTTCACCTGATCCAATCTTATTGAATTTAAATATCAAAATACTCGTATCTACGCATAAGTAATTTAACCAGAAAATTACACTACACCCGCCCGGGCCGGTCTAATCGAATTGTGGCGCCACCAATTGAGCTCCCAAACATCATCACATTCAAATTACTTCCAACCGTAAATATACATAGGATTATCGAAAACCGCAAAAATTATGCGTCATTTTGAGGGCAATCCATGGATGCAACTAACTTGGAAGATGTGGAAAATGGTTTGGCCTCAGATGTGGCTCTCTTCGCATATGACTACCACCTATAAACATTCCAGCGTACATCTCCAATCAGAAGTTTATTTTCACGTAATGCCAGAAGTTAAATTGAATTTAAATTGGACAAAATGTTCGATTTTGTATCGAATTAGCATCTGGCATTGGAGATTGAAGATGGAAAGTTCAAAAAGATGCCCCGCAGCTTAGCATACTGGCCAGGCACACGTCAACCCCGAGAAGGAAGAATAAATATTTTTTTCTTTTTCATTTTCATATAACTTTAATGGGGAATAACCTACGAAATTTGAAAACAAAAAAATCTAACACGCGAGTTCCACAACAGAAATATTTTCGATTATTTTGAATAATTCAAGTGGAATAAGTCTTAGAGGAAAATTTTTGAATCTCTTAATGGTGTGAATTTCGCCTGAGGCCACAAATGTACACAAAACGGTTTCATTATGAAAATGCATTCGAATCGAAATTTCTCCCTTCGATCACAAACGTGCGAGACCACCCATAGTGCTTGCGATTACAATAACGCGTAAGCAAATATATTCACTTATAATGATAAATAGTAATAAAAGAAACCGGATGGAACCAGACCCTTGAGCTAATCACATTAAATCAGCAATTTGAAATCATTTCACTACCCCATTATCGGTGGTGATTGTGTTTTGATAGTTGGAGTGTGATTTTCGGAAACGTCATGCCATTTTGTTTTATGAATGCCCGCGGGTTGTGATTTGTCACACTTTTGAATGTTTTTTTAAATGCATCGCAGATTTGTTAAATTTCTGATGCCCGATACTTTAGAGCAAGACTATATGCAGTCCCGAGCAAAACAATAGCAATTACCCTGTCAAAAATTATAATTTTTCATATCTTTAAAATACTGCCACTTTTTCTAACTTTTACTCTAGGTACTCATAGCATTTAGATTAACCGTTTGAAGTAATGATTTAACGGTACACTATCTCTTCTCTTGTTAAAAGTCCCTTTGTCTGGTACATTTCAGTATTTAAGTAATTAAAATAATAGCAGTGATTGTCAGGTTTTGCTTAAAAATTGTGTTTTTTTTTCAATTTTGATTAAGATTTAATAAAAACTAAGCTCTATACTTCTATTTTATATTTCCATCGAATTAGTTTTAAACCGTTTAATTTGTTCTTTTGAAGTGGGTCGTACTAAACCCTGCACACCAGAAAGACGCACACTTATTCAAAAACTTATTATGGACGGCAAAACCTATAAGGAAGTTCAGGATCTTGTTAGTTGTTCAGATAAAAATGATAAGAAAAAAGAGGCTGGATGCGACCCACACTGATAACTTCCCATTTGTTAAAAAAAAAACTATTAATTCAATATTTGTCAACATTTTACCAATTGTACAAAATTATACTATGTATAAAATAAACTAAATTAGAAGTCAATATCACTACTAGTTCTCAAGAAATTTGAGTCGAAAAACAATTTTTACCAATTTTCAATAGAATTTTATATAGTTTTTTATTTCTTGTAAAAAAACTGTAAATTGATTTTTTTTGAAATTTTCACCAGTTGTCAAACACATTATTTTTCGTAAAATAAAATTATTTTGAGTTTCAAATTGTTTTCCGTTTTTAGAATATCTGGGTTATGAAATTTTTTTTTCAGTTTTTTTTATTTAAAAAAATAACTCATTTTTTTTCCAAATTCATACCAAATCTGTATGACCTTATAATGAGTACATTAAATTTTATTTGAAATCAATAGCATTATTTTTTCGTGAGATATTTGAAACTAATGAAAATGTTTACTTTTTTTTTTTAAACCGTTAAAGTGAAAAAACTACTCACTGAATTTTAATAAACGCCCTTTCAGCCTCTTTCGAAGTTATTATCTATTAAACAAAATTTAGTTGAAGTCGATATCTTTACTCGTTCTTGAGATATCGATGACGAAAAATGGTACCAGAACGTACGAAGATATGTTAAAAATTCCAGTTTGAAATGTATTTGTATTTGTATTTGAAATGTTCTACGAGTACATTTCGAATACATAGCGTTTTCAGGTGAATTTAATTCACTTAGTTTTGTATAATGAAACTTTACATTTGCGCGACAATTGACAAACATGTAAATAAAGCTTTGAAATTTTGCATAGATTTTATTAAAATAAATGGTTGTTTAAAAGGAAATACAGAAGAGCTCCCGACAAGAAAAAGTTTTAATACAATTTATGAAATAAGTGAAGAAAGAAGTTTTGCGTTAAGGGAATTGAAGTCGATTTTATTAAGGGATTTATTTCCAAAATGTAAACAAATGCTTCTTCGTTTAGTCTGAAGCTTCTTTTGAAACTACAAACAATTCAAATAAGACCATGTTAATTCATTCCCCATTTCAACTTACAATTCTTCTGGAAGACCTAAAATTTTGGCTTTACCACGAACTTTCTATCATTGATTTTCGTCCCTTCTACCACTTATTAATGATAAAAGTGAATCTATTTTCGTTTTTCACAAGAAACAATGTTTGAATAAATGATGCAAATTGTCTTTCAGCTGATTTTGACATTTCGAAAATAAATTCGGAGTAACTTGAATTCACTCGGAATGTAGAACATGCTTTTTCATTTAAAGTGAAATTAAAATTCGTTTTCAATTCACTTTTACTCGGAATACAGAACATGGGTGATTGAGTTTTGAAAAAAAAATGTTTGCACTGTTTTTGAGAAAATCAAAAACAAAAAAATGGTTCCAGATGGGGTACCAAAAATAACCATTTTTTGGAATTTTTTTTTTTAAACCATTAAGCATAGTAGGTACTCAGTTCAAGTGAAAATGAAAATTTCATATAAATGTGGCGACTGGTTCACCCGCATGAAATCCCCAACGAGAGGTGAGTACCATAATGTGAATTGGAAAAACAATTATGTTCCACAACTTTTTCCACGCCAAATTGTCATTTCTCAATGTACAACCATATTATGAGGAAAGAGTTTAAGGCAGCGTGGAAAACTGTGACATTTGTCAGTTAATTTAAATATTTTGTTTCAAAATAAAAAATTGAAAATTTATAAACAGAAATAAAGAATGGATAACGATTTTTTTGATACTGCTCTCGAGAGTTTACTTAATGAAAGTATTCAGTATTTCAGGTGAGTATCAAAAATTCACGTGGAAAAGTTTATTCTATTTTCATTTTTATTCTCTGCGTGTAATTTGGAACGTTTTTATTTTTCATTTCACGCTAGGTGAGTACTAGACTTTACCTAGCTTTAACTAAATGAAATTTGTTTGTTGAATTTGTTTTTGTGGGACAGTTTTTGAGAAAAAAGAATATTTATAAAATTTCGAAAAAAATCGTATGGCAGGTACCGTTAATTTTGGTCCTAAGAAAAAGAAAAAAACGTGGGTGGAAAAATTTAAAAACGATATCTACCAAGTTCGATGAAAATCGGCCGAGCCGTTTAGGCTGTAGTCGAACAGACAGACAGTCAGAAAGACTGAATTACGAGACCCACTTCTTTAGTCATCGCTATCATCGGAATGTCAACTTTCATCAAAATCTCGAGTTCGATTTTTTTATAACTTACCTTATAGTACATATAAGTCATAAGTTAAAATAAAATAAGTATTCCATGATTTTAACTTTAATAAAACGGTAGAGAAAGTATGAAGCTATATTCAATTCAAATTTGCAAAATCGTCGTTTTAACCTTGTTTCATACTTATTAAAACTGTTATAACATCGTAATAATGCAACTAAAATTTTGTGCCAATATCACCAAAGATTTCATAAAGTATATTATCTAATATAATGATTTTTAGACCTCAAAAACCGATCTAGTAATAATTTACCAAACTTAATTAAAAGGTAAAAATATTGAAACCGTTTGTGAATTTAGAGATCTAGATTTTGATTTTTTTTAATGATTAAATTAATCTTATTTTGCAAATTTAGCTATCAATACAATTTGCTCATATTTTTAAACAACAAACTTTGTTCATCCAACATCAAAGATTCAGGTCCCGTATTACGAATTACGATTATCGTTTAAAATCCCTCGTTATCCTTAAGTTGCGATTACGTTTTACGATACTCGTTTTTTTAAAACGATAATCGTTTTCTCTTACGACTGCTTTTGGCACTCGTATTTCATTGTTTTGACATATGTACTATTTTTGACAGAAATATTGAAAGAATGAAGTTGGATGCGCTTAAAAAAATTAATTTTTTTTATTTTATCAGGCAATATTTTTATGCACCATACCATAATCGGTCCATGTGTTGACTATCGTTTTCTAGGGTATCATTTTTTTTGCCTTTCTTTTCGTAATCTGTAATACAGGCCCAGGTTGCCAATACAAGAACCAATAGTTGCTTTTGCTATGGGAATAAAGTAAACGTAAATCGAAAACGTTTGAATATTGAACGAAATGGAAACTATTCAAATAATATTTCTTCAAACAAGTTTTTCGGATAACATTTAACATTTGCAACTACGCCATCTACGTTGAGTCCTTTCTGCCGCAAAGCGTTAAAGTGCGTCTCCACCAAAGAAACATTCAAGGAAACATTCGGCCCTAGCGAGGTATCCATTCAGAGCGGAAAGCTGTCCACAACGCATACTTTGTCGGAGGCTCAAATTGCTTTCGAGGTATCCTATCGGAAAGAATAATAATACACACTTTGTTCCGCGAAAAATTTGTGTCGGACGAAATCGGAAAAACAATTGCATTAAGCTGTCAGAAATTTCACAAATAAAGCACTTGATCGCATTTTAACGCAGTTCGCCGGGTGCGTTAAAATAATGTCGGAGAAAAATTTAGAACAGCTATTCGGAAGAATACTCGTACCTCGAAGCAAAAATCCTCTAAATCGTACAAAATCGGAGAATTTTCCGCTCGGAACGCATACATCGCTACGGCCGACTGTTTCGAAAACGTTTCGGAAAATTTTCCTATTTGCTTAAATAAAATGTCTGAAATGTTTTTTTTTTTTTTTTTTTTCATTGTGGACTCCAAGCAACACTTCAGAAATGTGTCCTATTAGACGATATCTCAATGTCGGTAAATATACAGCCATCTTACAATGCTAACTTGTCGGTTGAAATGAATGAGAAATTCTAGACTTTGTAACCGAGTTTAAATTAAATTGATATCATGTTTGATTCTTCAGATACTCGTATCTAATTTCAAAGTATTGTAATATTTGTACTAGGTTCGTTAAATAAAACTAATTATCTACTCTTTTTATTATTTTTTCTTCATTTCCACTTTCCAAATCAAAACATAAAATCTCAATTTATAATCAACTCAAACACTTTTATTCAGATTGGGCCCTATCGGGAATCTCCCGGGGAATTTTATCTCCCAGGGAAAGTTTCATTCCCAGGAAATATTTCTTGTTATCGTGAACTTCCCTCGAAACAAATTTTTCCCAGGGAAAAACCTACCAACATTGAAAAAACAAAATTATTTTCGGAAATCAATTTCGAATAGTGTGCAGTGTTATCATAGGATCTTAAAAAAAAAATAAAAAATTAAGTTTAAATTCCCTTAAATTCCCCATACAATAAAACAGAATATCCCAAACAAATTTCCCCTATTGTCAATTTGTATAAATATTTAAAACATTCACTATCTATTTATTTATTCATTCAGAATATTTAGAATTAGAATTTTTTGTTTCTTAAGTCAGCAGAATGTTACAAATAAATTATTTTATTCATTGCTGAGAATTTTAAATGCATTCTTTTTTATTCAATATGGAGAAAGGAATATTGGGTGCCTTCATTTCAACTCAATTGGTTTAAATTATCGTAAAATTGTCCCTTTCGACGGAAAGCTTGCTTGTATTCTTTAAAATCTCGTGCAAGAAACAAAATATTTGAATTCTTTCATGCTGCGAGCAAGATTTCTCCGTTTGAACTAGGTGTCAAATTTCGCAAATATGAATATTTTTTTTTAATTTAAAAATCCGACGAAGAACGAAATCCTTCCATCTAAGAACACTGCTTTGACTCTAAATGTTCTTGTTGTTTGGAATAATTTTTAATTTGGTTTAACAATTTTAAGTTTTAAAATGCATAGCATTAGATTTACCTTACTCGCGGTGGAGGAGGAAGAAATACAAAAAAATAAAATCAGATCAATAAGACGGGAATTAAGGGATAATTCGAACCCCTTGGAGTTACCAACAGAATTGTGAGTAAAATTTTGCAATGTGCCAAATTATGTTTTTAATTTTTCTTATTACAGATTCATCGAGAATTACAGAATAAATAAAGTTCTATTCAAATATTTATTAGATACCCTCTCCGATTCTTTCCCCATACCAAAAAAATCATTCGCTGTGCCTAAAATCGTTAGGCTAAGTGCATGCCTGCGTTTTTTTGCTGAAGGTGGGTACCAAAGAGGAGTCGGCAAGGACCATGATGTTGGTATTGCCCAATCAACATTCTCGGAAGTATTGTCTAACTTCCTTAATATTTTCGAGGAAAAGCTTTGTCCAGAATGGATCACAATTCAAACCGTTGAAGAGCAAAGAAAGACTAATTTGTATTTCTTCGAAAAATATAAACTTCCAGGAGTTATCGGCTGTATTGATGGAACGCATGTACGGATAGTTGGACCGCATTCATCTCAGCACTTGTTCTTCAACAGAAAGGGGTTTTATAGCCTAAATGTTTTACTTGTAAGTGGTTTAAAAGTTGTCTATAGGTATAGGTACCTATGTTTAAATTCGATAATGTACATACATAATTCATATTTTTAGATTTGTGATGAAAAAATGAAGATTCGTTTCGTCGACGCTACACATCCAGGAGCATGCCACGACTCATTGGTGTGGAAAGTGTCCGAGTTTCGTTCTCATTTGGTTCAACGATATTTGCGTGGTGAACGAAATTTTTGGCTTTTAGGTAAAAATGGAGTTTTGTTTTTTTTTTTTTTATCATTGGTTTTTTTCTTTTTAGGTGACGCAGGATACCCATTGGCACCATGGCTACTTACTCCGCACAGAACCTGTCAGGAAGGAGCACCAGAGAGTAAATTCAACAAAGCACATAAAGCCGGTCGCACAACAATTGAGCAAGTGAATGGGGTTCTGAAAGGTAGATGGAGATGCATTCTGGGTGCCAGAGAACTTCACTATGAACCCCAAAAAGCGATCCAAATCATTAACACATGCTGCGCTTTGCATAATATGTGCATATTTTTTAAAAGCAATCTTCCAATGGAGTGCCAGATTGACTCAACGATTCTGGACGATATCGAAGATTCTGCGAATGGATCTGAAAGTGATCTACAATCATCAAGCGATGCCGAATATTTAGCCGTGGGGCAGTCAATAAGAAGAAACATTGGAAACAGCCTTTAAAACGTTTTTTTTTTTTATTTGATATATCACATCAACTTAATTTAATTCACAGTCATAGGAACCTAATTCACAAACATCCTTATGTAAATATTTTACTTAAAAAAATAAATAATAAAAACAAAAATAAACATAAAAAGTATTTCACTATCACTACATAAAATAAATAAAGGAACTGATCACTAAACTTTCTTCACGTAAAAAAAAAATTATTACATTTTTCGAAGTTTTTCTTCTTCAATTTGAATGAGATCCTGTTTAAATTTTATCTTAGATTCAATTTCTCTAAGTCTCAAGTTTTGCATTTTGTTGTTGTGGCGTTTAATGTCTTCATACTTTAGACGTCTTTGCTCTTCCGTTTGCATGTTGTGGCGTTTCATTTCTTGCAGAATCAATTTTTGCTGGACATAGATTTTATCCAAAGAGCGGTATATTTTTTTGAAGCTTTCATTCGTTTCTTGGTGGTGCATCCCCATCGAATCGACCGCTTCCTCTATTTTCATTGAAATAGCCTTTTGGAGAAGAAGTTCTTGTTCTAGGCACTCCTGTGATGTCATACTCGCTCCTCGTTTTCTCTTCGATTTATTGGGAGTATGGATGTTGTTTATGACAGGCTCTGGTTCAATTTGAATAGAGGAAGCACTTTCATCGAGATCAGCGATTACATTGGAACAATTTTGTAATGGAGGTGAATTTTCCTTAAACTGGGTTTCCACATTTCGCTTCTTTTTTGCACAAGAAGGTAACCCAAATGTAGCTGTATTTGGACATCCTTCAACAGATTCTCTCATTGAGCAAATACTGATGATTGCTTCTTCCAATTTCGAAAATTTAAACTCTTTGAAAGGACCTCCTCCGGTAGCTTTCTTATGTTTCAAGTTCTCCGAGAGTTTATTTCTGATGTACTTTTTCTTGTCGAACCAAACCTATTTTTATAATTTTTAGAACCAGTAAGAATATAATTTAAGCAAATAAAATACTTTTTTCCACTCAAATATTGATTTTATCGGTGGTCCCAGGCTATTGAGTTCTGTTTCAGTTTTCTTCCAAAATATTTTGATGTCTTCTTTTTCTCTGGTTGTCGTAAATCCATTACCAATGTCGGGGTTCTTTTCCATTATATTAACTAGAAATTCTAGCTGATGTAAATTAGTAGAATTCGACCTTTATATATATTTATAAGAATGAAAACATAAAAAGAATTCTTATATCGCATTATTTGCAAAAAATTATTTTAACAATACTTACATTGTTGCGTTTGCTTAGAAGTTCCCTGCAAAAATAAAAGTGAACAAATTATAATGAAGTGTCAGATAAATTTCCAGGGAAATTTTATTCACGATAGCAAAAAATTCCGCGGGAAACTTTCGAACATCATTCACGATACCAATTTATTGAAATAGGGAGTTATTCCTAGGGAAATTTTATCCACGATAGCCCCCATTTATTCAAACTTGTTTAATAACACAATCTAATAAGCAAAGCTTTTGCACACTTTCATAATCAAAAATAAACTGCCCTGTGCTCACTGTGAACTCTTCCTTATGTACTCAAGTTGGTTGTTCTCGAAACCAATTCGCGAAGGTTCTCGTCTTAGAATGTTCTAGATGGTGGGAATAAGGGGAAATACATATGACATTGGAAAAGAGCTTTTTGTTCCTTCCATAAAGTAGATATGCAATTTTCCAACAGATGGCGCTGTAGGAGTATAAAGCTGTGTGTCGGTGGTGTGCGTAACAGTATGTTCAATTTTTTTTGCCCATGCATTTTGTTTACTTTCATGTCGGTTATTTTTATAAAAAAAATTCTTTTAGTAAATGCTGGCTCATGGTTCAAGAAATTCCAAAAAATTATTCCTAATCCTTGAGAACCATTTTTTTGTGTTTTCGTTTTTCTCAAAAATACTATGCTCGTATGCCCTTAAAGAGTTTTCATAGCAATGTAGGTTTTAACAAAATTTTTCGTTTATAGAATTAATTTTATGCTTTTGAATATGTTTGTCAAATAACATCTACATATTTTAAAATTCTAAGTCTGTTAAATATAAGACCAAGTTCGACCACGTAGTGCATTTTATTTTAAAATACTCTTTTCCTCAAAGGCAAAAAAAAGTGTAAAAGATTCATAGATAGTTCGTTTATTGGACAAGCTTCTTCTCTGAAAACTGTGCGAACATTATAACTATATTGATCTTTTGCATAATGCTCTACGCTCTACCTACCTGTACCCTATCTAAACCTTAGTTGATTTCAACTAAATTAGATATGAAGAACTCCTTGAACCTCAAAATCTATATATTCTTAAATGTAAATGAGTTTAAGACCGCTTCAATCTAGTATTTACTTTATTGTATAACCTCTGAAAAGTCACATAATAGCTGTGTTTTATTTTCCCCGAGATCTGATCCAGATCGGATCTTCATTCAAAATTACATGCATAACAAAAACAACGCAAGGCCCTGTTTTGTTTGTATTTGTTGTTTTACATGTTATTTTGAAAACAAAATCCAATCCGGATCAGATCTCGGGGAAAATAAAACACAGCTAATATGTAAACATAACGTCTTTCATTGAGTGTACAAAGCTTCCCCAATTGTCATTATATTGTCCGGTTTTTCAAAAACACTTTTGTGGTCACTTGAAAACGTCAGTAAATAGCACTTAAGTGTATCGTTGCCACGTGTCCTCACACAATATGTTTGCCGATGAGCCGATTACACTTCTCAGGCACGTGCACACATTGATCTTCCGTATCGTATCCTATAATATGCCTATACACACTGACATACCGCCCTCAATAAATATAACAAATTGCATTATCCTTTCCCAGGATATTAACGTTGAAGTTTCATATCAACTGTGGGCTGTGGCGGCAAAACAATTTTTTTCTATATTTTTAATCTGTTTTTTTTTTTCTTAGTGCGGTCCTTTTCAACCCCCAACCTCATAAGATTTGTCAAATATTTTGATTTATGTGCTGATTTTTTTTCCAATAAAACATGATAATAAAGTCTTGTGGCACGAATATTACATGACGTCTAGCAAGGCAGAATTGACATAAACAAATTTTTAATTTGAATGACATTCCATTGAGCAGAAAATGGATTGACTTTTCCCATGGGGAGATGAAGCTTAAGCGAGTAAAAATGTATTTTGTTCAAAAGAATCAAAATACATAACTCAGGAAAACAAAATGAACAAAAAAATATCCAATTATCGAAAAGTTGGAGGGGGAGTCTAGGTTTTGAGAACGTTCTTGTCAGATTTTACTTATAAAAATAAAAATTAGATTAGAAGAAACATGAACATTGAACAAGCAGTAACGGTGATGTGCATATTACACATGTATCTGAGAAATATTTTTAAAACACATAACGTTGTGGCTTTAAAATAAATAAACAGAAATGGCGCAAAATCTTAAACAGCCTATTGTTAAGGTATTAATATGATATTACGAGTATCTCTTTTTTAGTTTTAAAAATTTTCGAACAGGCATAGTGATAAGACAATTTATTTTATAAATTCCTCTTGAACGCACCTAAAACAATGACAGCTCATGCAAAAATCAAAGCAAACAGACCTTTTTTGATGTTTGTAAATGTCAAAGTGTCATATGAGGTAAGCACGATATTAAAAAAAAAAGTGTGTGCCGGGAGCTGGCACCCCAGTATTGTGTTCACGAAAAAAATATCACGTACGACACTTTTTGACAGCTATTCCAGTATTTGTTCTTTTTTACGTCAAATGTATCAGGTAATGTAGTGTTGAAATCATAATTAATTTTGCTATTTAACTAAAAATTAATATCTGTTCACTTTAATTTTTATATAAATGTATGGACATATAATTACATATTTAAAAAAAAGTTTTAAAAATAAATTTTTAAATAAAAGTCTACTTAAATTTTGTTTTCTTTTTTAATTTATTTTTTTCTTTTTATTTCTGGCAGTCCACTGCCATATTCAGATGTTGTAAGTGTCCTTGACATTGTGGCGAATTTGTTTAGTTTGTTTGGCATATGACCTGTACCTGTAACAGTTGTCGCATAAAGTCGTTTTCTAGTCTTTTTTTCTTCCTTGATTTTTTCAGGATTCCTTTCAAAATGACAAAAAAAAATAGTATTTTCTCAGAATTTCTTGAACAGCGAAAAAAAAAAAAAATATTACCTTTCTGTGTATGTTAGTCTATTTGTTGGTGGAGGTGCTTTTGGAGCAGCATGTTTCTTTGTGAAGGATGTTGGTTCGTCCTTCAGACCAAATGATTTAGCGAAATGACCCATGTGTGCTACTTTGATATTAAAAATAGGTTTTAGTTTTTTGGGGAACGTTGAATAGAACTTCATCCAGGATACAAATGCTGCAAATAAAAAAAACACAAATTTTATGAGAATATACAACAATAATGCACCGATTTTAAGGACATAATATTGATTGAGATTTTTTGTCAAACAAATTGTCAACATTCATCACATATTTTTTCATGTTGAATCAAATTGTATAAATTAACTGGACTGCAATATCAAATTCAATTTCTCTAATCGATCATTATGGATAGTTCCACCACCTCAAGTCTTTGAAGTATTCAAACCTTAAAAGTTCAAGCATAACGGAATGGATGCCACTCAAAAAAAAAACTCGCTAACTAAATCTTATATCACTCTAAACATGGTTTTCAAATTCCAAAAAATCTAACAATTTCTCGCGGAAGAAAAAAATGAATCTTATACTACATTTCCACCGACCACTAAATTAACTACGTTTTCAATGAAAGATAATCCGGGGGATTTATGTGGTGTTCCCACAGTACTAAAATATTAAATTTAGGCTTGTTTTTATTGCAAGTTCATAAGGAATTGTAGAAAAAAACGAAATCGGGACTAAGCACTTTACATGTAAATACAACAACTACTTAAGTCTATACGGACTTAGTTAAGTCCAGATAATTTTCGAGACTTATGGCCGATTTCATAAACAAACACTAAAAGCATTTTTATCAAAAATCCTCTTAAATTTTATCAGGCTCTTAAAAATTTTTAGTTTCACTAATCTATAAAAGGGAAATTTTGGGGAAATTTTTGTTAAAATTGAGTTCTCTTCACATCCCTGGGAAAAATAAATTGTTTTTTTCTTTCTAACAAGCGAAATGTATGAGAAGAAATGAGAAAGCGTTATGTGTTCAAACAAATGCCAAGAAATGAAAAAAAAAAAGAAATGCACACAAAATATTTGGAAAGATTCTGATCTGTCCTGACATTCTGTGGCATATAATCATTAAGTAATAACCACTTAATTTATTTTTTATTGCATTGTTGGGTTTGTTTTGGTTCCAAATGAAGACCAAACATATTCAACAAACTCATCCACAGATGCTTTAGAAAGTCGGAACCACATTTTGAAGTCATATAATGTATTTCTGTGAACCGGGAATATTCTTGCTCAGCGAATAACTTTGTGTTGCACTTTATTATTGGATGAAGACGATCAATATTTTTTCGAAATAAAGAAACAAATCATTAAAATATTTAGTATTAACCTATTCATTTTGTATCTTCAAAAATTGAACACTAAATCTTAACAAAACAATAATTTCAGCTGCTATACCTATTACCAATTGTTGTTATCTACATCTGATGACATTTCAATGACACTTTTAAAATTTAATGAGCCAAAAATGGGCATTTAGTTTATAAGGGTGTTTAAGAGCTTGTTAAATTTAAAAGCACTTGGTGAAACTAAAAAACGCCATTTTAAGGTTTAGAAGCCTGTTAAATGTTTAAAAGTCCTTCGTGAAATCGGCCATTAATCTAAGTACTGATAAAAACGGTGATGCCAAATAAATATCATCTATATGTTATCGATAATTTGTTCAGAGAGTGAGGTTTTTGGATGCTGGTTGATGCTAGTCATCAATACAGCTGACAAATGCCATAGCGTGTACAGTGATTCCAAATTTTTTTTCTACAATTCTATATAGACTTACAAAAAAAAAAACGGCTTTTGGCAGCACCTATCAAAATGCTAATGGTATTTTAATTTGTATAGTTCTAAAGTATCTCCATGATTTTTCATCGTTTTCTACAAATGATACTTTCAATCTCTCACCAATCAATCTCTTCCACTTCATAAGGAAAAAATGAACCACCATTTGTGATAAGTGCTGTCAAAGTTAATCATCTTTTTTTTAAACTCTTTTATGGTGAGAAAACCACATAGAATTATCTAGTCTAAACTAAGGTAAATTTTCGGTGGAAACATACTATTAAACAATAAACAGTGTGATGTGCTGTCATCGAAATTTCAAACTTAAACCTGGGTCCTGGATCACAATTATCTCGTATATTGTGGTTGTTGATTGGTGAGTTGTAACCCCGATTAATTGAGTGAATTTGGGGATCGAGTAGAATCCGAGTTGAGATTTCGATCCAGGAGCCAAATTACCACTTCTGTGATCGAGTGAGTGATCGAATGAAAATGTCAAATTAGTGTATAATCGATGACGTAAGCGGTAATGCCGAACTATACATAATTCAGTCACGTATTGCTCGAAAACTGATGCGGTAATTCGGCCCCAGGTTTATTTATGGCCACGATGGATTGAAAGATTGAATTCAAATAGAACTGAAGTAACAGTTGAGTTTATATATTTTGTGAGTGCTATGTGTATCATTCAAAATGGCGACATCAAGAGAAAAAATTATTTATCGTCGAAACCGTCTAAGAACAAAATACACAATTTTTACACACCCCAACAACCAGCTGTGAACTCAATTCTTATTCGATTCGTCAATTCAGTCCTTGAAAGAGCAGTAGTTAGTCATACCCTTTTATATAAGTAAAACTTATAGTACTCTTAAGAAGACCAAAGATCGGATTGGCATTTTAAGTATAGCGATAATACTTGTTAGATTTGTCTCTGCTAAATCAAATAATAAAATATTCTCTTTTTTACTACTTGCTTTGTGTTTCTTAAGGTGTGTCCACACCAAAGAAACATTTCAGGAAACATTGTTTATGATGTATTATTGAGCTTGGCAACACCTAATAATTTATACACACTAAGATATACGTATGATTGCAATTGTAATCAGGTACCTATATCTTTGTTATCATGCTGGTCTCACTTTTTGATAGATGATTTTAAAGTTTCAGTTGTAACCTAGCTCGATCATAATAAAGATCTTATTAAACATAAACTGAGTATATTATTAAAGAATACAACAGTTTAAAAAACGTTTCTGAAATGTTTCCCATTTGTTTGAAAAACATTTCAGAAACATTGCAGAAACATTTCAGAAATGTTTCTGATTTGTTTTTTTGGTATAGACGCTTTGAGAAATATTTCAGAAATGTTTCTTTGTTTCCCATTGTTTCCAGATTGAGTTGTCTGTAATTTTTTTCCTCGCCTGTTTTGCACTTTAAGCGCATGAAGTTTTTTTCTACTTCACCTTTATCACAATTTATATTTTCGCAAATTTCAGATATATAATTGGCTTTTTTGAGGAAAAAAATTGCAGACAACTCAATCTGGAAACAATGGGAAACAAAGAAACATTTCAGAAATGTTTCTCCAAGCGTCCACACCAAAAAAACAAATCAGAAACATTTCTGAAATGTTTCTGCAATGTTTATGAAATGTTTTTTAAACAAATGGGAAACATTTCATAAACGTTTTTTAAGCAATGTTTCCTGAAATGTTTCTCTGGTGTGGACACACCTTTATCCTACTCTCTACTCTAAAATTGTGCGCTAAATTCAGCGCCACCACCAGGATAGCGTTGGTACCACAAAATTACATTCCCTGATTATACTATAGGTTAAATATACAAAGATCATATTTATTTAATTTTTTAAAGGTAAAAAGAATTTTATGACTGTCGTGTACATTCAAACGTTTTTCAGAAGTTGTTGGACCTGTGTTTTTGAAAGTAACTCAGATGAAAAGTTAATCATCCTGACTGTATAGTGGCGCAAATGATGAAATGAAACAGTGTCGCCACATTTTTAACAATGTACCCGCCATCTACACGTCAGTTTCAATTTAATTTGTTTAATGCAAAAGTGCAGCCTAAAACCTAAGACAAATCACCAACGAGGCCACTAAGTCAAAATACAAAAAGATTTATATGAATATGAATATCTACGTACATACATCTACATACAAAATGTATATATCCGTAAAATGTATATAGGCGTGTTTTTTTCGCAAGTCCATACAGAATTGTAGAAATAAACGGCATCGGGACTTAGGAGCTTTTTTTTGCAAAAAGCTGGAAGCACTGTGTACGCTATGGCGTTTGTTCGCTGTATTGACGACTAGCATCAACCAGCATACAAACACGTCACTTTTGACTTTTGTGAACAAATTATCGATAACATCTAGATAATATTATTTTGGCATCACCGTTTTTATCGGGTCTTAGATTAACAGCCCGATTCTCCCTAAAGTCAGTGATGCCTCACAAGTCACAAGAAGAGGTGAAATTGATTTTGTGACTTTTTCGAATTCTGCTGCTCAGTCACAACTTGTGAGTCACAAAGACAATCGAAACTGTGATCTCCTTCAGAGCAGGTCACAACTCATACATTTTTAAAGTTTCTTGGATTGACATTCAGAATATTTTGTACGAAAATTTTCTAGATTTGTGAATAATTGTGAGTACACAAAAATGAAAATGAACTTTGTTCTAGTGAATATTATTGCTGATCTTTCCCACGAAAACAACAATTTTTTTAAGAAACTAATCGTCTCAAAAAGTTTGCAGCGCCGACGGTTTTTAAAAACTTTGAGAGATACAAATGATCCATTCGCTCTCCAAAACAATACATTTATAAAGTAGTTTCTTCGTTTTGAATAATCAGCTGTTCAAATAATGACACTTAAAAATCTCACCACGATGTGGTTTGTGTTTGTACCGATTAGGGGGAGAATACCAAAATGTTATCGAATCACAACAGTCGTCAGAAGGAAAAGTTACAAGAGCTTGAGATTTGTGACTCCTCACAATTGGGAGAATCGGGCTGTAAGTCTCTAAAATTATCTGGTCTTAGCTAACTCTGTATAGAATTAAGTAGTGTTGTATTTGCATGTAAAGCGCTTAGTGCTCATGTCGTTTTATATGTCTGTTCGTGTACTAAGTTATCGATATTTTCAACTTATGATCTTGAATAACTTTTTTTCAAATATGATTTCCCGTTGGAAGTACATGTTTCTATTGCCAACATAAATTGCCTTTAAATCCCTAAAAGCTTAACTCGTATTTATCCGCAAATTGGCATTTTTTTCCCTTTTCCCTGGGCTATATTTATTTAGCTAAGAGATTCTTTCAACTAATCACCTTCAAATTGGCTTCTTTAATTTTATTTTATTTTGTTTAAAATAATAAAGTGCAAACGTACCATATAAAAGACCCAAATTCTTTTGTTCTGGTCTGCCATTTCAAGAATAATATATATAAAATTCTTTTTGTTTTCTGCCACCCAATGATACTCTCTAAACGCAACCACAAGTGCCTTTGACAATTAGCGTTGATAATGTCTTCAAATTCTCGAGCAATTATTCAAAATGCAGATGGGTTTATGAATCTTGAAGAAGACAGAAAGGCATAAAGCATATCAATTTCATCCATTTGTTAGTTAATTCCCAGATGAATGCCTGAAATGTCCTTGGGGGTAGTTAGGTAGAAAGGAGCGATTGCCACAATGGATATTATTGATACACTCAGGACCAGGACCCAGCTCAAGTCAGCTTGGTTCTTCTTTTTAATTGACTAAATAAAATTATTGCCAAGAAAGCGTATCAGGATATACGTACGTGGCACTTCCACATAATGGCTTTCATTCGCATGTTTCGTCTTCTAATGGAGCTCCGTTTTGTGCCATAACAATGGATTCATTATACGGAGCTACAGACAACGGTACGAGACAAGAAAAGAGGATATTAAGAACAACAGCACACAACAATATCAAATGAAAAAAAGAACAACTTATCTCTTAGATGTACTCGTATAGTATCTATGGTATATCCTTTCACAAACGGGATGTTTTGTGTATCCTTTATCTAGACATTGAACTATGTTCACCACACCGCACCGCACCGCACCGACTCTCACATGTCGAATGAATTTAATTTCCAACGAACGATTGTCTCGTATAAATTCGGAAATTACCGTCATCCTTAGACACTGAAGGATACAAATTAGATTCATAGCTCTATCTATTTGGGACCTATTAAGGACGTGCAGATATATGTGCCGTACACGTTCGTTGGCTGTGGGAGGAGCACAACTTTTATGGAGGATGTTGGCAGATTTTAGGATCAGTATGTGTCAACCGACCGCAAATGGATTACCATCAGCGAAAATGTTGCTGATACGTATGTATATCTACCGAGCTAGCGCAAGGATTAAGGAATAACAATAAAAAAAAAAAAAAACAAAGACAAAAGATGTCGAAAATGGTTGCTACAAGGCGACGCACAATGGTTGTTGAGATAGAGCCTCAAGAGCAAAACAGCTGCCGCCATTCTGTTTGCTTGTTTGTTAAATTTTAAACTCCCCATGTCTCATACGAGGTGGAGGTTTTTCGTTTCCATATTAAATTACCAACGAAATAATCCACTTGACGGTACGAGCACACATTGTGAAGTTCTGACATTTTTATTAATTGGGGAAAAATAATATTCACTGTCGCGAAACGGTTTTGGTATTGCATGGAATTACAAAAAAAAAAAAATAAAAAGTGATTAAGCCTTGAAATTTTTTAGCACTAGCAATACAGCGGATGGTTATTAGTTTATCTTTATTGTTTCACACCCTTTTATCTATGTAAATATCCAACAAAAAATGTATATTCCCTTTCAATTTACTTTCTGAGAGAACGAGGAAGCACATTGCTCATACGAGTAGGAAGGTACAAGGATGGCATATAGGTCTAATGGCATTCGCCGATGAGTTTTTAACCACATTGGTATTCTATTCACTAAGAGAATGGTTCCTTTTGATCTTTAAAGGATCCGTCAAATAAAGTATTACCAACTGTCAACTTAACATTGACAGTATACTGCTAAAATCTATCAAAAACTCGCACGACTGACAAAATAATACCATTTTTTTTTTGCCAAATTCTGGCCATTTTGTTTTCCATCGTCTAAATGGTATAAAACCCACCAGTATTCAAGTCAAAAAGAATAATATGGCATGTGAAACTGACGTTAAATATTGCTTTTATATTGACACCCGTGTAAATATTGTGCTGACATCCAGGGCCGGACAAACTATACGTGCCAGCTGTGCAAATGCCCAGGGCGCTGAACCCAAGGGGCACCTTGGGCAAGCGTTAAAAAAGCCACTACTTCATAACCACTACCTACCATCTTTTTTAAGTCTTATTTCTTTTTATAGCTCATACCAACGTTGATATTCTTTATATAATTCGGAATTTAAAGACAGATATATTTATATATGTATATACATAGGTATCTACTATTCTAAAAATAAGTCGATGTTTAATTTCCTATACACACCCACACTCCCACACTAAAAAAAAAAACTACATCACAAAATCTTTACAAAGTGCACGATTTTGTTCGCTTAACAACAGATACCTATTTGCCATTTTTCTCTTTATCAAACTGTTGACGTTATTCTTCACACTCACCATCGTGTGTATGAGTGAAGCCATTTATTTTATTTTCATAACCCTCCCCCCTATGCAGTGTAACATAAAAACAAAATTTCAACAGCAAATACAAACAATTAAGAGCTTGCAAGTTTGAAAACATGCGCGCGATGTCAGTTCTTCTATAAGAAATCGAAGTCGGCAATGTTATTCAAACAGAAATTCTGAGATAAAAAATTCATACTCATTGACATAACAGCGCGCAAAATTAAAAGTTGCGTCTATGAATTTAAGCTCTTCCGGTTGAGTGTTTTGTGTACTATGTTTTAGTTTCTCCATTTTTCTGTATTTTCTTGTTCTTGCCAGTTATTGTTTACACTAAAAAAAATGGATTTTTTGACTAATTTAATTACTTTATTTTATCTATGGTGGTAAAAAAAAACTCAAAACAAAAGAAAGGATAAGGAATCTATATGTATATTGAGCATAAAACTTGCTACGCTCCTATTCCAGTAGTGTATATGTAAAAGGTTATGATAATGGTTCAAACATGAAAGGAAAAGAGGCTGGTGTTCAAAACAAAATTAAGAGCCTTGAACCAAGAGCTTATTTTGTTCAGGCTGCTTGCATTCAATTTGGTTGTTGTTGGTTGTTAATGATTCAGCTTGCTGTCCGTTGGAAGCTGTTAAGTTTTTTGACTTGTTCAATGCCTATAAAATAATAAAAAGATTGTAGAACAAGATGCCGATTATTAAAAAAGATTTATTGAGAAAATAGGTTCCTTTCTTTACAATGGTTGAGGAGATTAACATAAAAGGAAGTTAAAAGAGAATGCAAAAATTACATGAGCTTTACATTTGACAAGTTTAATATTGATTAAGTTGTTAACAAAATACTCGTAGTGTAATTTCAATATGGAATTCAGTGCATAATTAATTCAGTACAATATTTTAACAAACTTTGTATCAGGTTCAACAATTCGTTGGGACATATGTATATAAAAAAAAAAACTCGCTGGTTTGACCTTAAAACCCCTTTCTGAAACCAGATGGGAGTAGACTAAATGCTTTAAAACCATTGAAAAAATCTTAGGAGATATAATATGAAGTTCTTATTGAAATATCTGAGGCTGGAAACGTTGAGAATAGAAACACTGCAGAGTCATTAGGAAGTAGAAATTTAGTTTCAAGTTTATATTTTGCATATTAATCTAGTTTAATATTTTAGAAAGAAATAATATAACTAGTAAGTATTTACAGAGTCCGTCTGTTAATGTATCTTACAGCGTTCTAGTTCTGGAAACTGCTAAAAACTCTTAAATGGAAATGCGATCAAAAGAACATGTCACTAACGTGCAATCAGCTGAAGCCATAGCTCTAAATCTAAATAACGTAAATCAAATAACGTAGTTTTTCGAAACTAAAATTAATAAAAAACTACTTCAGGACCCCAATGACTCAAAAAAGATAATTTGACTTGTCAATCATGGCTATAGAGAAAGAACTTGTCAAGTCATTAGATTATGATGATCTGGTAACTGAGCTTTCTAAAACAGAAGCCAGAAAAATTAATCTATTGCAGTAAATTCGGTCCCATTTATTTTTATTAAAATAATAATTTTATTATTATTTCCTACACTGAATAAATATATAAATATGAATATAAAACTTTCAATTCAACAACAATTAATGAGTTAATTATTTACGAGTATTTGTATGTTGTTATATTTTTGAATTAGTTTTTAAATACTTTTTAATTCAAAAAATATTTTTATTTCACTTCCTTAATTTTTGTGATATATTTTTTGATTTTAGTTTACAATTATTTTTGTATTCTTTAGTTACTATTATTTTTGTGATATATTTTTAATTTCTTAGTTTTTAATAAAAATCATATTTATTTTAATTAGATATAAGTACGAGTATTATCTGGGAATAGGCCTCTTGGGGATACCTCGTTAAAAAAAACGCATTGCAAAGGGTACCCCTTGGGTAATGAGGAAAAGACTTCTTCCGCCAATCACCGCAAATGAGGGGCGCCACTAAAGAAGCTTGCGCAGGGTTCTAATTTAGCTTTTTCATATCATGACAAAGCAATGAACAGAGTAAACTTTATTCTTTTCTGGCAATATGACAGTATCTTCTTAAATGTGTCTAAATCTATGTCATAAGGAATAAATTTTATCTATTATTCTGCCAGTTTTGTGATAGAAATGTTGACAATTTGTAAGTTGAGGTTTTCATAAAGTAAGTTAAAAAAATTAAGTGGGCGTCGGAAAAGCACTTTGTGTGGCCAGATTGCAGAGCGTTATCAACGAATGTTTACAAAAAAATACAACTCGGAGTTTAGTCAGTTCTGTTATTTCGAAATTATGTACATTTTTACTTGCGACAAAGTTGACATTACGTTGATAACGAAGACCAAAAAACTAGATCTCACAATTCTGTCTGTCTGTCTTTTCGACTACAGCCTAAAAGGCTCCGCCAATTTTCTTTAAACTTGGTAGATTTCATTTTGAATTTTTTCCCCCAAACACGATTTTTTCTTTTTTTTTTTTAAGACCAAAAATACGATTTGTTTTCCAAATTTTATAAATATTTTTTTTTTTAAAAACTGTCCCACAGAATTTAAAAAAAAAATCAAAAATTTCATTTGGTTATAGCTAGGTAATGATTGAAAAAAATTTTCCAAAAAATGGTTATTTTTGGTAGCCCCGCTGGAACAATTTTTTTTGTTTTTGATTTTCTCGAAAGCTGTACAACCGATTTAAATCATTTGTTTTATGCTAAAGCTCCTCCAAAGTTTAAATACTTACAGGGTGCGGCACGGAAACCGAAAGGATTTTAAATCGTAACACCACCTGTAGGCACTGAACGCGATTCTTGCGGCATAATCAATGAAGCTGTTGAGTATACAAAATTTTGTATGGATGGAAGTTTAAGTCAGAATGAAGTATTCTGTGTATGGTACGATCGGATAAATTTAAATTTTTGGCGTGCATGCGCGCTGAGCGACTCGAACTGGCTTGAACAGCGGGGCGGACACGCGTAACATATGTCATGTTGAGAGCTGATCATTTGCAACTGAAAAAAACACCCCAATACCAAAACGCAAAGGCACGGAAATACTTTTTTAGCCGCACTACACGAATGTGGAATGCTCAGTATTTCCGACTAATTGCAATGTGTAGACATTCAAAACCAATGTGCATCGGTGTCTCTTTTCTAATCCTATCCTACTTTTCTAATTGCTCGCACTGTGTTTAACATTATAAGGGTATTCATAGCCCCTTGAGTTTTTACTGATGAAAAAGAAATCTATTTAGAACGCCCCCATAGCTACAATTATTATTTCAGAAAGAGAAGCGCCAATCGTTTCCATAGATGCGATTGTAGAGTAATGGTTTAGGCAGTAATCATATTCTATGGAGCCTCCAAACTACAGTTTTTGACATTTTTCATATGTCATGGACATACAAGATAATGCACCTACCTATAGAGCTCGGGTATTGAAAGAGTGGATCAGGGGTCAAAGTGTTTTATTACTTTAGTGGCCCCCATACTCTCCTGACTCAAATATGATTGAAAATGTCTGGAGTTGCATGACGCGCAAAATTTTTGAGTCAGGGAAACAATATAGTATCAAGGATGAGCTCATTAATGCCATCAAATAAGCATGGAGTTACATAACCTTCGATTTTTTCCGAACACTGTATGAATACTCTTAACCAATTTGGAAGCACTTATTATTAAGCATTCAAAGAAGAAGCTCCCACAAATAGTCTGTAAGAACTCTGCGTAAAAAGCTCAGAATTTAGTTAAATTTTTTGTTTTAAAATCAAGTGCGGAATCCACAGATTCGGTAAGTCTTATGTACGGGAGCCTGGTGGAAGGATATTGTTCATTCGTAGCAAAGTTCAACTTTTTTACCAAGGAAAAACTAATAAGCAGATTCAGATGATGCCGAATCAGAATAAGGTTTCGAAAATGAACAAATTTTACAGCAACTAAAATTTCTTTTAAAGATAATTCGATTTTACATACCTCTGTATATCCATTTTTTTAATATACCGAACAAATAACTCAATCGGTAGTAGAACATTGAAGCGAATATACAAGTAAAATTTGTGTTATATTTAGGACACATTAATTCAATTTCGATTAATGCAATACAAGGGCACTTTGTATATTATTATTACAATAATAATCACCAACCTAGTAATGTCGTGCATTTACCAAATATTTCGCCCTCCATTAATAACATCGAAAAGGACGGCTTGAAGTCAACTCATTAGTAGAACCACTTAACGATACGGTGTTGTTCGTTGTAATTCCTTAAACAGTATACTTTAGTTACAAAGTTTTGATGCGATATTAATAACCGGTAACAAGGTGAACGAAAATAAGTTACAATAGATGTAGCTGCTCCTTGTTTCGGTTAAACGGCAGACTTTATTGAAGAATATTTGATTATAAATAGGTAGTTAATGTTCTAATAATTCCATAGATATCAATCTAAACTGGGTTAACTTGGAGATTTGAAATGAAAATAAAATTGAGGGTGCGTCATATACACTGGGGTTAATTGGTAATGTACCAGTGTTCTCTACAAATGTTCTCTCCAAAAAAAATAACCAACTTTAGTTTTTAAGCATTTTTGGTATTAGCTTAATCGTATCTTATGAATATATTTTGGATTTTGTTGGTACCTATTTCTCCATCAATGTCAAAAGACTCTCGACGCTAGTTGAATCGTTGCGTGTTGAATCGAAGTGCAATGGTTTATCCCTTTTATTTTTAAAATCACTGATGAGTTGGAAAATCACTGGCGAATCCGGGAATTCTCATGAAAGAACTGATGTAAGAACAGATGAAACGGGCAACCCACTAAGAAAATCCTGTAAATCATTAACAAATCCGTAAATCATGAACGAATTCGAAAAAATACACTTGCAATTGCGGCCATCACCTGACAATATCTGGAAAATCATAAGGGAATCCGCCAGATTAACTGGTGAATCGGGCAAATGATAGACGAACTTTGCAAGATCATATAGAGACGAAATTCGTCAAATCAAGTACAAGGGACGAAAACGACTAATCTCGAATGAATTCGGAAATATTAAGGGTGTATTCGGCAGAACAAGGAAGACATCTGGAAAATAAGAGACGAATACGCAAAATCAACTCAGCAAATTCGCAAACAAGGACGAAACTGACAAATCATTGATGAATCCGGCAAATCACGCTGAAATTCGCAAAATCACGCACAAATCTGGAAAATCCTTGACAAATACAAGAAAATCAGGAAAGAATTTTTAATTATATAATGATGGCAGGTAATAAAAAGTGGACTAATCTAACATTGAAAGGAGCGTCGGGTTATGTATTAATTTTTTTAACGCTGTATATGTTCAGTCTGTAATAAATACATAGCCTGGATTTATTGGTACTGAAAGGAACTCAAAAAGGTGAAAATACCTTTAATTTTTCTCTTATATTTTCGCTACAGGGATGATATAGTATTACCCTTTCACTCTGACTTTTCTTGATTTAAATATACTATCTCCAATTTAAATCTTTTACAGGGTTGCCGTAGTAACCATTATAAGATGCCGCAAATCTGTGAGAAATATCAGAAAGGTTAAAAAATTGTTGAAGGTCTATTTAAGTTGCGCCAGGGATTTCTTGCTTTTTGTTTGCAACTATATCCTGGGAAGAACTGAAAGCCATTTTTAATGTCACACAGTACAATAAATTACCTCTTCAAATCTTAAAATTAATTATTTTTTGCATTTCAAAAATCTATTTGGCACTATAAAATTACAATTTCAAATACTTATTAAACTGAAATCCATACAAAATTGGCGTATAAATAGTAATTCTTCTTTCAAGAAAATAGCCGATAGTTATTATTACATCTGTATTTAAACTGTTTCCACTTCTAATCTAATCCCTTGCGCGAGTTACGTACATTGACCCTTCCAACGGAAATGATGAGTCTACTAATCAAAATGATACATTAAATAAATTCAAACCACTTTCATGGTAATGAAATGTAACACCTCATTTCCTTAGTTATGCTGAAATAGCAATAAGACAATTAATTAATTAATAAATAAACATTCATTGTAAATAGGCAGATAAAAAACTTGGAGAATAAAAATGAGTTGAGTTTGGAACACAGCAAAAGACGGTCGTTTTTTTTATTGCGGAATCTACGAAATTGTTACTGGCGCAGTCGAAAAAGAACCAAAGACGAAAGCAAAACAAAAATTTACCGAAAGTTGATACGAAGCAGAAATTAATCGCGAAGAAACGAATCTTTTGTAAAGTATTTTCTGTTTGCCACCACGTCCCCACCTCCACCCAAGAAAAACGAATCAAATAGTATTTTGTTTGCCAAACCACGTCCCCACCTCCACCCAAATAGAAAAGTGAAAAGTGTTAACAAAACAGTGATTACTTGATTAATTGAGAATCAGTGAGTGTACCATATAAACTAAAAAAAAAAACAAAAAAAAATCTAATTCTGGAAAACAAAATATCGAAGAGACAGGAACTTTTTGATAAGAGGAGAAAGATGGCAGAACCATCAATAACCGAAAGATGTTTGTTAATGTTAACTGAGATTGCTAGTAGACAGAACGAGCCAGAATCTTTAAGAAGGAAGATTCAGAGGGATCTGAAATTTGCACCCACCTTTGATGGTACAAAAGGAACCTTGCCATCATTCATCAAGGCGATGAACCGGATATTTGGAGAGTATTCAGCAGCACAGTCCGCAGATGTTTTCACCATCATATTGAATGAAAAGATAACTGGTGCGGCCAAAAACTTCTTGACGATAACACCACCTACATCGTGGGAAGAGACAAAGACCCGACTCAAACTGCACTATCAGGCCTATAAAACCGAGACGAAAATAGTTCAGGACATTAATGGCTTAAAAGTAAGTTCTATTTTAGAATTAAGCGATAAAGTTAGAATAATAGTAGATGATATTGCTGAATGTGCAATATATAGTTCACTTCCAGTTTAGCTTTCAATCGCGACGGTCGTTTCTTTCTTTTGCCTCTATCATCATGATATGTAAAATCTGCAATAAAGCGGAGCCTATCGAATCTGTTTCGTGTGCACTCTGCAATTCATTAATGCACCTAAAATGTGCGAAAATTAAAAAAACTGATTATAATATCATTAAATCTAATAATAACTTTTTTATAAAGTGCGATATATGTTCCACTATTGGTTTATCTAACTACATGAAAAACATTGATAATTTCATCAGTGGTATAACATTGAATTTGAATTGCCTTAGACGTGAATTTCCTAATTTGTTTTCTATCAATAACAACGATACCATGGGAGTAATGACGCGAAGCCAAAATAAAGAAAAGTGCATTGAACCCACGGTTAAATTACCCAAAAAGTGTTCTGCGGTTAAACAACAAAACAAAAAGAATACGGACAAAATTTCATCGTCTATGATGCAAAATAATAATTCTCAACTTAATGTACCTCCACCTCCGTCTAACCCTTCATCTTGCGGTTCCCTTCCAACGCTAATCACTAGTCTAGCTCTTACCTCAGTGTCTACCCCTTCTACACCTTTACCAACAGTGTGCCCTCTTTTAACGTCTACAAGTATAGATAAAACAGAGAGAGTACTAGAAATTAAGAAACCGGTTTGTAACACTGATGCAGCTCCCTCTCATATTGTTATTGAAAGCAACAACAATGTTGATGACATTTCTACTGCATCGAGACAAGGTGGCTCTGTTGGGTTGAACGAAGAACCATGTGAAGAAGACGAAAACAATAATAATAATAATGATACAAAATCAATGACACCATCGAATGCATCTAATGACGTCATCGTTGTTGATATCATCAACACTGCTGACACTGGGGCCAAATTACCGCATCAGTTATCGAGTAATACGTAACTGAATTATAAGACTTTGGCATTACCGCTTACGTCAACTAGCAACAGATTACTCTAATTTGACGTTTTCATTCGATCACTGATGGGACTCACTCACTCGTTCACTGATGCGGTAATTTGGCCCCAGCTGTTGCTGCTGCTGCCGCTGCCGCCGCCGCTGTCGCTGTACCTATTTTTGAGGAAGTAAATAACCCACTTAATTTCGTAAACAAAAAATCGAATTGGAAGTTTAATGGAAAAAAATCAAAACAACAACATCGTGAGATTATTGGAACAGGTGCAAGTTCTCTTAATGCTATAGTTCCTAGAAAGTGGCTACATGTTTCGAAGTTCCATTCTAAAACCCTTCCTGACGATTTAGTGAACCATATCTCTGCTCAAACAAATATTCCTGCAAATGAATTAAAGTGCTACAAGCTTATTAAAAAAGACATTTCTGCTTCAGATATTAAATTTGTTAATTTCAAATTGAGTGTTCCTGCAGACTGTTTTGATCAATTACTGAGTGACGCAACTATTTGGCCTAGATCAGTTAAAGTTAAACAATTTTTAAACAAGCCAAAAAACGAATTTGTTCATCAATCGGACGATCTAACTTAAATTCAGTTGGCGTTATCACCAATCCAGAATATGATAATTCAACTATATATTCAAGATATCCAGACTATATTGCTGATTCATCTTTAAATAGCACACAATCTCCAAGTAAAATTTCTTTTTATTATCAAAATGTAGGAGGTATAAGAACTAAATTAGACTATTTATATTTGATGTTTGCATCTTGTGAATATGATATAATACTGTTAACAGAAACTTGGTTGAATTCTAATCATTTAACATCTGAATTGTTTGATTCTAGAAATTATACAGTTTTTAGAAAGGATAGATGTAGTTTATTAACAGGTATGGAAAGAGGAGGGGGTATTTTGATTGCCATACGTTCTTCTTTATCATGTAAACAAGTTGATTTATTTTCAAGTATTAATACCTATGAATTTGATATTGATCAATTAATTGTAACACTTTTTTTTAATAATAATATTGAATTATTTCTTATATTAAGTTATATTCCACCAAATAGCTCTCTTGAGGTGTACAATATGCATTTTAAAAATTGTAAAATTATTTTGGAAAATCTTAATAACTTACAACATGTTATATGTTTAGGAGATTTCAATCAGGGTAACATTAACTGGATTCTAGATTTAGATGATAAATATTTAATTCCATACAATGTTAATTCAGAAATTGAAGAAAACATCATTGATTTTTACAGTCAATATAATTTAATTCAAATCAATACTTTTTTTAACGATAATTTGAGATTACTTGACTTGATTTTTGTTGATAAAGAATTTGATATTTGCATTGAAAAATCTGACTTGCCACTTGTCAATAATTCTATGCACCATGTTGCGTTAGAAGGTAACTTTCATTTTTATGATTTTATTAAGAAAAATAATGTTAATAATACTTTTGTTCCAAACTTCAATAAGGCTAACTTTGATGCAATGAATGACTATTTTGTTAATTTTCCTTGGGCTTCTTCTTTCTTATACGAAAGCGATATACAATTAGAAATCGCTTATGAAAATCTAATGAAAGCTATCAAAGAAGCAATACATCGATTTGTTCCAAATAAGACCTTGAAAATGAGTTCAAATCCTGTATGGTTCAACAAAAGATTAATAAATCTCAAAAATAAAAAGAATAAGGCTTTTAAATTGCATAAAAGAAATTATAACAGCGCTGAACTAAGAGAAAATTATATTGTCATTCAACGCGAATTTCATATCTTAAATAAATTTTTATATAACTCGTATATGTTCACGATCGAATTTAATATAAAGAATAATAGTAAATGCTTTTGGAATTTTATCAATTCTAAGCGAAAAACTACTGGTTATCCAAGCTGTATGAAATTCCAAGATTCAACAACCAGTGATATCCATTTAATATGCAACCTATTTGCTAGATATTTTCAATCTGTTTACTCGTTAGACAGCTTTTCAAATCACGAATTACCAATTGTTTCCAAGGTTTTAGATATAGGTTCTATGGTCTTGGATGTCTCTGAAGTAGAGGAAGTACTTCTTGAACTTGATGCAAGTAAAAATGAAGGTCCTGATGGTATTCCACCTTTAATATTGCTTAAATGTGCTACTTCACTGGCTAAACCACTTACTGACATCTTTAATGCATCACTATCTGGGGGCAAATTTCTAGATTGTTGGAAAATATCGTTTTTAACCCCTATATTCAAATCTGGATCAAAACAAGATATTAGAAATTACCGGCCTATTAGCAAACTTTCTGCAATGCCTAAATTATTTGAAAAACTTGTTTGCAATAGATTATCTTTTCAACTAAGAAATCATATATCGGAATACCAACATGGTTTTGTGTCAGGTAAATCAACAGCTACTAATTTATCATTGATGACTAATTACATCATAAATAATTTTGAAGATCACATACAAACAGATGTTATATTCACAGATTTTGCAAAAGCATTTGATCGTGTGAATCATAGGGTGCCTTTACATAAATTGTCTTCGCTTGGATTTCATTCTAAGCTACTGAGTTGGTTAAAATCTTATATCTCTAATAGGACTCAGATTGTAAAAATTGAAAATTGCTGTTCTAATAATATATTTGTCTCATCTGGCGTACCTCAAGGTAGTCATTTGGGTCCATTATTATTCCTATTATTTATTAATGACATACCTTCAACTTTTGTATCTTCCCCATGTCTTTTATTTGCAGATGATCTAAAGTTGTATCGTAAAATTAAGTGTTTAGCAGATTGTCAATTACTCCTTGAAGATTTACTTAGATTAACTGAATGGTGTCAAAGTAATGATCTTCATCTTAATGTATCTAAATGTCAAATTTTGTCTTGTGTCAGACACTCTACGCCTATTCTGTTCAATTATAAACTAAATGATATATGTTTAGAACGCGTTGATCGTAAAAAGGATCTAGGAATAATCTTAGATGTAAAACTATCGTTTCTGCCACATATTGATTATATGGTCAATAAGGCTAATCAAATGCTCGGTTTCTTAAAGAGAAACACAAGAGAGTTCAAAGATCCTCATTCGCTCAAATCTCTTTTTAACTCTCTAGTAAGATCTGTTTTGGAATACTCGAGTATAGTTTGGAATCCTTTTTACAGAAACTCCTGTAATAGAATTGAGAAAGTTCAAAAAAGCTTTACTAGATATTTGTTCTTTAAATTAAATTGGCGAATTGACATGCCGACTTACAACACAAGGTGCTTATTATTTGGTATCAAAACTCTGGAAAGTCGACGTTCTTGCTTCTCTGTTATGTTTATCAGAGATATTTTAACATATCACATAAAATGCCCACATTTATTAAATCTTATTAAAATTCGAGTTCCTCAAAGAAATGTTCGGGATTCTAATATATTATATGAATTCTTTCATCGCACTAACTATGGCCTGAATGAGCCAATTACTCGTTGCATCAGGGAAACTAATGTTGTTTGTTATAGAATAGACATTTTTAGAAACTGTTCAAGAGAAACTTTTAAATTACATGTTTTAAACGAAATAATTTTGCAATGAAGTAACGAATCAATTGTAATTGTTAAGTTTATTTAATTAAAAATTGGTTATTCATTTAATAATAAACTAATGTATATAAAAATTTATATCTAAGTCTATAAGAGAATATTATCTCTGATTGATGATAAATAAATAAATAAATAAAAAGTTCTGGAAACGTAGTAAATAACCTTAGTTGCGTAGTTATTCTAAAAATTAAAGAATTAGTTGCAGGTGCATTACTATCCGAAATATACGAAAAATATTCTTTAGGAGATATAAGGACAATTATAAATAAATATATTGGTCAAGATGACTTCAATTTAAAATATTTTAAGACACATATAAATGTTAAAGAGAAAGATCGATTCGGATCACAAACAAATCGATATACCAATCAACAATCACGGTATTATCGTAACAATTTAAATTTGAACTATCAACAAAATAATACTAGGAATCAAACAGTGCAACCACGGCATAGTAATTACAACAATAGTTACAACAATTCAGGTTCAGGTTATAATCAAAATAGACAAAACACTTATCAAAGTAGACAATATAGAAATGATAACAACACAAATGGTAGACAAAATAATTCACAGCAAACTAGACAAAGTTCTGGCCATATGTCTGTAGATGCTTTAAGCACGGATGAAGTAGATGACACATTTTTTACCAATTAGCCTCGGAAAAAAATAAAATGTATATAATACTTACATTTAATAAAGTACGTTATGCAACTCTGTTAGATACTGGTTCTACAGTAAGTCTTTTAAATTCCAAAATTGTTTCAAATCAAATCTATGAGAACATGGGAGGTGAAGCCTATATAAGTACAATTAATGGTAAAATAACAAAATCAAATCAGTATGTAAAAACAGAATGTCCAGATGAATTCAAACAGAAAAAAAATGCTAGGATAAGATGGGTTCAAATGAATTTAGAAAAACCATATGGATTTTTATTAGGAATGGATTGGATAAATAAAAATGTACGGCTTATAGATATACATAATGAAGAAGTAGTTCTCAATAATAATGAACGAATTCCATTTTTAAAAAACAAAATTGTGGATGATGTAAATATGTTAGAGGAAAGTCAGTGTGAAAATATTAAATTAGATCATTTAAACGAAGAAGAAAAGCTAGCGATAACACAATTAATGCATAAATTTAAAAATTTATTTTATAAAGATGGTGATCAGTTAACAAATACAACAAGTATAGTTCATGAGATCAAAACAACAACCAATGAACAAATTAATTCTAAACTGTATAGGTATCCACCTCAGCATGAGGCAGAAGTAAGAAAACAAATGAGGGATATGGAAGCTCAGGGCATAATAAGAAAAAGTAAAAGTAGGTATAGTTCACCCATTATTGTCATACCTAAAAAGGGGGATAATTCTGGTGTACAAAAATTCAGAATAGTAGTCGATTACAGAAGACTCAACCAAATTACGATTGATGACAAACAGCCACTTCCCAATATGGATAGCATATTGGACAAGTTGGGAAAAGCTCAGTACTTTACTGCAATTGATTTGGCAAAGGGTTACCACCAAGTCTTAGTAGCAGAAAAAGATATTGAGAAAACAGCTTTTGTTACACCTGATGGTCTTTATGAGTTTTTAAGGATGCCATTCGGCTTAAAAAATGCTCCCGCAACATTTCAGCGTTTAATTAATGAAATATTAAGGGATTGCATTAATGTAATATGTGTTGTTTATCTTGACGATATTCTGGTTTATTCAACAACTCTAAGTGAACACCTTAAATCTTTAGACAAAATTTTCAAAATTCTATCTTCTCATAACTTAAAAATACAAGCCGATAAATGCAGCTTTATGCAGAAAGATACTAAATTCTTAGGACATATTCTGACCAAAGACGGCATTATGCCTAATCCCAGCAAAATTTCTGACATTCAAAAAATAGAGTTACCGAAAACTGAAAAACAATTAAAGAGTTTTCTTGGAATGACGGGATTCTACAGAAAATTTATAAAAGACTATTCTAAAATAGCATATCCACTCATAAAATATTTGACAAAAGACCTCAAAATTAATATTAAAGACCCTCAGTTTATCGAAGCTTTTGAAAAGCTTAAAATTCTTATATCTTCACATCCAATCTTGAAATTTCCAAATTATGAAAAACCATTTACGGTCACAACAGATGCTAGTGACTATGCTATTGGAGCAGTTCTTTCACAAGACGGTCATCCAGTTTGCTACGTCTCTAGAACTCTGAACAGACATGAAAAAAAATATAGCGTCACCGATAAAGAATTTCTAGCAATAGTTTATTCGGTTACCTATTTTAGGCCATATTTGTATGGTAAAAAGTTTAAAATTGTGACTGATCATCAACCGATAAAGTACTTAAATTCTAAGTATAAAGGAAAAGAGTTCTCTCAAAGAAATCAAAGATGGATTTTGAAACTCCAAGAATACAACTTTGATATTGAGTATCTTAAAGGGAAAGAGAATACTGTAGCTGATTTCCTAAGTAGACAAGAAAATAGTCCGAAAATAAGTGATGAAAACAGTAGTGAATCTAATATGGACCTATCTGATACCATCCATTCAGTAGCGGAACAACGTCAAGATCATATTTTCATAAAAGAAGAAATTATAAATAAATACAGAACTCAATTTATTTTAACTTATAGTCCAAGTAAAGAAGTAAAGATACTTCATGGTAGACGAATAATAGAAATTAATCCACAAAAAGAGGAACATGATATTAAAGAATTATTAGTTAAGTATGTGAAACCAGGGAAAAATGGAATTTATTCTTATGTTACAGATAAAGATTATAATAAAATTCAACAGATGATTATACAATTATTTTCAAACGAAAAAAAAATAAAGTTTATGAAGGCTACAAAAAGGGCACAAGAAATAGAAACAGAAGAAGAATGTCATAAACAAATTTCTTTATACCATACTATTGAATCTTTACATAGTGGAATAAACGAAACTTATCAAGCACTTAAAGATAAAATTTATTTCCCAAAGTTGCAAGAACATATTCAAC
Source organism: Chrysotoxum bicinctum (assembly GCA_911387755.1). Taxonomy (NCBI): domain Eukaryota; kingdom Metazoa; phylum Arthropoda; class Insecta; order Diptera; family Syrphidae; genus Chrysotoxum; species Chrysotoxum bicinctum. The sequence continues at coordinate 69,122,500 of OU426989.1, read as the reverse complement.
TTATTATAAATAATTGTGGCAAGTGCCAAGAAATTAAATATGATAGAAATCCTATCAAACCAATTATGAGTGTTACAGAAACACCAAAAGCTAGAAGCGATATTGTTCATGTTGATATTTTTCACTATTGTAAGCAAACATTCATCACTATTATTGATAAACTTACTAAATTTGCTGTCGCATATTTAATAAATGATAGAAATTGGGTTAAGAAGACAGCAATATTAGAAGGGTATTTCGAAAGTTTTGATAAACCAAATAAAATTATAATGGATAATGAATTTAAATCGGAACAACTCATTAAGTTCTTAAATGACAAGGATATTGAAATACATTGGACCAAACCAAACAGTCACACTGGGAATGCTGACGTTGAAAGGCTTCATTCAACTATAATAGAAAAGATTCAGGCTATTGAAGACGATATTACAGTTGAACAAAAGATCCAAAAAGCAATTGGAAACTATAATGACAGGATTCATTCCACAATAGAAATTACTCCAAGACAGGCTAACAGAATAAATGACGATTTGGCTATTCAACAATTAGTAGATCGTATAAACAATAAAAAAATTAAAAATATTACTAAAATAAATAAAAGTAGGGAAAAGTATGTAGAAAATAGAAATAGAGGGTATATAAAAAATTATAAAAGAGTAAGGCATAAAGACCAGCCATATTATAGAAAATTCCCTTTGCAAAATGTACATTTATTAAATATTAAAAGAAAACCTAAATTTGCAGATATTGATAATCCTGTTGATGATGATAACCTCAGTACAAGGGTTATTGCAGGTTCATCCCATACTAGAAGAGAACGGGTATACTAAAATAAGAATCAGAGAAGTAGACATAGTTAATGAAACAGACACTATTTTACATATAATTAATCCAAGTGAGCTGTTACAAATTTTCAATAATTTAGAATTAAACATAGAACTTTTAAAAATAGAAGATAAGCATAGTTTTTATCACGAAATAAGGTTAATAAAAAGTAAACTTAGAACAATAAGCAGATCAAAAAGAGAAAAAAGAGGATTAATTAATGCTGTTGGTAGAGTTCAAAATTGGTTATTTGGTACAATGGATGATGCAGATCGCGAAGAAATTCTTGAACATCTAAAAATAACTGATGAAAATAACCATCTATCTATCAATAACCTTAACAAACAAATAAAAATAAATGAACATTATAATAAATCCTTATCTGATCTTAAACTTATAATAGAGAACGATAGAGCTAAAATATTAGAATCACTTAACACAACAAATGATTTTATTCGCAATTTAAATTATAAAATTTTAGTTTTGGAACAGTCATCTATGCTTAGATATTTAGAAAATAAAGTAAATCAAATTCTTGATATCATAATGGCTGCTAAAAATAATATTATTCATCCGAGTATGCTTACTTTGGAAGAACTAGAAACATATAATATAGATTTTCCTACAATTAAACTTTTAAAGGCAGGAGTTATGCAATATAAAAATGACTTGTTAATATTCGCTATCAAAATACCTGTAAATTTTATATCAACAGAGTTACAAATTATAAAATCATTACCAAATACCGATCATTTAGAAATTAAGGAACAAGAAGAAATGATTGTAGAAATTAACAATATTATATATCAATATGAAGAAAAATCCCTTTTTAAAATTTTAAAGAAAAGTAAGAACTGTATTATTACTGGTTCTTGTTATTTAATATACAATAATGTAAAGAATTTAGAAGAAATAAGAGAATTACAATATCATAAGAAAATAATGTATGGCTCAAATATAAGCCTAGCTTTATTATTAATATTAAGTATAACTGGTGTTGTTATTTTTATTTTATTAAAATCAAAAAAAGAGACCATCAAAATTGTTAATAATATGAAGCCGGAGACTTCTAACTTAAAGCCGGGAGGAGTTACGTACATTGACCCTTCCAACGGAAATGATGAGTCTACTAATCAAAATGATACATTAAATAAATTCAAACCACTTTCATGGTAATGAAATGTAACACCTCATTTCCTTAGTTATGCTGAAATAGCAATAAGACAATTAATTAATTAATAAATAAACATTCATTGTAAATAGGCAGATAAAAAACTTGGAGAATAAAAATGAGTTGAGTTTGGAACACAGCAAAAGACGGTCGTTTTTTTTATTGCGGAATCTACGAAATTGTTACTCGCGCGGGTAGATTATAAAAAAAAAAAAAAAAAAAAAAAAAAAAATCAGAAAAAACACAAAGCGGCAACATTTAAATTATTGCTTCTTAAAAGCTCTAAAATAAGCTCATTAAAAGAAAAAAAAAACAAAGAAAAAGCCTTAATGATTTGCATAAATAATAAAATAGTAAAATAGTAACTCTGATTAAATGTGTTTTTTTTTTATATTAAACGCGCACTCAAGGGGTTATGAATACCCTTATAATGTTAAACACAGTGCGAGAAATTAGGAAATAGGATAGGATTGGAAAGCAGATACCGATGCACATTCGTTTTGAATGTCTGCACATTGAAATGGGTGGGAAACACTGAGCCGGTAAAGCATTCCACATTCGTGTTGTGCAGCTAAAAAAAGATTCTCTGTACTTGACAGTACGTCCTAAATTGGGCTCAAGGGTAAACTGATGAGCATTCTAAAAAGTACGGGTCTTACGGTTGAATTGTTTGAGGGGAGGAATGCAACTGGCTATTTCACTATTGTCCAATAAAAATATGCAGTGTGGGCAAGATAGGACGTTTGCCTCGCATTCTGGCTACAGTGAATTGCATAAATCTGTCCTTCATTAAAGCTCTAACAGGGTTATCGTAGTGTTGATTTTAAATGGACCCTTTTTTTAAAGCTCTAAAGTCAAAAGCACCTCAACAGAAACCCAAGGAAAAAAAACTGAACAAGTTACGAAATGAACAAGGGTAACTCTGAACGCACAACAATATTTAATGGGGGTTGAAATTGAATAGCTACTGATTTTGAAAAAGCTCTCCCATAAGACGTGTACTGCATATTTTTGTTGGATGAAGTATAGAGCACTGTTTGTAAAAATATCGTTGGCAACGTCAAATATGTGACCACTCCACAAAAGATGGTCTGTGATGTACATAACTAGAACTGAAAGCTGGTCAGTCTCCTCGATGCAAGTGCCGCTCATAGAAAGTGGCATTAGGGGAGGGTTACGCTTTAACGACAGTAAACAGCATTGAGTTTTTGAAGCATTAAATTTTACACGGTTTTTGATTCCCCATTGAACAATGCTGTCAAGATCAGAATTTAATGAGCTTATCATACGCTGCCGTTGGAAGTCCACATCTGAAGGACAAGGATGGGAATCTAAAAACGGATATGAGAAGCTGAGGGTACTGTCGTCAGCGAAACAATTAAGTGGATTAGAAGTTTCAGACAAAAGATCATTTATGAACATAAGGAAGAGTGTCGGAGACAAAACGGAGCCCTTTGGCATACCAGCTTTTATTTTGTGGATATCAGATTTGAAACCATCCAATACTACTTGCAGAGAACGGTCCGAAAGGTAATTTCTAATCCAATGAAGAAGATATTCGTCGATACCAAATGCACGCATTTTCGATAAGAGAGCTTCATGCCTAACTCTTTCAAATGCCTTTGAAATATCAAGTGCAATAATCTTACTTTCTCCAAAACGATGTAAAAATTTGTTCCACTCTTCGGTGAGATATACTATCAGATCACCAGTGGACTTATTGCTACGAAAGCCATACTGCCGGTCATTTAGAAGCTTTCGTTCTTCTAGATATTTCTTGAGCTGATAATTTATCAGGGTTTCCATGATCTTGGCAAGAAGGGGCGTAAGCGCAATTGGACGATAGTTAGAGGGGAAAGAAGATTCGCCTTTTTTAGGGACATACTGGACAAATGCTGTTTACCACCTACTCGGAAAGAGACCTGAAGAGTAGGAAAGATGGAAAAGCTTCCGCAGAGGTTTTGCCAGTGTTGAAGAACACCTCTTCAGAACAATAGCAGGGATACTATCCGGGCCAGCGGATTTGTGAATGTCAAGATCTTTTAGAACTCTTGTAACTGCACGAGTGCGAAAGAAGATTTGTCCCATAAAACCGTTAACGCTCTCAAGTACAGGAGGAGTTAACTTTTAATAAACACAATAAGGGCAGGTTTTCTAGACTGGGCGAAATTGGCGACAACAATTTCAGTAAGACAGCCCAATAATATACTCATTGACAATAATTGACATTTCAAATCAACCGCAACGATCTTCACTTTTATTCTGATTCTCTTTCCCGAATTTCCAATTTTAAAAGAAATTTTTGTATTGGTATGGGCTACTATTTGGGCTACTTTTTTGGGCTGCGAAAATATTTTTAAATTGGGCTATCAAACTAGTTTAAGACATGGCAGCACTGAATATGTCTACAGGTAGTTAGTTCATGGTGCGATGTACTTGTACCAGTGTTTTTGAAAAGGCTCTATCATATGCCTGTACTGGAAATATCAATTGGACAGAGTACTCTTATTGAAGTTTATGTAAAAAAAATATGCTTTTTAAGTTGGTTGAAGCCACAATATAGTGCGTGTGTCAACACAAACTTGAACTTCATTTGTTTCAAATTTACGATATAAAGGGTTTTCCAATAAGAGGTGTTATTTTGAATAGCCCGCTATTTCGGTAGCTGTCACTTTTGAAGCTGTCATTTTTTGACATTTGACAAGTAGAGACTACGCTATTAATAAAAATGGAACGATACACGCTTCAACAACGCATTGAAATTATTAAAATTGGGTCCTTGAAATGCATGAAAATGAACCGGAATTTCATCGAAAAATCATCTTGACTGATGAGGCCCATTTCCACCTCGGAGGCTACGTCAACAAGCAAAACTGTCGCATCTGGGGCTCGGAAAACCCAAGAGTTATTGTTGAAAAGCCTCTCCATCCTCAACGCGTGACTGTTTGGTGCGGTTTATGGTCCCGCGGGGTCATTGGACCTTACTTTTTCGAAAATGAGGCTGGAGCAACAGTTACGGTCAATGGATTGCGCTATCGAGAGATGATTAATGATTTTTTATGGCCTGAATTGGATGGTATTGATTTGGACAACGTTTACTTTCAACAAGACGGCGCTACGTGCCACACAAGCAATGAAACCATCGATCTTTTACGGGAAAAGTTTCAGGACTGTGTTATCTCTCGAAGAGGTGATCACAATTGGCCACCGAGATCTTGTGATTTAACACCTTGCGACTTCTTCCTTTGGGGCCACGTGAAAGATAAGGTCTACGCCAACAGCCCAGCGTCGATTCAAGACCTCAAAGATGAAATTCGTGAGGCTATCGAGGACATAGGGCAGCCACTTTACGATTTGGTTATGGAAAATTTCATGAAAAGGATATGGTCCTGTAAGTGTGGTCTTGGCGGCCATTTGGCTGATGTTGTGTTCCATTATTAACGGTATACCTTCCTCTTTATAATGAAATAAACATCCGATCATTTATCTCCAAAAATGCCATTTTTCTTTGAATATCAAAATAACACCTCTTATTGGAAAACCCTTTACAAGCATATAACAACCACAAGTTCATTATTTAAAATAACCTTAACCTGAACAGAAATTCAACTTCTCATTAAATTAAAGCCCTGTCTGAATTCATGTAAGGAAATTTTCTTGCATTGTCTTCGAAGTGAAATCTTCATCACGGCCGATTTAAATATATACACCATCGCCGTTGCCAGACGTTTCGGTTTACCCGTTACCTTCCGGATTTAAGACATAAATTCATCTGTCCCGCGGGGGCAGCTTTTTCCCGGGTTGGGACTCAAACTCACAAAATAATTTCTAATGTACCTAAATATCTTTCATTGTTAAGAAACAATTGCTGCATTGTGATTTAATTTTAAAAATTGCATTAAATTTCAATCAAACAGACCTAACTTAACGAAGATTGTATTTTTGCAAACTGACATCTAGCATTAAAATTGACAAAAGAAAAATATTTGCAAATGACAAATAACAAAGAAAGTCATTTAATTATGTAGTAATTAATAAAAGAATTTATTTATTTTATTTTACACGCATGTTATAATTTTTTTTTGTTTTGTCCCGGGCAATATGTTCCAGTTGAATCCGCTTTTCTGTCCAGACTCCAGGCAACACCCAAAGGAAGGTATGTGAGCTATGTTTGATGAGTGCCAACTAATTTTATCGACATGCCAACTCGAATCTTTGACATTGCAAGTCAATCCACCAAAACTATAGATCTGTTTCTTACTTCTGATCGTGGTAAATTTATAATTAATAAGTTTATTATCGCCCGAAGGCACATCACACTATTGTGATATTCATACTCGTATAGCAGTTAAAAAAAAATAAAAACACTGCAATAACCTTTTGGCAATACCAGGGATGGTCTCAATGATTTTTGCAGGAACTTTAACTGGTCAATATGTATTCTCTATAATGACTTTAAGGCTAGGCGCGCACATTCAATTTTTAGTTGCACAACTGTTTGGTTGCTTTTAAAAAAAAGATAAACTATTTGGTTGAATGTCCGCGCAGGTGCATATAATTATATGTTATATAAAATAGCGAACTCATTTTAGGTAATCTTTTAGTTTGTGTTAAAACACAAACAGCCGTATCTTTAATATTTTCTTAAACTGCATCTTAGAGGTTATTTAATTAAGCATACTTAAATATTTAATTTTCCTTTAAATGATGAAAATTAATTTCGTATCTATAATCGATTTTTCATTGGTTCTTAACTAAACGATGGTTGTGTCACGTAACGTAAAAGAATGTGAAAATCTAATACAAAAAAAATGCTGCTCCGTTTTATACAACACAGCTGTTTTGTGACTCGTTGAATTAGTAAACATTTGGAAGACACATTTTTATATCTGTGAAATTAAGAAAACTGCCATGGAACACACACCCACCACTGTTGCCACAAACAAAAGAAAAAGATCTGAAAATTGGGATGCTTCCGACAAGGGAAAATTTAAAAAAAAAATAAAATTTCCATGCACAGATTCTCTTCCAACAACGAGGAAAACATGTCGATACAAACATTTCAAACTCTAGGTGGGAAGCGTGGACCAAAAATTATTTGTGCGCACACATATTTTAATTAATAAAAATTTTCTGGATCTTAATTCTTTGCAATTTATAATTTAAAAATACCACAACAGAATACAAACTCACAATTTGAAACTTCAAAATTTCAAAGATGAAAATTGATAAGTCAAAATACATTTTAAAATGTCTTTAGGTGACCTTTAAACGCGGTGGATGGCGTTTAAGTTAAGAGGCCTTTAAGTAACGTTATTTAAATGTGAAAATTGATTATAGATACCGATTTTGTACTTAAGAGCTGTTTGGACGTATTTTAAAGTTAAGCAACCTTTAAAATTTCTTTATAGATTCGACTGAAACTTTTTAGTTGCTCGAACCAAGCAGTTGCGAAACTAAAAATTGAATGTGCGCGCCTAGCCTAACTCGATTGCATCGAAATAGAGCATTACCCATTTTTATTTATCATCATTTTGACGTTTTTATAGCCGTTTTTTAGCCTTGTTTATTTAAAACAATATTATTATTCTTTATATGGGCAAATGGCAGTGTGTAAAAAACGAATATCATCCTTCATATTGTATTTAAAGTCACAAACGCCATCTTGAATTAAAGGGTCTATGGTACTTCATTGACAGAGATACCTGAGAGAAACTCAACAGGCATGCGTTGCCTTGTTCTAGTTCCAGTTTTCGTTGTTCATGGAGTTAAAGTTTAAATAAATAACTAAACTGTATAGCTAAACGATATTATGAAAAAAGTAGTAAGAAAAATATGTGATAGTTTCGTCAAGCATAACGCACAAACGTAGAAAGAAGAAGAAGAAAAGGAGGGCGTAAGCAGCCTTCTAGCTCAAGAAGATCGAAATATCGCCCGGAAGTTTCATCAGAAACAAACAACTAATAGGATACGAATTTTATAGCTTAGCTAAAAAAAAAAAAAAAACGAGTCGCAGGAACTGATGTCTTCGAATACGGTGGTGATGTTTTGATAGGGTTTGTACATCAAATCATCTCCGATGACTCGACTATCACCTCCACTATGTATGTTTTGCAAGAACTATCGAGGCATATCCCTGTGTGTGAGCAATACATTTAACTATGTAGTCAGTACATAACAATATGGACACATCAAGTGATATCATATGTCTATGTACTCATTACATACTTATGTAATAAGTTCATTGAATATTAATATTTATGTCCTGAATGTATAAGCAACCTATAAATCAATGCATAATCATGTGCTCATCACTGATAACCAGCACATATTAATGAATGTTAAGAATTCTTTATTGACTACATTGCTGCTAGTAATGACAATGAGTACATATTTCAGCATGTAGTTAGTACATAAGTAATGTCTGCATAAATGTACATATGTGATGAGTAGATACATATTTTGTATGTTCTGGGCACAGTTTTGCAGTGTACTCAGTATACTTTTCACACATCGTTGGAGAAGCATCTTCAAGATTGAAAATGTAACCATTACAGATTCCAGCTTTTACGGTTGATGTATAATTAATTATTGTTATACCGTCCCTCGTCATTCAGTGTATGCCTTCCCTAAGTAGGGAGATCTACAGCAAACAAAAAAACTAATTACACTTGTCGCTAGGTCAGAGGAACCCAATTAATGAAACTTCTCCAATATCATAGGTTCTAGTACTCGTATAGTTCCTTCTATTTCCATTGGTTGTTTTGTTTCATTTGACGTACAAATAGCAAAAGTTAATTTCCAACTTTATATTTCATCATCGTTTGTTGATTGTGTTGCTGCCCTAGCCATACTTTTTATTTTACTCTTGAATAGAAAGTCCTTTTCGGACAGAAATTATTACTGTGGGAGGTGGCTGCATTTTTTTTTTTCTGTTTAACTTGAAGTTAATTTCGATTGCGTGAGGCGATAAAAACTGTTATATTAGCTCTCGAGTTAATTAGACAGTTGTTGTTGCCAACAATCACAAAGGGATGATGGTGGTTAAAAAAAAAGGACAAAAAATTAAAAAAAGAAAGTGCCAGGCAAAAGGACTCAAGAGGGGTGGTGATAAAAGTTTTCTGGTTATAAGTTTTTTTTATGTTTTTTTAAAAGTCCATTTGATTTCTGGAAATGTATTATTTTTTTAATGAGTAGGTATTGAGAAGGGGCTGGTTGAAGGATATAACCGTTGCTGTTGTGCCGTTGTAATTTGGATGCAGCGATGACAGGTTGGTCGCTCATAATTACAAATTCTTTTGATTTTTATTTGTGACATTATTTTTTGATTATGTCAACGAAAAAAGGGGTTGAGTTTTTTCTTCGTGGGTTTAAGTGAACTGTATTTAAATAATAAGTGGGTTTGGTTGTCCTGGATATATATGTATATTGAGGCTTAATTGCTGGTTGAGAATGGAATGGGTTAATTATTAGAAATGAAGTCAGTTTCGAAGAGCCAGATTATGTAGACAATCAGGTCAATTATAGTGCTTATAGGTAGGTTGATATGTACCGCAATGGAGGCGAAGGTCCACATATAGCAGACAGGTTGAATTAACGAAGGATTAATACCAACAAGGTGCTCTCAAAATGAAGATAGCACGTCTTACAAAATTTTTAAGCTGCCAGTCCTTCTTTACGGAACCGATAGTTGGACGATAAGGCGAACTGATTTTGGCCTCTTTCAAAAACAAAATCTTTGAAGGATATTTGGTCATGTGTGCTGCATCAGCTGTAACAAGACTTGGATATATGTATGTAGTTCCGAAATCTAAAGCACGTTCACTACATTTTCTTGGCCAACATCGCACGAATATACCAAAATGCTTCAGACAAGAGCAGCAACTAGTAAGACTTATTCTCCGCTTTAAAAAGCGAACCATCGGGTATGCTAGAGGTATTCTAGATGATTGAAAGCGGCGCACTCGACATCAATCCCGCAAGTGAAAGAGAAGGTTGCAGAGATCATCAGTAATTTCAAGCCAAGAAAGTCAGCTGGACCAAATGATGTCTCCTACTATATCCAGAAAAGGTTGCCACTCAGTGCCGGGTTAGCCACGAAGCAAGAGTAGCAAATGCTACGGGCCTCGCGCATTTGGGGGCCCTGCGCACCAACCTTTTCTGACCATAAAAAAGTATTATTTACATATTAGATTTAGTCACAATTACTAAGAAGAAAATATTTGCATCAAAATGATCAACTAAAATTTTATTTTTCTATCTGCTGGTGATACCAAAAATCATGTTTCGCACCGCACTAAACGCAAATTGGACAACGGTATGAAATTCAGGTATTTATTGTCACCATTGATAACGTACTCACTGCTTTAGGTAAACGTACGAGTATATGAACAGTTATCATAAAATTGCTGGGATTTTCGGTCGTTTCGGTTTCGATCGCACATGGACTCATTAGTTGGCTGTGAGGACCTTGTCAAAACGCAATTTTTATTGAATTCAGTTTATCTTACATCGATTTTTTGACAAAAATCCAATGTGAACTATATCCAACCAAGATTAAAATTGTAATCATTAACGTTGGAATATTTTGCGCGTGGCTTAGCATCGATTCTATATGAAGGTTTATATAATACAAATTCTATATACTACTGAAATAAATGAGCCTAGTAGAAGACTTAGCACTATTAATGGATTTGTTGAATTATTGATTCAAAATAGCAAAATATTGCAACGTTAATGATTACAATTTTAATCTTGGTTGGATATTGTTCACATTGGATTTTTGTCAAAAAATCGATGTAAGATGAAGTGAATTTACTGACAAGGTCCTCACAGCCAACTGATGAGTCCATGTGCGATCACCCAGACGAAACGCCAATTTTTGTGGACTAAAGGCCATAAAAGCTATTTTGAATCAATAATTCAACAAGTCCATTAATAGTGCTAAGTCTTCTACTAGGCTGATTTATTTCAGTAGTGTATAGAATTTGTATTATAAAAACCTTCATATAAAATCTCTTCCACCAGAAGAAATTAAAAATCTGCAACCATAGTAAGTGCTTACGCAGATGATTTGGAGGACAGTCTGGGCAACGAATTAGTGCAGTTCGTTTCAATGCTCAATTCTGATGTGGCTGGTATTATTGACAGCAGGAATCATGAGGCTCTGGAGATGCAGGTTTACAAGCTTTTGATAAATAATTCTTTACAATCTTGTTTCCCGAACGTTGAAATTGCTTTGCGCATTTATTTGTCTCTCATGATCACCAACTGCAGTGGTGAACGATCTTTATCAACATTAAAACGTGTTAAAAATGAATTGAGGAACACGATGAGCCAACAACGTCTTAATCACCTCACTTTAATGAATATTGAACATGATTTACCCCGAGAAGTCGATATCAACAGCATTATTTATAAATTTGTCCAAATTAAATCAAGAAAAGTTTGTTTGTAACAGTTTTGTTTTATTTAATACCATAAACTTGATAAGTACCTAACCTAAAACAGTCTAAGGGCCGCTTTATAGAATTTGCTACAGTCCCCGCCCTGGCTTAATCCGGCACTGTTGCCACTTGCAGTATGACCTTCCTCGCAATACCCTAAACAAACTTCATCAACAACTGCTACTTCCCTCAGAAGTAGAAAACAGCTAAAATTGTGCCAACTCTAAGGAAATGTACTTCCAACCAAGTTTCCAACAACACGCTGATATCACCTGTCAAGAACCCCAGCAAGTTACTGGAAGAAGAAATCTTCAGGAGACTGCAAAAATTCTGCAGTGAGAATTCCATGATCCCTGCCATGAAATTCGAATTTCGAGAAAAACACTCAACTTTGCATCCACTGCTAAAATTCCAAAATAATATCACCACTCCCCTCAACAGACATCGTGTCACCAGCGAATGCATTCTGAATGTCAAGAAAGCATTCGACAGCGTGTGGAAAAGCGGCCTAATCCACAAACTTTATCTTTTACAAGTTCCTCCGCCATTAATGAAAATTCTCTTTTCTTTCAGGAAATTGTTCGTACAACTAGACAACTGCAAGTCACAATAGGAAGACCATCGGAGCTGGAGTCGTCGCCTAAGGATACAAACTAGGCCCCTTCCTCTACGTTTCGATGACACCCGGTTAACTTTCTCCAATTGGATAAGCGTCATTTTTCTGCATGCTGATGACTCGCTCACCTACGCCCCATCAATTTTATCATTAATCGCTGTCTGAAAAGTAGAAACCCTTATCAAAAAGCTCTTCTAATTCTACCAGAATTAGGGCATCCAGATCAACACTTCCAAATCGGAACTTGTCTGCTTCAGGGGACCTTCGACTGGTAGAGGTATTCAGACGTCCCCCATTTGCAAAAACCTGGTCCTGAAACTCCCTGACAGATCTACAATAGCTGCCAAACAAAACTTGAAGTACTTCCCAGGTACTTCACCAAAATTTCTTTAAGACCGCAAATGATAGATGGTCAACAATTGAAACCTGTCGGGTTTCAAGGAATCTTTAGCCAGATATATCAAGGAAAAAAAAACAGAGTATCTACTGAAGCTTAGCAGACCTCAATTTTCTCTTTTGGTTGGAATCCTTACCGGGTCACAACTCAATATGAACCCACATGAGCAAAATGGGCATCACGACATCTGACATCCATTCTCTTGTCTTTCCCATTGCTACATTACCGAGTGAGGGATACAGCTTGAAGCATCATCACCCCACCTAACCTAACCTGGGAATCTACTTCAAGGAGTTTCTAAGGCTTAAACTGTATACTCAAGAAATGTGCTGAAAAAAGGCAACTGGGCCTTCAGTCGTTTGCATCCATTGCTGAAGAAAAGATCCGGTCTTAGCCAAACCAACAAGGATACTAATCTACAAGCAGCTCCTGCGACCAGTCATCAGTCATTCCTCCCCAGTTTGGTTTTCAATTTCGAAGACAGCTATGAAGGAACTTTAATTATTCACAAGGAAGATACTAAGGATTTGCACTGGAGTCTACATCGACGACGAAGGAAACACTACAGGAACGAGCATCTCTACATAGAAGCGAGGACTAATACCCAATGCTTTCAATAAAGAAACTACATAGTACGGAACATCATCAACCACCCGAATCAGTTAATGAGAAGAATAGCCACTGAACAGCAACATTCCGAACCGAGGTACTCGTACCTCAGTCCTCAGTGTGATGCAAACTCTGAATGACAACATAATCATGGACAACGAGGAAGCAGTCTCGTTCTACGCTGACATTGAGTCAATAAAGTCAACCGACTTTCAATTTAAATTTATTTGACTTGTAAATTTTATATGTACGAGGGCGATCCGATAAGTACTTAGTCTACAAACATTTTGGAAAAGTGGAGATTTATTTCTCAACATAGTCTACTTTTGGCTCGATACACTTGATCCAGAGTTGCTCCAACTTCTTTAACTCATCCGAAAAGTAGATTTTTTCGAGGTCTACAAAGTAGGCCTCTGTGGCGGCGATGACCTCCTCATTCGACTCAAAATTCTGCCCGGCAAGTGATTTTTTCAAGTTTGTCAACCAATTTGGCTGTGGCTCTGAAGTGGTCTCACGGTTACGTTTGTTGTTCGGAGTCAGGAAACAAGGCACCCATCACACCGACAGCTTTCTCATACCCAAAATTTTATGGAGGATATGACCCACGCGGTCTTTTGAGATGCCTACTGTTTCAGCTATCTCACGCACCTTTAATCGGCCGGCGGTCTGCCAATACGAGATCGTGGATTTTTGACACGTTAAGCCTAGTATGCAGATGGCACTAAATTTTATCTCCAATACAAAATTCTCTCCAAAATTTAATAAAGCTAAAATTGTGTCAAGCATTTTAGCCGAGAAGTACGCTGCTCCAGCTTAAAAATCAAAATTTCTTTTCGAACTGTGCATAACTTATTTGTAAAAACTTAGCGCACGAAATAATTGTCTGGCACTTTTATTCTCGAGCTAAATTTCAGTTTCAGATTGAAATGGAATAATATTTGGTGACAGGAAGTCTTAAAAATTTTCCACAGCAAAAATTACTCATAATTCATAATATTCTCATTTATTCCCATTCATAATTCTGAAAAAATCGAAATCAACAAATTCTTTCAAATCTTTGAAAACATTTCATTTACAGAACAGCTGTTTTCTGTGACATATTCTCCACAAGGTTCTTATGTCAAAATTTAGCTAATGTTTGGAGAACAATTTGGGAGATACAATTTAGGGCGATCTGCGTACTAGGCTTTATCCTCCGTGGTAGCCATTTTCGGGGCACCTGAGCCGGGTTAATTAAAACCGATGTGCGACCACGTTGAAACTCGTTATACCAGTTTTCGACGGTCGCCATCGAAGGCAAAGAGACAAAGAGTCATTGTACACAGCATCCAAGCTCCAAGCCGTCTAAGAGAATGTACTAGACGATAGTAGATCTCTCTTGCGATACTAGCACCACCGGACGGTGATCTACAAAAGTGCTTATCGGACCGTCCTTGTTTATATAGTAATTTGTTAAACTTAAGTCACTTTATAAGGTTAGGCCCCTTATGAGCCTACAATTGCAGGGTTCTAAGTCTAAAGGGTCTAAGTGCCATTTTTATAATTTAGAGATATACGAGAAAAACATAATAAAAAGCTCTTTGGCACTTAGGTTCTACCACAACTTTATTTGTGTGTGTTTACAGTTTTAAAAGAATTAGGCACTTGAATCCATTTTGATATTATAAGGCTTGGCACTTAGATTGTATTTTGATAAAAATATTGACTTTTGATTTTTTAGCACTTAGACCCTTTAGACTTACAACCCTTCAATTGTAAATTTATCATAGTATCGTATTAGTTGTAAGACAAATTGTAAAATAATATGTTCAATAAAATTAAATTGAATTGAATCAAAATGCCCTGCTGACATTGAGTGTACTGAATTTCTTATTTTTAGTTTTTGGTTTAGTTACTCTCTGTCTGTCGAGAAAATTCCACTTTATTTGAGTGAATTGTAGGCAAGGCCAAGTGTGAACCGAATATATTAAGTTTAAAAAATATGTCTGCCATTTTGAGGAATACAAAATTATAGATACATTTTCGAAGAAAAAGTACTCAAATGTACAGTACAGTATGAGACAATGGTTTAGAACTTCGAATGGGTTAAAATTTCTTTGCGAATGCTAAACTCAAAACACAATAGCCGTGTTTTATGGAAAATTGATAGCCACTCAGTAAAGAAAATCGAAAAAAACGACTATAGTCACTTTAAAATTCACTCTCTTTTAATCTCAAAGTTTAACACGAATTTTAGAGTGATTTAAAATTTATTTTGACGTATTTACTCGTAGAATATTTCTTTCCATATTCTTGTTAGCCCCTAAATTACAATTTTAATGAGCAAAAAAATCGATTTTTCTTTAAAAAAAATTCAGATTTTGTAGATGTTTTTTAATCCATCGAGATCTCAACCATCCTCCAATGAAATTTGACAGTTTATGGCTTGGTTGATGGGTAATATACTAAATTTTGACCTGTTTAGAATATTTCTTTTCAAAAGCCTTAAAATCGAAATTTTCATGAACAAAAAAAAAATTATCCTAAAAATTTCGATTTTTCGGTGAAAAAATTAAGATTTTTCGGAAGTTTTTCAATTCAATTTTTTGTACGTTTTTTACAAAATAGACATGAAGCTTTATTTCCAAATGTCTTGACATAACAAAAATCTCTGAGAAAAAAGATGCGTTCCAGAACACATCCCAGTACCAAGCAAATATTTTCTGTATTCGATTTAAGCGCCATCTACATCTCAATATATCAACAATTTGTATTCATTCTATATTCACTCTGATTGCTGACCAAATTATTTTAACTCTTGATGTTTTTATTGTTTTGCATGTAAAATTTTGCTAACTTGGCTATTCACTCTTTCAAAAAGCACGGCTAATATAAATGGTAAGAAGTAAAATTCGTTCATTGATTGTCTATTTTATTAAATTTTATCATATTTTTTTCCCATGAAACCAAAATCAATAAAATGCTTAAACTCAAATCATCTCTTTGCTTATTTGAATAAAAGAAAATTTATAGTGAAATTCAAACGCTAACTCATCCTCCTACTACGAGTTGTATAGCAAAAGTCATAAAATCCGTCTTTTTTTCTGTATTGCTTTCAATAAAATTCCCATTTAGAAAAGTTTAAAATTCAATTTCTCATCATCATTCGTTGGAATATATATTTTATATACGAAGCACAACAACAACACACTCAGCCCATATTGTGAAAATCAATGTAATTGCGGACAAGAAGCCGCGCTCTTCATTCGCTACACATAAATGCAAACTCACCCTCAAACCCTTATAAAATAAAAAAGGACTCTTTAACAATTTAACTTTCAATTTCAATTGTATAAGTTGTGTGTGAGTTTTGCAACTCACTTCAGGAGAAAAAAAAAACACTCCTTCCCAAGTACCAAAGTTCTCGCCGAGTCCTTATGGTCGAAGAGCCTGCCAGTCTGCCACCCATAAAGAGTGATTTCCTATATAGTAGAGCCCAAGTCGAGAACTTGGACAGCGATCTACTACAACTTAGTTTAGTGCATTAAAAGTGCGGCACTAAGGGAAATTCTTCCGTCATCCGGTCGACGACGTCGAGTAAAACGAGGATGAGGATGACGATGAGGATTATAAGGACGACGACGACGACGACGTTTCCATTGTTGAAATGAATAGCCAAAATGGCTTTTTGATTGGTTCAGTTTATTGTTTTACAGTCTTCGTGGCTCCGTGGCAAAAGGATAAGTGTTTCGAAGTATATGCGAGTGGGTTGAATTGGGTGTTGCTTTGCTTGTTCTCGGTTTTCTGGAACCCCTGCTGAGTGTTTGCTTTTCGGGGTGATTTTATTACAGTTTTATTTGCTTTAAGTGGTGTTTCTATTAGTCAAACCGTTACATGAAGAATCCTAAAGCACCAACCCCTGTCAATGTTGGCAGTGTTAGAACACACATATCCCAGCAATTCTCTACACAACGCGACGCCGACGGACGGTCTCTCGACAACGGGCGGCGACCTAAGGGTGGTTCGATATAAGAAGGTGAAGTGATACGCCAGAACGAAGAAAACAAATCGAATGGATTAAGTGCTTTTTGTGGCTTGTAATTCACTTCATTGAATCTGAATAGGAACTTGCTTGTGTTTTTTTTTTTTGTAGTTTTCAACGGAAAAGTTATTTTTATTGCTTTTAATGAACTCGCGTTGATTAGTTAGATATATGTGAATGGAAAGTCAATGGAAATTGAAACTGTAAATTTATGCATTTTGTTTTGACTAAAACGTTTTCAAATGGAATTTAAAACAACATCATATAACGGAATTGCATTTTACAAATAGAAAAAATATCAAAATAATAATAGACCAAGAGCCGATAGATAATTTTGGAGATAATAGGGCTCAGAACGACAAGAGTGTTTAGTCTAAGGGGAAATTACAGAACGTCTTAAAGTATTTAAAAATAAAATGCACGACTGGGTCGCACGAACTTGCTTTTATATAAAAGACTAAGGAAAACTGTTCATAAGCATAAAATTCATTTTTAAATGACTAAAACCAACTCCTTTTTGCAGTCGGAGCGAAAAACAGGATATCATGTGCATCAAGCAAATATGTCAAACTCGTTGTAGTGGTTTCTTAAAAAAATAAGCTTTTATATACAAAATTTTTAAAACATTTTTAAGAAAAAACTTTGGTACGCCAACTTAAAGTTTTTATTATTGTAGATACGAATAAAAAATAAATTTCGAAAAAAATATTGAGTCCTTTTTGAGATATCGAGTTTTCTAAAAATATATATTTTTTTTTTTAAATTCAAAATATATTTATATTTTTTTTAAATCTTGAAATGCAATGTTTTTTAAAGCTTTTTTAACATTTGTACAGTGGGTACCGTTATTTTTAGGTAAAATAATTTTTATTTTCACATATCTTGTAGATTATATTAAAAAACTTTTATTTATCGAGTTTTAAAAAAAATCGAGCATGGGATTTTCGAAATATTGTTTTGAAAAAAAATTGATTTTTTTTAGATCACAAAAAAAAAAAGGAATTTTTAATTTCAATACACAATAATATTCAAACTTTTGGAGAGCTTTAACATAAGAAAAATGATCAAAATCGGTTTTATCGTTTTTGAGAAAATCGAAAACAAAAAAAATAGTTCTATGGGGGTACCAAAAATAAACATTTTTTGGAATTTTTTTCAACCATTACCTAGCTTTAACTAAATGAAATTTTTAGAATTTTTTTAAGAAAATCTGTGGGACAGTTTTTGAAAAAAAAAAATATTTATAAAATTTCGAAAAAAAATCGTATGGCAGGTACCGTTATTTTTGGTCTTAAAAAAAAAAGAAAAAAACCTGTGGTGGGAAAAAATTGGAAACGATATTTACCAAGTTTAAAGAAAATCGGCCGAGCCGTTTAGGCTGTATTCGAACAGACAGACAGACAGAATTTCGAGACCTATTTTTTTCGTCTTCGCTATCATCGTAATGTCAACTTTGATCAATATCTCGAGTTCGATTTTTTTTTCCGAATGCATAACTTGCTTTATAGGATCTACCTATAAGTCGCAAGTAAAAAGATAGGTAGAACTGTTATACCCTTAAAACAAAACTCAGGAAATCTCTATTTTTAATCCCAGACCATAACGCATGCATGCACCTATAACTGTATGAATTCCTGTCGAATATTCTCCTTAAAGGGTGCGATTGTCTGAGGCTTGTTGGCATTAACCTGCGGCTTCAATAGCCCCAAAGAAAGATGTTTACAAATCGGGTTAAATCGGGCGATCTTGGTGGCTATGCCAAATCGCCAAAAAGAGATTACACGACCAGGAAACTCTTCCTTCACAATATACATTGTGGCTTGTTTTTTTTTTTTAAATCATATTATGTTTATGTTCACCAAGCTTCACTCATTAAATTCTGGCATTAAGAAGTCGTTTATCATGGCCCTGTAGTTTTAACCAGTAACAGTGGCCGTATTTCCGATGGCGTCCTCAAAGAAATACGGTCCAATCACTCCTCCCGCGTGAACATCGCACCGCACAGTGCATGAGGGTTTTCAACGAAACGAAGATTTTGCTAGTTGACGTAACCGCTTAAGTAGAAATGCGCCTTGTCGCTCATGATGATTTTCGACACAAAATCGCTCTCTTCGTGGTTGAGATTGAGCATGTCCGTTAAGTTAGGACTACCATCTCAAAATTTTAAAGATCTAATAATTGGATTAATTGTAAATTTGTCGTGAAACGAAAAATTTTGTCGCGCTTGTTTTTTAAAAAAATAATCCCTGATAATGCTAACTTGACTGTCAACTTAGCACTACCAGGTGTCATTTAAAAAAAAATAACGTTCATAGCCGCAGGCGTAGCGCGACCAAATTTTTGGTCTTACAACATACTCGTATTTACGACAAATTTACGACAGTTACTAACACTGTCCTTTTTTTCGCGTTCATTTTACCCTATTACGTGGCCTGTCGTCTGGTTAATGTTCGTTCTCAGCGACGTTGGCAGCCATAGTCGCGATATTCTCGGCCGAACGATCAGTCCAGGAACAGCCACGCCCTGCATGGTTTCCTGTGGTTCAAATCTGTTTGATTCTAGCTAAGTGCCGGAAAGTTTGCCAATTGGAAATTGACGTCAAAATTCACGCTGCGCTACCGATTATTGGTCAAACAAATCGACACAATTATTCCACTCTCTTGCGGAGCTTAGCTCTCCATTGTTTGCCTGTTTGTATACTGCAGCTGTCTAGGTCACAAATGTCAAATATGCTTGACGTATGACGCCCTTTGCAAAAAATATAACATTTCCTGATAAGGTTATTAGTTTTGAGCTACATTGTATAAATACGAGTATCATTATGAGTTTTTAATCACCATAAATAATTTCATCATCGATTTGTTCGATTTAATCGGTTTCATTAACTTCGACAGTATTTAAAAACAAACATTTTTCTTTTGTGTTTAATAATGATTGCACCTCAGATTGCTAGATAAATAATTATTAAATTAACCGAAATATCAACATGACAAATAAATTAAAAACAGATAGATTGCCTAAGCCAGGGTACTAAAGTGCGTTCCTTTTCTTGTTGACTTTTGGCGTTCCTTAATTCACACTTTTTACGATTTGAAACAATATGACGGCATAGTCTCTTTCCTGAATTCTTTTTCAAGTGTCAAATAGTTGCGAATTGTAACGATTACCAACTCATTTGGATGATATGAATTGAAAGTGTTGGAATTGTCAAAGTGAGCAATTTTTTTTCAAATTCAGTGATAAAAGTAAAAAAAATGCAATTTTTAAACAGAAAAGGAGATAGTCCAAATGGCTATATTTTAATAAATATTTATTTTTGCGATGTTTGTTGTTTTTCTTATTCAGAGAAAGTATATGTGATTCCGTCTGTGGAATTACGCGGGCAATTCAATATTTTGGAGCATTATTGATCCCGATCCCCTAACACCATAACCTACAAAACTCCAGCGGTTCCTCGACTTCTCATAGTTTATTTCGAAACTTATTGTATCGATCACAGTTTTTCTTGAACATCTATTTGATACTTATAGATGAAGTTTCAATAAAATATACATAATTTGACAGATCAACAATATCTAACAATGATCATTATGCTAAATGAAATTGCAAAAATCTTAAAACTTCTAACAATGTGTATCAACAGTCTAACAATGTCATAAAAACAATTGTTGAAAAAAAGAACGAACTTCTGCGCTCACTCGAATTCACATTTCGCATAGGTTTGATGTGTAAATCACAGAGAAAGTAATTGTGTTTTCAAATCTGAAAGATTTTATCGGGGAGTAGTTAAAGTGGGCTTTTTGTATGAATTTGGATTTTTGATACGCCTCATAAGCTTCGATCTTTTCTTTTCCTTTTTTCGTTGCAGCGTTCAAAATCTAACCGATGCGATTAGCACTAAGATGCCCTTGATCCATAATACCGCCTGGCAGTTGGTGTCTGGCACCTCTTCATTGACGTACTCACACGCTTAAGCACTAAGCATATGCTTATGCAGATTCATAATGGAGTATAGTTACTTTGTTTGTACTCGTACAAAAATGGGTCATTGTGAAGTCCAACAATGATATAATCCCCGAGTATCTTCATTTTCGCTAGGAAGTCTAAGTGCTCCACGTGAAACAGGTAAAATTCACCAGCAACGTAAACAATTCTGTCGGTGAGCTTCGATGATTTGCCATCACTGAACTGAATGATTTACAGGTTTGTTGGCTGGAACTGGCTAATTTTTTTCTGTTGAATCTTGTCCCACCTTCGCTGAACCTTCTTTCTCAATCGAGCACCCCTTTGAAACCTGATGGAAGTAATTCTTCCCACCAGATTTGTCGTCGATGTGCCAGCAGTGCGCTTGACTTCTTTATATCGGTTGCATTCACCAGATGAAAAGCAGCACCCTGCAGCCTGGAAAACCGGACTTCTTGGACTTCTTAATCACTATAATCAAACATTTCCTAACCCATAGACTATTTTATGTACAGGTAGCAAAACATGTATCATCAACCAAGAGAATCAACACTCGAGTTTCTCAAGGATCAAAACTTGGACCGCTGCTGTTCAAAATTTACACTGTTGATCAACCAGCCAACATACCAGGTACAAATACCAAGCTTTATGTAGACGACTCCATCACATACGCCACCGCTTTCTCATCAGAACTTGCTGCCAGAAGAATGCAAAAGCACATTAAAAATCTATGGAAATACTATCTTAAATGGGGACTGAAGATAAACAGCGAAAAGACTGAACTCATCTGCTTCCGAACACCAGTGAATGTCATTCGAAGACAAGCGTTTGCAACACGGTGTGATGCAATCAAACTAAAGTTTCCAGAAAACACTGAAGTAACATTCCAATCATCAACGAAGTATTTGGGAATCAACTTTTCCAATAAATTCAAGTTCAAAAGGCATGCAGGCTTGATGTTGAAGAGAGCCAACTATTCTCTGCACTTGGTTCATCCGCTAGTCAGGAGGCGAAATGAATTAAGAAAGAAGAACAAGCTGCTTCTGTACAAAGAACTTATCCCACCCGTTCTGACCTACGCTTTTTCCATCTGGTTTACTATTTCACCTACAGCAATGAAGAAGGTGAAGCATTTTGACAGAAAGATGATTCGTATTTGCACTGGGACTGTACGGTAACCCACCAACGAAGGAATATATACCAACTAAGAAACTGTACGAAGAAACAAAGTTAATACCACTGGAAAGTCTTTGCTGCAGCTCTCCGGAAAAATCATCAGGAACATGGAAGATCATTCCAACTCAGAAGTGCAACAACTCCTCCAACATGAACTAAAGCCTAGTGACAGATATCTATTACACCCGAGCCATCACTGACGATGAATTTGAAGAAATCATCTGTAAAGACGACGCACCCTTTTACGAGAAGAACAGCAGCACATTGCTCACTCATTTCGATTGTGTGATTAATTCATTTGAAACTCTCACAGCATCTTTACGGAACGAGGAAACAAGATATGAAACAAATTTGTATTCATACAATTCACGAGAACTGTCATTTTGATTTTCGATAATTAAAAACAAAATGTCACATTTTTGAGCTACTCACGCCATGTTGTATTTTTATTCACCATTCACACATATTCATGAATAGGGAATTCAAGAGAATTTTCTCTTACTCACCTCAAATTAAATTTGCAGATGTTTCAGGTAAGCGGAGAACCTGTCGGTACTCTAGCAGCCGTATTTATTAGAATTCCCTAAACGCGTGAATAGTTATGCAATGCATAAGGACTTATTCATCCACTATGTAAATTCATATTTATAAAACATTTGCCTACCCTGCATAGTTATAATGAGCTTGTGTCAAATAAAGTGCCAAAAAGTAACAATCTATTACATTTAGCCTTCATAACACTCAGCTGTTTATCAAAAAACAAAAAAAAAAAACATCTTGTCCGTCTATCGAATTTCGAATTTAATAAACAAAAACGAAACTACCAAAAGCTAAAAGAATTCCAACAATTAACTTTGATTCATCAGATAAGGTATGTTATTATCTCTAGCACAATACTGGAAATCAAATTGTTATTCGTTTCATTATAGCTGGAATACTCCTCAGACAAGTTCTTGAGGATAAAATTCAATAATGCAAAATAATAATTACAACACTAACACACCGGATGAAGAGGGATGAGAGACATCACCAACAAGTATATTTATCTATTTAATTCTAAATAATTTTCAATTCAATTTGTTTTTAATATATTAGTATAACATTTTTGTTTCAATAAATAAAAATAACACAAGGTTTCGGTTTCAATATCAAGTCAAATGCATTTTTTTTTTGATAATCTTTATAATTCAATGTGATGTCAAAGTGAATGTGACAGTTCAATACTAAAATGTTCTTATGTAGACACTATTCAACCTCGAAACGCGTTTAGTTTATAATGCCTTTATTCAACGCAGGGTTGCGAATTTTTGAATTAAAAAATCCTTAAGTCATAAGTCTATAGATGACTTGTGAATTAAAAAAATTTAATTCATAAGATATTTGGTGACTTATGAATTAAAGAAAAATTAATTCACAACCCCCAAACTGACTTATGAATTAAAAAAAATTTAAATCCTAAGCTACTAAGTGACTTATGAATTAAAAAAAATTTAAATCCTAAGCTACCAAGTGACTTATGAATTAGAAAAAATTAAGTCATCAGGGAGTAAGTGACTTATGAATTAAAAAAAATTTAAGTCATGAGCAACAAAGTGACTTATGAATTAAAAAAAATTTAATTCACCACCTACTAAGTGACTTGTGAATTAAAAAAAAATCAAGTCATCAGAGAGTAAGTGACTTATGAATTAAAGAAAATTTAATTCACAAGTCAGTTGGTGACTTGTGAATTAAAAAAAATTTAATTCATAAGTTAGTTGGTAGATTGGAAATTTTTAAGCTTATTTTGACTACATAATTATTTAATTATTAACGAAAGCTTTCAAATCTAGTTTTTAAATCATAAGATTATCACGCTAGCTTATAAATTATCCATTTCATAATTTTTCTAATCAGCATTTATCCATTAACTTATGAATTAAATTTTTTTAATTCATAAGTCACTAAATTGGTTTTGAATTAAATTTTTTTAATTCATAAGTCACTTACTTTCTGATGACTTGAATTTTTTTAATTCCTAAGTCACTTAGTAGCTTGGGAATTAAAATTTTTTAATTCATAAGTCACTTACTTGCCCATGACTTAAATTTTTTTAATTCATAAGTCACTTAGTAGGTTCTGAATTAATTTTTTTTAATTCATAAGTCACTAAGAAGCTTATGATTTAATTTTTTTAATTCACAAGTCACCAACTGACTTGTGAATTAATTTTTTTTTAATTCATAAGTCAGTTCGTAGCTGCTGAATTATATTTTTTTTAATTCATAAGTCACTCACTAGCTTGTGAATTAAAGCCAAGCTTAAGCTAACAAGTGACTTAAGCTTTTGCAACCCTGATTCAACGTCACATAAGTTTTATAAATAACGATTTTGCGTTTAGAGGCATTATAAGGGTTGCATAGCCTTATGTACTCACTATAATGAGTTTATAAATATGGCTGTAGGTATATAGTATATGTTGATACCCTATGGTGTTGTTGTTGTTAATTTTGAAACAGAAAATGTCATATTCTAATTTAAACTCCAGGGATGTAACATTACCAGGGCAGTTAAAGAAAAAACCAATAGCATATCGTAACTCACAAATGCTTGTCTCCAAAAGTCGTTAGAAATAATCTAGCGCCATTAAAATATTTGTTGTCGCTGACTAAGTTGGAATTCCGCTTTATCCAGTAACAAAGTCGCTAGAACGGCAACCTTTCACCTACCCAAATTAGAAAGTTTTTTTTCCTCCATTGAAATTCACATATTTAAATGAATTTAGCAAAGCTATTAGAATTAAACCAACGATATGCATACGTGTATTGTATATGGATATATAAATTTACATATATTTACATTCTAACCTTAATTTGATTTGCCTACCTTTTCGCAACACTTATCGTTCTATACAGTTTTGCCTTCACCTGACTATGACTTATGACTTCCCAACAACAACATTTTTCATCAAATTCTCTCAATTTATTTTAATTTCCCAAGCACAAACCGTTTAACAGTCTTAAGCGTACAAACTGCTAATTAATTATCGCATTGCAACATAATTGTGGCAATAAAACAACAAACTTTTCTCCCAAGCCCCAGATACCTAAGTGAACAGTTGCTTTTTGCGTAAGTATGTATATGTTGGTTCTTATAAGAACAAGAAAGTCAAGAACGAACCCACCACGCGTCGACTAAGAAAAGGCATTTACGTAAAAGTGCTTCTTTCACTCGGAAAAAAGAAAACGGCTTTAGCTACTTCCCAACGATGACGACGCTAACAGCAATGAAGTCCTTCCGCTTATCGCCTCAACAGTAATAATAAACACAGCAGCGCAATATCCTATCGACGAAATGTTCTCCTCTGGCAATGGAAGACTCAAGACAGTGACTAATGCCCGCCTCTTCTGAATCTATTATTAAAAGTTACCAAAGTTTTCCTGCGAACGTTGAAAACCTCAGCAATTAGTATTTCGTGGCATAATTTATGTGGCTGGAAAATTGTACGCGTTTTTTCGTGATACAAGCATTTTCATTTGAGCATGAGTTCCATTTCGATTTTGTGTGAGAAGTGAGAGCACGTGGCCCATTGACTGGGGCGAAGGATTTTATGTTTAAGAGGATTTATGGTGAATACGCCTGCGACCTTAATTACGTGAACGGTGGGTGGTTTCATTAGATTAAGTTCGTTTAATGACCAATGGAACAGCTTGATAGATTTGGAAGAATAAAAAATCGGCTATGTGTATTATGTATAAGGTCAAATGTTCGGTTCATTTATATAGGAAGTCGGAAGTTCATGGTTTAGTGAAGGCATTTGGTTTTGGCTCGTTTTTTGGAGCTTAAATCCAAACTGGTCAGCTTATGTCGTTTTTATTTGGCAATCCGGAAGCCTTCCGGACTCTTCTGAAAGTGTTCAATTGGGAAAAAATGACAGTTCTGATTCTGAAAAGAAGAGAAATTTGCTTCTGGATTTGAAATCAGAAGCAAAACCAGAAGCACTCACACATTCATATACTTAAACGTCAACCTCAACAGCTGTGATTTTTGGTATCCAAATTGTGCGAACCAGGGTTGGCCGAATTAACTACACTACATTTTCTACATGATTTACTACGTTTATATGAGGTATTGAAGTGAGCTTGAAGCTCGCTTCGAACCTTTATATACCTGTATTGAGTTGAAATGAGCTTCGTTCGACTCGATCCCAATCGCTCAGCGGTGTCGAGTAGAAATGTGGGTCGAAAATCCGACCCTAATCCAACTCGATCTTTCGATACTGCATATAAACGTAGTATTTAACTACGCGTAGTTTATTGAAGAAACTACGTGCCTAATTTACTACAATTTGTTAATTAACTATATACATATGTAGCAGATGTACATATATAGTTAATTCATAAAAAATCAATATAATAAAGGGAAAAAAAACAATTTTGCACTTTTATGATCTAATGAAGGTTTGTAAAAAAAAGTTTCATTTACCATAAGGATGAAGAATTGTATGAATAACTGAACGTTTAATTTAAAAATTCAAATTTCAAATGCATAACTGACAGTTAATTGAGCAATGCTACAATTTCTTACATTAACTACAATTAACTACATTTAACTACATAAACTACGTAGCAGACGTAACAAATGTAGTTATTTCTAAAAAGTGACAATTCGGCCAACCCTGCTTTCAAAAACATTTTTCTTGATTTTGATTATTGTACGCATTTGATGTTTCACATATACAATCAAACAAAGCTTCAGAATCATCAGAAGCAAACAAAAGTGTTCAATTGGGATTCCGGATCGGAGAGAGATTCCGGATTGCCAAATAAAAACGACATTAGTGTACACATGTTTGTTCATGACATTGATTGATTCAAGAAAAATGTTGGACTTTACAGAAACAACTTTTGTTACAAGAGACCTAATAATTGAATTATTTTTAGGGTGGTGACATTCCTAATACGAATATTGTTAGTATCTTGGATATATTGGCAAATGTCAATTGTCACCTTATAACTTGCGATATTCATATCTATGTATGGATTGTGAGTTTCGTAGTCTGCTTTGGGTCATTGTCGTGTTCAACAGACCAAAAAACCGGCATATTTTCGTCAGCCCACGGTAGCATATTGTTCTCTAGTATTTCTCTTTGTTAAGAATTCCGTAAATACGATGAATGAGTCCCACATCGTTCCAAGAAAAAAAAACACCTCAAAAGCAGATTGATCCCACCGCCATGTTTGACTTCCGGTGAATATACTTTGGGTCAAGTACCTAACATTTTGGGCATGTGACGTACTTTCTGCCGTCAGGACCAATGCAATTTATCACTTGGCTCCACAACAAAATTTTCCATCGATTCACCATCCAATCAAAATGTCTTTTGGTAAACTGGATGCGCCGCTGTCTTTGCACTTTTGTGACCATTGGTTTCATTGCATTAAAATCCTCCATGAAGTCCAGCTTCAACCAAACAAATTACAACAGTTCTTTTTGATATGCGGACATCAGATTCATCCATTATTTCTCGCTGAACGACTGCTGGACCTTTTCTGGGATCTGCTTTCGACAGCCGAACAATTTTTTCTATCTGTATAAACAGTGTAAACCTGTTTTCCTTGGTCTCTTTCATCATTCACCTTAGATTAATCGCAAAAAGAAGACATGGGGAATCTTTACAAATAGCTGAATACCATTCACGAAGATTATAAAAACTTATGGTTCTAAGTAACTACTAACGACGTCATCATCCAACTAAATAAAAAGTCTCTTTCTCTTATCGTGAGTATCATCACCGGTCACAACCAACTCGGTTCGGTTGCCACGAGAAAAAGATGAAACTCAGTATGGACGCCTTATGCAGACTCCTCACTACCTGTGTCACTGCCCTGCGCTATATCATCTGAGAAAAAGAAGCCTAGGGAGACACTTCTTCAGCGACTTGAAGGAGCTCTCTGACATTCCAAGCAAATTCATGTTAAAATTCGTTAACGATACCAAATGGCTTGAGAATTCCTAAACTCTGAAAACCGCCTTCAACTACAGTACGATAGTGTAGTACGAACGAATTAATGATGCACGTGTTCCTTGTAGGAGCAACACCAACGGAGAACACGAGCATCAGTGGGTTGATGGGGCCACCTCTATCTAAGATTTGTAAAATCCTCTTTGGTATGGAGACAGCCACTTCGACTTAATTAGCGACCAAACAAACCAACATATACACCAAACACTGAAATATCAAACTCATCTACCAGACGTAGCATGGAGCCCCATGCTCCTACGGGCCTGGTGGGGGATAATTTTTTCAAGTGGGGGTAAAGGAAAGGAATACGCCCTGAGAAGGCGTCTACCTCTCCTTAGCCAGGTTGTTATGCGACGACAGAAATTTCAATACTTTAGAAGTACCCTCTGATATTTCAGGCTTGCTGTAACCCATCTACACCCGTAAATGTGGTTTTTCTCTACTCTCAATTTTGAACTGATATAATTTTGATCAATAACATAAACGTTTGAACTTTTTGTTTAATATTATATGCCCTTCTTAAATAGCTTTGGGTTTGTTCCCTTTTTTAATTTGTAATGAAGGAATGAAATGTGTTAAGCCCATCTAACGTCTTGATATTAAAGTCCGCATTATCGCAAACACAAGTTGGTTGAATGAACCAATGGTAGCTGGTGGATTGTGACAAATAGCCCATATCTCTTCATACTATGAAGAACAAAACCCTAAGTTTGATATAAGGTCCACTAACCTCTTAAGGGCCCTATACACCATTCATGTTACTTGTCAAGTAAAATACAATTCCACGAGTACTCGTATCAATGAACATTGACAATGATTTTGCTTAAATTCTGTTTAGTTGTTTTGTAAACTTCAAAGACGCTCGATAACTAATAATTTGTGGGTGCTTTCAGCAGGAGCGGCAGCAAGTGTATTAATCTTAAATGAAAATAAATGTTAACCGTGGATAAAAAAGAAGTGATTTCTGAAATGGAAATTTCGTGGAAATTCTTCGCTTTTGAAAGAATAGCCAAATTTCGACAGGATTTTTTAAAGATTTATAAACATTTATTTATTAAATCACTTGAGTTGGTTACTCCTTTCATTAGAAAATAAAACACGGTGAAAATAATTGAGCGGTTGTCGTCAACTCTACGATTTTTAGAAACCGTCAGAATAACGGCTTGAAGAACATAAATTTTCAACTCAAATCTCCGTTCAATTTTTGCCTTCAGTAATTCCAAAAAAGGTCATGTAATATACAATGTTCTAAAGGATGATTACTTAAAAGTACATTTAATGTTCATTTATAAATTGAAATAAATAGCCGACCCAGCTCTAGAAATTCGAGTGCCAATTTATTTATTTAATTCATTATCATTCAATAAAAGACAAAGAATTCATGGTTTTTTTAAATTGTTGAATGCAATGAGAAGTAGATACCTACTAAGCACTCAATCCTGGAGTCCAAAGGAAAACAGTTAATGGTAAACAAACTTTCAACCCTATACACATTAACAATTTTTATTTCGATTGTTTCATGTCATTGTCCTTCAGCTGTTGTTATGGCCATAATATTGGAATTGGAACCCACGTGGTTGCAGTGACGTCAACCTGTGAATTTTGTGTTACATACATGTGATTTTTTTTTTTAATTTCACTCGTTATTTTTTTCATAACGCGCCTAAAGAAATATAGCTAACTTCAAAAACATAAATTCAATTTACTTTTGTAAAACTTTTTTTGTTTGCACATCGATCGGCCAGCTTTTTATTGTCTACAAAAAATGACATAAATGGAAGTGTTCCGAAAATGAGGTAGGTTTGAGCCCATGGAACGCATTCAGCCATGGAGATTTAAATTTGTATCGTAAGTCATGTTCGTCCGCATTTTTGACGACGTGACGTCTCACGTCTGCATTTTCTATCTTCTCTCTTTCCATGACAAATACATTTCGAGTATTTTGCATTCTCTTTTTTCGCAAATATTTAAAATTCAAATGCAGACAAATTTAAATAAGTTTTGAAAATAATTGAATTATACAAATACGCAGAGCTTACACTTTTGCATGAATACCATGCATATAACTGCAATGAACTTGAAAAGTGAAAATGTTAAAAAAAATCTGCTCTCCTTTTCCAACTCAATTTAAAATTTTATCTCCCATATCAAAAAACCAAAGTGTTTCACTTTTTGAAAACACTAAGTCACTAATACATTGAACAAATTGCTTCAGAAAATCACCGATAGATGTCTGAACTGAAATTGTATGGTGTAAATTATACGCTCTTTTCACCAACAGTTGTCGCTAGTGAATGTGTGTATTCTTTTTCACTTTTTGCAGAAAGTGGCGATTGTAGTTAACGCTTAATGTTTCAAAATATTATTGTAAGAGCTCAACTACTAAAAAAACACATGCCTAATATTTATATTGATAATATTTCTTCACTTAGGGGGGTTCACATTCAACAACATGTTCATCAACTTTGATCGTGTTGGCGGATTTATGTAATGTGAATCCACCTTTCATTTTTCATATTCTGGATTTGACATTTTATGTGTTCTAATTAGAATTAGTAGTAGTAGTATTTATTGAGATTTTCTTTTTCAACACAAATTTACATTCTTAAATTCTATTTAACATACAGCCCTATTATGAGTATCAATTTGATAGTCTATAATTTCTATCAATTAGTTGATAATTTGGTATTATGGGTATCAACTGGAAATTTTAGACCGATTGTGAATATCTACTTATAAAAAGTTAATTGTGAATGAGTTTTGTTCATTTTGTTTGACGTTCCACGTTTGAAGTATTTATTTGTTTTTTGTCGGCCACGAAAAGGAAGATTCTTTGTGCGAAAATGTAAATTGTTCTTATAAAAAATCATCATAACTCCTTTAAAAAACAATTCTATCGTAGTCATTATTCTTTTTAACTTTTTTCGCGTTTAAAAATCCCGAATAAATTTGTATCAATCAAGAATTCGTGGTTGATAAGAAAATTGATGTGTATCCATTTTATTGATATCCGTAATACCATGTCTATCAAAAAATGATAGAATCTAATAAAATTCACAGTCGATAAAAAATGTTGATAGTTGATAGTCATAATACCAACTCATTCAATTTGTTGATATGTATCAAGTATCTTGTTGATAGTTGATAGCCATAATAGGGCTGATAGTCACTTATATTTTATAGGAATTTACCAACTTAGAATTGGTCTGGCTAAACAAATATTATATCTTTTTATACTTTACAGAAACAAAATTGATTAATAAGACATTGTCTTTCACAGATTGATGAGTTATACTACGTTTTCACCAAAGGTAAATCCGGGATTTAAGTGGATTTACCATAAATCTCCTTTAAATCACGTAGATTTACCATACAAATATAAATCACCTCAAATGAAGATTTAAAATAAATCTCCTTGAAATCTTCTCGCAATCAGAAGGTTTGCAAAAAAAACAAACCTTATTTTGTAGAACGGACCTATTTAAACCCATTTTCTTCATTGACAATCAACACAAAATAGAAATATCTGTTTTTTTCCTGTTTACTATCCAATTACAATTTTTTTCTCTGGTCCAAATTGACAATTGAATGACAAGACAGAGTGAAAACGTCAAATAAGTCTCAGTTTCTTTGGTGAAAACACTTCAAGATTTATTTTAAATCTCTAGCGGATTTACTCTTGGTGAAAACGTAGTATTAAATACGTCTACTCAACAAGCCGATAACTAATGTGTGTTCTAATTATATGTAGTTGTGTTCAACCAGGAAAAGGCCAGTGTTGAGTAGTGTAGTGCAGTGCAGGTTCATGAAAACTGTCGGAGCAAACTCAAGCAAAAACGTCATACGTCAGATGTTAAAAAGAAAAAAACAAATTAAATTCGGTGCAAGCAAAATGACTTATGCCTGCGCTGAAGTCGATAGTAAAGGGACGAAATTCATTCCCAGTGCCTGCGAATTGGCTTTTTAGGCACAAAATCTCTTCCTCCTCTTCACTTTTTTTCATCGAACTTTCAAACACTTGCGTTCGGAATTCTTTGTGTATATACATACATATGTACATACATAAATTTAATTAAGATATTATTGGTTTAATTGGAGAACACTGAATCACCAGAGATTGCCCTTCACTCGAAGTTGGCTCTAATCTATGCATTATTTAAAAACTTTAATCAAAAATACAAAGCGCGGTAAAAAATCAACTTTATTCGTTAACAAAATATAATCGAATAATGACATCAACTGATTTTGACAGTTTTTTGACACTAGCTCAAAAGGTAGTGCAAAATATTCTGAACTAGTGTACACTAGTTCAGCTCAGCTCAATGAACACTAATCAGTGTAAGTCAGTGCAGAAATTTTCTCAATGAACACAAAAAAGCTACACTTTTCTGCCCAGAGTAGTCCAGTGCAGCTGGTTGAACAGAACTTATGTGTCAGTCGATTTGACATTTCTAATTGTTTTTGTTTTCCGGGCATTTTTTTGCATTTTTTATTTATTTTTGATGTGTAAACATCTTTCCCAGCGGTAGAGTGAATAGAAAACGTGGGTAAAACTTGTAACCCGTTACGGTTACACGTTACGGTTACACGTTCCGTGTAGCAAACTACCTTACCGACGATTGCATTTAACACCATGTTTACATTGGAAATATTGCGTACTTACGACATCGTGTTTACATTGGAAACTTTGAGTACTGCAATCTCGATTTTATTACTTTCCATTGCTGGCTAGAACTAAATTCAACCCGCTAACGAAAGATTTCATGGTGGGTTCATTCAATGTTTTTTAAAGAAATCCACTTCACGTTAGTGATGGACAATTAAATTTTATTTCATGCTCCCAAAAATGTATTTTCAGAGTTGACATTAAATAAAATGTACGATTGGGTCGCACGAACTTTCTCTTATGTATTTGCAAAATCGTCGTTTTAACCTAGTTTCATTGTAAAACAGCTTTAATATCGTACTAATACGACTAAAATTTTGCATCTTTGTCTTTCCAAAAAAAATTTGGAATTTTGTTTCTAAATACGAGTACAAAAAAAAAATAATACTCAAACTTTTGAGGAGCTTTAGCATAAAAAAAAAACGATCAAAATCGGTTGTACCGTTTACAAAAAAATCAAAAACTTAAAAAAATGTTCCAAAAACCATTTAAAATGTTGTTTAGGGCAATCAGTTGACATCTACAACGAAATATTCTCGATACGTCAAAATTTAATTTTTCCCTTATATCTGTCATACCATACAATTATTTTAATTATCGAATTAAATATTATTTATTATATCAAATTATACTTTTGGCATTCACTATATCAAAATATAGATCGTTCTCCATCTCTCAAGCCATGAACTGAAAGATGACTACGAACTTCAATGGATTAAAAAAATTAGGCTTACCACTTATAATTCCATTACAAGGTGGAAATGATGTCAATCGGTTTATAAATATCTGACGAAGGGAGTAAGATAGAGTACAGAAACCTAAAAAAAATTAAAGGATTGGTTTGATTTTGATAAGATGAACGGTCCATCTAGTGGCTTGTCAAAAAAAAAAAGTTTTGATATTTTCGCTGCATGATAAGTATATTTGTTGGCGGCGGGCGTTAAGCCAGATATATGTACATTGTTCAAATGCATGACAAGCACGTGCAAGTCTATTATTTCAGTGGCAAGAGGACGTTGCCCTTTGTGAGTTTTTTTTTTCTGTAAAATTGTGTTTTTACGAATTTCTTTGAGATTTTTTTTAAAATTTTATCCGAGTAATTTGTTTTATTTTGTCTGTCTATTTCATCATATAATTTTCGTTTGCTGTTTTAATATTTTAATCAGTGCTTATTATGTTGTGCTGTGTTCTCATCTCTTCGACGTACTATACGCAAATGAACCAATAAATGCATGATCAATCATCAATCTTGCATATATGTACAATATTTCTATACAGTACGCTAGATTGAAAGGATTTGGGTTTTTCTTCAAGCCTACATCTGATCTATATGTGTGACTTTTTCAATAATACACTTACACGCATGCTTGTCATGCATTTAAACAATGTATATCTAGCTTTAAACGCAATTGCTGAGGTTGAGAAAAAGGCGGAGTTATCGTTCATTCATCTTTGTGGTTTTCTTTTTTTATATTTGGCGTTCGCTCAGTGAAATTCACTTAACTGAGTAGAGTAAGGAGTGCGAAAAGATGTCTCCTTTTTGCATGAACAAAGTTAACTTACATTAAAAATCGCTGTGTTTAAAAGCACTGATGTACTCGAAATTAAGCCAAAAGAGAAACAGAGATTAAAATCGGATTCGTGTAAAAACAGACTATTTTTTATCAGATAACATCTCTGTTTGAATATAAGTGTAAAAAGCAACATCCCTGTTTAAACATAAGTCAAACAAACTTAACGTTACGCAGCGGAGTCCACTTACTCCTAACACACGCCACGAACTACCTCATCGAAGCATATTGTCGATAAGGTTTTTGGGTTGTGTGTAATGAATAAGTGCCGACACGGCATTACATTAAGAGTATCCTAAACATAAGTAATAATGGAAAATGAACAAGAAAAATGTGTTTGGACTCGTTCCGAAATAATTATTTTACTAGTAATAAGTAAAGCGTTATGTACAGCCATTGACTTATTATACATGGACTGCCAGAACTACGGAACTAGCGCTATTGGTGCAAACTCGGAAAACATAGTGTAACTTTTGGTTTTGGTATTTGATATATCAATTTTTGACATAATTGAGTTTGTAAAGGGGGTTGAGCGGGAATTGTTTAAGTTTATTATTAAATAAAAACTTGAGGGCTATTTTCATGCTTTATTTGCGGATTTAAGAGTCAAAATATGCATTTATCATAGACAAGAGAAGAGCATTACTTATAGTGCTGTGATTCGTTAGAGTGGGAAAGCACAAAGAACTGTCGAAATTCTGGGGTGGAATCGCGTAAGGTGATAGTTGAATATCAATTTGTTGATTGTCGTTTTGACCATCGCTCTCTATAATTCTTAAGTTGAGGTGCCGTGCAAACAGCAGCAGGCACCAGTGTTTCTGAAAACGCTCTTCCATAAGGCCTGTTTTGCAAATATAAATTGAACAGAGTATAGTACGATTGCATTGTATGTTTATTGTGTACGTTCGATAACAAAAATTTGGAACTCGGACGAACGTTGATGTTTACACATCTTAACCGTGAGTCCTGGCACTCACACTTTTTTTTTTTAATAATTTCGGTGTAGTATATTTAAATAATTTTGGCATTCTGCACATCTATGCAAAAAATGCTTTCGTTTAGTATGTTATTTATGACCCTTCGGTTTTTTTGGGCCGTGAAAAATGTACCACAAAAAATATGTTCACCGTTTTATTATATGATGATTTAAATGAAAATAAAACAAAATATTCTTTTTTCTCCTAACAAAAATACACCTACAATTCAGAATTCAAGACTGGTAAGCCATTGGAAGACACCGTCAATGTTTTGTTTCCACAACGTGGAGGAGTAAAACGTTTTTTGAAAACAGTTGTGGTGATACACTCCGTCACTAGCACTAAATCACTAATAGTAGAGGGCACATGGTTTCTTTAATTTTAAAATTCCTATTTGAAGGTATTTTTAAATGCGATTTTTCTGAGTATGTATTTAAAAACCCAAAATTTCAGATGTCAAAACACATTCACATACAAAAATCAATTTTGGTTTCCGTTAGATCTCGGATCTGACACCCAAAACTGAGATGAGCGGAAGGAAAACCGTTTAAATTGTCTGGAAAATTTACCCCTCCCGTGTCAGTGTAGTTTAGGATGGTGCCGTGAAATAAGGCCAAGTGAAATAAGGCCAAATTTCAAAAATTGGCTTTATTGCACTTTTATAAAGTGAAATTAGGCCAATTTTCTGCAGTTGGTCTTATTGCACTTTTACAAAGTGAAGTAAGGCCAATTTGGTTTTATTTCACTTTCAACAGTTGGTTTTGTTGCACTTTGACAAAGCGAAATGAGGCCAAACTGCATTTTTATATTTATTTCAAAAAAAAATGGCCTTATGTCACTTTACAAAAGCGACCTAAGGCCAAATCTTAGGACCTGACCTTATGTCGCTTTTACAAAGTGACATAAGGCCAAATCTGTTTGTGACTTAAGGCCAAGCATTAAATGTTTCGTTAAAAATAAAAAAAGTAGTTTTTGCCGTTAGATTCGTATAATACATAATTGTTTATCGGAGGCCGACTTTCTTGGTTTTCTTCGGAAAAAGTACCTTGGGTGGCCCGCTTCGCGGGTTTTGAAGATTTTAACTCCCTTTTCGGGGCTCACACCCGCTCTTGCAACTCCGTTGCTCCGCTTAGGGTATGTTCAGTCGCCAGGCAGGCGCCTGTAGCAACAGTTTTGTATCTTACATTAATTGGAGTAGAGTAAACAACTAACAGTTATGTACTGTTGCCCAAGAAAAACTGTTGCTACAGGCGCCTGCCTGGCGACTGAACATACCCTAAGCGGAGCAACGGAGTTGCGTGAGCGGGTGTGAGTCCTGAAAAGGGAGTTAAAATCCTGAAAACCCGCGAAGCGGGCCACCCAAGGTACTGTTGCCCAAGAAAACAAAAGACCAATTTGGTCTTATTTCTTAAAATCATTTGGCCTTATTTCACTTTATCAAAGTGCAATAAGGCCAATTTTTGAAATTTGGCCTTATTTCACTTGGCCTTATTTCACGGCACCGTTTAGGATTATTTCTGATAAAAATGGAAAGCATTTTAATTGAGTCGATAAATTCATCGAGTTCAAATTTTTCTACTGAAATAATGACACACAGGAAATTACAAGAATACAAAAATAAAAATAAAATTAATTTAAAATCGCACTCCATTCGGAGCGAAAAATATCGGATTTTGGATTGAAATCTGAATTCACCTATGAAAAACTTCATAAGATGATCGGTAGCGGTTAGAGTCGTTACAACGAATGCAATTTTGTTTATATAATTCGCACACACTCAAGGAGTGATGTCTACTCTTATGTTACAATGTAACACATGTGCTAGCTAGGTAATTATGGATTTGCAAATTCAAAACAAGTTAAATTCGTATAGAATATTTTACAATTTTTGCGTCTTTGTAAAAAGTGCTATGGAACATAACACAATTTTTTTGCAAGAGACATCTAGTTTAATTAAACTACAAAACCCTGCGCCGATAAGATGGAAAAATAATTTATTTAAATCTATAAACTTATATTTATATTTGCTTACCTTTACAAGCTTTATCGTGCATTTCCTGATCCTCAGCTATCAATTCTTGGAATTTATGCTGCAGATTCGACGCAGCTTCTTGTATATTTCGGGCCTCTGAATCAGCTTCAACTAGAGCATTAAGATAGACATCCATATCAACTTGCGAAATTCTAAAACAAAACTTGTTAGCACATTTTTCATACAAAAAAAAAACTGCAGTTTTTGTTTCATATTCAAAACAAACCTTATCCTTTTGTCTTCGAGAACTCGAATGAAATTTGTTTCACTTGGTACAAGGAAGAGAACAGCACGACCACTCTTTCCAGCGCGAGCAGTTCGTCCAACTCTATGTACGAAGTCTGATATTTTTTGAGGTGGAGAGTATTGAATGACTAGGTTTACTTCAGGAACATCTAATCCACGGCCAGCAACATCCTAGAAGGCATATATTTGTTTAAAAAAAAATAAAAACTACGAAAAATACAAATAAATTGACGTCATAATCGAAGCTTCAGATGGTTCACTTGATTAGGAATATTTCAATTTCAATGATTCAATTGATTAGGAATATTTCGTTGCTTCTCAATCGGTGTTATCTATTTCATGACTTTTTACTTTGTCTTAACTTAATAGGGTTATATATATGTATATAAAGAAAATAAAAAGTTAAAAGGCAAGAAAAAGATAAAAGAGTTTACAAATTTGTAAGTACATATGTTTCAACAATATAAACGCAAAATGGACCTGACGGAATAATAACAAGACTTACGAATAAAATGATTAATAAGCATAAAACAGCTACATACATATTTATATGCTACTCCAAAACAATACTTGGGGCCAGTTCCGTGCTGAGCTAATTCAGTGGAAAATCAAAGTTAGTTAAGCCTGCAAATAATTTAAACCCTCTGAGAACAGTCTGGGAATCGATTTCTTCTCTATTGTGCGGAAGCGACAAATTCTCCAAGAGTTTCTTTGTTCAGACTCCGCAGAAAATTAAGGGGGATCTACAACAACATCAACATAGATTGACACGGCTCAACTTTCAGCCTATATGCCTCTTAGGAGGAATGCATTGACCTACATTTTTCCGATTCCGAACGGCTAAGATGACTATTTCTTGTCTTGAAGGATTTGTCACTTCTTCGAACACAATTTTTCAACAACTGGGAACCGAACTGTGAACTATAGCAAGGTGTATCAGTCGAATGCACTAAACATTGTCAAAATTTGTGCGTGCATTAAGAAAAACTTAAAAGGACAAGGGCGATCGGAAAATGATTTCTTGAACATCGAAGTCAAACAAGGCTGCAATCTTAGTCGCTTTCTATTCGCAATATTTATAGATGATCTCGTGGATAGGCTAACAAGTGGAATAGAAATCGGAAGCACAAAAATAAAAGTCATCATTAACACTGATGACATAGTTACTCTTGCAGAATCAGTCAGTTCGCTGCAACTGATGATCAACAAACTACGAGTACAGCGAATAGTGGGGTTTGTGACTGCCAACAATGATTATCACAGCGGAAAAATTGCATGCTAACTATTTATTAAGAGTGTTAAAAATGGATGAATCAAGACTACCGAAGTAGATCTTGTGGTATGCACTGCAAAAAAATATACATACGTATCATTAAAAATCGGGGAACGCTGGCTGTTGATTGCGGTATAGTAATGAACTTACAGGAACATAATACCGAACAATGGAAACAATCGTTTTATAAGGTTATTAAATTAAAAGATGTAAATGAAAGATACTCTTTTTTCGAAAAACGTCATATATCAACAGAAAGGGCTTATTTTTCTAAAGTCGATTATAATTTTAATCAATTAAATATTCTTTAAACAGCAGCTTCTCTTGCTATATGATCGGAACCAGTTTTAAAATAAGAGCAGAGATAAACCTCAACTTGCAACTGTGTAACCTACAAGAACGGGGAAGACATACATATTACATGTGTTAAGTAAAATAAAGAGAAACAAAATCGTCACCGTTTAGCTTATTTCATTTATTCTCTTTCTATTTATACCTTACACATGTCCTATGTTTAAGG
The DNA here is from genome assembly GCA_911387755.1 of Chrysotoxum bicinctum. Lineage (NCBI taxonomy): Eukaryota > Metazoa > Arthropoda > Insecta > Diptera > Syrphidae > Chrysotoxum > Chrysotoxum bicinctum. The sequence goes on along the minus strand of OU426989.1, from coordinate 69,082,987 downwards.
AGATAAGGCGATACAACTTCGGTAAAAGTACTCTCGATGTCAATGAAGTGAAGAGTTTTTTAAATGGACTTCAGTCTACAGCTATTCAACTTTTATCCAAAGGCCAGCGCTTACAGAGGAAGAATATTAACTGAATACTCTTAAATTAAAATATTTAAAAAATTGTTCATAGTCAATAAATTTGTTTTAGCTAAACTAAGTCTCTTTTCACATGAAAAAAAAAACATATTTTGTTCTATCCCCTTAAAACACATTTATGTATACTCTTAGTCAACTGATGAGTCCACGTGAGTCAATAATTGAACAAGTCCGATTAAATAGGGCTAAGTCTTCTATCAGGCAAAAACAAAAAACCTTGTAACAGGACATAAATTATTTAGTAAATGTTTTGTAATTGCAAAAACTAAGGAAATTTTTATTTAAAAAAGCGTTGAAAATTGCATATCTGGATTGCAAATTTTTTCTAACATAAAAGACAAGGTTTGAAGTCATAAGCATTTATTTGAAATTCTTCACCTATTGAGTAAGCAACTAGTTGAAAATAGGAAAACTTATTGAAACCACAATTGAAAAATGTTCTGCAATAATCATTCTTATTAAAGATGCCAAATCGCAGCGGAAAATTGCTTCGCAGTTAAGGATACTGGAGGTCAGCGTTCAAAATGCCATTGAGCAGCACGCTCAAACCGGACATCTTGAGGATAAACCACGGTCAAGAGGGCCTGGATCTACAACTAAACACGAGAATCTATTAAAAGTTACAACAGGCGAATATCAGCACCGTAAATACGTGCCGACATAAGTACACCACGTAATAAGACGCTGTGCTTGGTAACAGTCAAACGGAAGAGAGATGCTGGACTATTTGAACGAGTTTCTGTTCAAAAAACTCGTTCTTCGACCACAAAACAAGTTGAAACAGTCAGAGTGGACCAAACATAGAGACTGGACGGAAGAAGATTTGTGGAAATGATTATCTCCAAGTAAAATGGTGATTGGTGAATTATTCGTATTCAAACAAGACAAAGACGCTATACACACGTCCAGATTTTGCCAGGATTACCTAAATCAGAGAAAAGACAACGAAATTCTTACAAGTCGTGACATGGCCGCCACATTCACCGGATATAAAATCTATGTAGTTATTTTGGGACGTGCCGGATATAAGGGTCTAGGATCAATTCCCTTCATCGGAATCTGCGTTATGGAATACATTAGAGATTTGTGGGAATGATATAGCATATGAAACAATTCAAGAACGTTTACCTAGAATTTCAAGATTTATAAAAACACGTAATAAAATTTTTCGACGAAAAATCGGTTTAGGCCATTTTTTTCTTATTTTTTTTTAAATTCGTACATACATACATATATGTACGTCTTAACAACAAAATGAAAATATTTTCCTCCTTATTTTTGTTTAGAGTTATGTTCCTCATAAACTCGACTCTCTTTGGTTTTCCTTCGAAAAATAAGAGTGGACCCAAACTTTGGACCTGCAAGAAGTACTCAAATGGTACAAGTTTTTGAAAAACATATCCCCCGTACTTCTATTACACCTCAAAAAATTGTATAATAATATTTTTGCGAATTCTGTTGTTCCTAATTCTTTTAAACTGAGAAATGGGTCGATGAAAACAACATTATGACCGAACTGCAGGCAGGATTCCGAAAAAACTACTCCACAATCGACCACATTTTCAGTCTACCTACAATAGTGAAAGGTTTTCAAGCCAGAAACAAAAAAAAGGGCACTTTTTGTAGATTTTGAGATGGCATTTGATCTCATTAATAGAAACACACTTTTGTACAAGCTAACACAAATAGGACTCTCTAATAAATTCATTCGGATCATCAGAGAAATGTATTGTGGAACTAATGCAGATATTTGGAATGGAACAAATTTCTTAAAGTGGTTGTTTTGTTATTCCTTTTTTTACTAATGGTGTTGTGACCTAACTGCCTGGTGGAATCAGAATTGCAATTAGCAATATTAATTTTCTATTGTATGCCGATAATTTGTTTTTTTTTCTGAAATTCACAAAAATTTACAGTTAAAAATAAATCGTCTTGTTTCATTTTGTGAAAAGTCGGGACATAACATAAACACAGATAAATCGAAGATAATGGTTTTAACTAATAATAATCGGGGAAACTCAGCACAAAACTATCATTGGTTTCTGCATCGTAACCGTCTTGATGTCGCGAGAGAGTACACATACTTAGGATTTAAGCTGAATTCAACACTGGATTTGCAGACCCACATCGAAGAGAAAACTAAAACGTTTCAGAAACGTATAAACTCTACTTCGAAAAATATTTTGTCAAATGAACACGTCAGCCTGACAACAAATTACAAAATCTTAGATTCGGTTATTAAATCGACGCCGCACAAGTATGGGGAACCGAAGAATTTGAGGAAATGGAAAAACTGCAGAGAAATTGTTCAAGTTGCCAATTATAATTCAGAATGAAGCTTACGTAAACTTTATACTAGTACCCTTAAAACAAGCCGATTGAGCTGACCGTAATGGCATAGCTTATGATTCATTTTTGTCATATTAATGTGGCTATTTCATAAGATAAATAAATGGATTACTTACTGACTTACTCAATTGGCACAAGTTTTCAAAATATTCAAGTCGAAAAGTTCGCAAAAATAGTGTTTTTTTTTTTTTTTTTTTGATAAAACTGATGACCTTGCGAAACAGATAGGACAAATACCCATCGCTACATGCAAGCGTTAGCTAAAGCAATATGTTATAGAGAAGAAACCTTGGGTGGAATATCACTATTTGCTTGGCGACAAAACAGACTTGGCAAGAGCTGAATCTGAAGTGAACTAAGTGATTGATATCTTAAAGCATATTGCACATTAGCTCCTTAGCTCCGTCATAACCGAACATTGTCTAAAAGTTAGACGGCGGCGTTTACTGCAACAATTTCAGCAAAAACTGCATGGATGAAAAGGTTGAAGAAACAATTCCTCACATTCTATTTATATGTCCTACTCTATCTCAAAGACGTAGACTCCACTAGGGAGAACACTTCACTTCAAAAGAACATTTTTAGATACAAGTAATACCACAATAGGCCAAACATTTGGTACAAGTGTGTGGGTTGTTCGCCAATAGCAACTTCTACCTAATCTGCTCTCCTCCAATGACGTATACTCCTTTTGGAGGACATTTTCACAAAAAGATTTTAATATATATAGACATATAATGTGGTGCCAAAATGAACCTTGTAATGATGCACCTGCGCCGGGCTTTTTTTTAAGGCACTTTGACAAAGTGTTATCCAGAATTAAATAAAAAAAAACTCACCGTTGCCAGAAGCACACCAGCCTTAGCCTCCCTAAATGCATTAAAAACCCCTTGTCGCTCATTTTGGGTCATCGAACCGTGTAATCTAAATGAAATTAAAAAAATCCAAATAAATGTGTAAATCTTTAATTCAAACAACAACAAACTTGAAAAATCGCATTCCCTTCAACAGCGGATCATCACCATCGTCCTCATCTTCGTTCGGTTCATCCTCATCATCGAGCACCTTCTGTGTCAGCTGTTCGTTCATCAGATCATGATGGAAATTGACCATTTCCATTGTAGACATAAACACCATCGCTTTGAAATTCTTCTTCTGCAGTTCTTTGGCCAACAGGCCGGACAAAGTGACCAGGCGCAATTTAGTTGGAGCAACAACAAAACTCATTTGAAGATTCTCCGGAATCACAAGATCTCCGTCATCGTCTACATCCGGCATCTCACCTCCAATCATAGTTTGGACTGTGGTCGCAGGATCTTCATCCTTATTGTCGATGAAGAGTGGTTCTTTCAGTGTGAGACCGGCTAGTTTCTGTACCGCTGACGTAAGGGTAGCTGAGAGCAACAAACGCTGTAGATTGTCGAGTTCTTTGCCTTCTGCTGCCGATTTCTGTCTCTGTTCGTCGATGGCTTCCACGATTTGCTTTACATCACGTTCGTATCCCATTTCGAGAAGCCTGTCAGCTTCGTCAAGGACGATGAACTTGGATTTGTCAAGTTTAAAGGTCTCGGTGTGCAGCAAATGATCAACTAGACGACCCGGTGTTCCCACTAGAATATTGATTCCCTTACGCAGACGAGCTTTCTCGGCCTTCCTTCGTTCGCCTCCTGTAAGAATGCCTGGGACAATCCAAGTGAAGGGTTTAAGAAGCTTCACGAACAGCTCATAAGTCTGAATAGCCAGTTCTCTGGTTGGAACAATAATCACGGCGAGAATACCATCGTTTCTGGATATTTTTGGACGAATTCCTTGCAGTTTCTCGACTACCGGCAGAGCATAGGCAAGAGTTTTCCCAGAACCAGTTTGAGAACGCACCAGGATATCCTTGCCTTTGATTGCTTCGGGGATAGTTTTCTGTTGCACTGTGGTCAGCTCTGTGATGTTCAGGATGTCGGCCAAGTTCTTGATGCAATGGGCATGGATGTCTAGCGACGAAATAGGAGCTCCAGTGAAGACTTTTTCCGTTATGGGTTTCACTAGTCTCTGGCCAAGTATCTTCGTCTCGGGATTTTTGGTAAAAAGTTTGATTTTATTCACGGCCCGGGCGCTTGGTCGGAATACCTTCTTGACTGGCTTCGAGTCACCATTTTGCTGGGCTTTATTATCGTCTCTACCATCAGCATTTGGTTTTCTGTTTGGATTCTGGGAGAACTTGCGGATTCCTTCGTCGATTTCTTTGTTGGTGAGAACTCTCTTTGTGAAAGGATTGATTTTCTGGTTCATTCGATCAAAACGGGATGTTTTATGCTTTTTTTCTTGGATGTTCTGTTTGGGGGCACCTGAAACTATGTTCAGCATAAGGTCACCTTGTGTATGTTGTTTTTCTTCGACAGTATCAGGTGGCCGCAGTACCATCGGCCGCCTGGAAGTCGTTTCAGAGGTGTTAGGTTTTGCTGTATCATTTGCCTTTTGTGGACGACGTCGAGCTACGATTGCTTTCACCTTAGAGGGCTTTGAATCGAAATGAAACCCGGCAGATGCTAGGTTTTTCGAAGTTTTCTTTACAATTGCCCTTGGTCTTTTTTCCAGCAGAGTTTTCTATTGAGTTTATTTCCGTTGTTATTCAATATAAATTCACATTTTAGAACTTACCTTTGCTTTGCTACGGTTTTCCACCACATTATTGTTTATATTTAATTGAATATCCATTCTTGATTTTTGTAGATTATTAATTAAAACGTAATTTTCTTTAAAAAATAAACTTTGTGTTCGTAGTTCTTAGAAAATTTTTTGTTTTGACGTTTACTCACACGTGTAGTTGACAGTTGTTGCAGTTTGAGAAGCAGTGGACATACATTTTTGACAAATGAAATGGTTGGATTCAGTTCCATTCAGATTGTTTTGCGTATCAATCGTTTTAGTGAACTGGACGAAGATTTCTTTTTGAGCAAAAAGAAGATTTTCAGTTTATTTCATCAGTTTTATGATGTGTTTTGTTGGGTGCTTCTGCAGGTGGCAATGTTTAAGATAATAACAATCGTAAATGCATTGCTTTGGTATGCATTTCATGACCACGTAGTTGCAGTTGTCAAATAGAATTACGAGTACCATAGAAATGGCGACTTTATACTACTATGTAATTTACTGTCATTCAGTTTTTGATAATAATATAATCAATATATAATTTAATTGTTAAAATGTTCACCAGTTATTTTAAAAGGACAGATAATCCAGGCAAAATTGAGGATAATCTATTTTGAATAAGTCAATAATTCAAAATGCATTGCTATGGGCGACTATGGAAAGCAATAACTTTCTTAACATCTTTCGGAAAATATTCTCATTTTGATTTGCACAGTGTATTCGTTTATGATAAATGATTATGATTAAGTAAATGATTATGAATGAAACAATTTATTTCTTTAATACCAATTACCACTATGTGTAAGAGAAAACTTTACAATTATGGAATTGGGCGCTGGGTTTAAAAATGTCCACATTAGGAAGTACTACACATTGGACGTTACCAACTATCAAATTAAAAGATGACTTAAATATTTAAGTGGACTCTAAACAATTAACCATACCAACAATCAATTTAATAGTTAGCTTAAGGCTAGCCGCGCACTAGCAATTTTTAGTTGCGAAACTGTTTGGTAACTTATAGAAAACAGATGAACTGTTTGGTTCAATGTCCGTGAATTTGCAGATAATTATATATTCAATAAAATGGCGAACTTATTTTAGGCAATCGTTTAGTTTGTGTCAAAACACAAACTTTTTAGTTGCTCGAACCAAGCAGTTTCGCAACTTAAAATTGCTAGTGCGCGGCTAGCCTAACGCTATACGTGACCTTAAATTTCAAAGTGAAGAAACTCGTCTTTAACACTTTAACTTTGCGGTTAAGTATAAACGCCACCATTGTACTGCCATTTTGATAGCTCAAACCAAAAGAAAGAGAAAGAACAATTATAATTTTCAGTCTCCCTCTGTATTGAATTTTTTTTTTTTTGAATTTTGTGCGGGTTCAATTTAGTAATTGATAATTTCCATTTGTTTAGTTCTTTATAAATTTCATTTTCAAAAATAATTATACTGGGTGCATTAAAATATTTATATCGCAAATTATATCCTGATCGAATGTAGTGGATTTTGTAATAGAGCGCTGTTTAATTAAACGCGTGTTTAACTTTGGTTGTTGGTAAACACGAAAGTTAACTCATCTTTAAAGTTTAACCTGGTGTTTACATAAACGCGTGTTAAGCAATTAATTATTGGTAAGGCCCATAGTCATAATTTTTCACAAATTTTCTGAAAATTCTGTTTGTTAATTCCCGAAGTAGCAACGACAGAACACAATGAACTGAATAAATGTATCCCCGTCTTTGAAAAAGTGAATTTCTTGTACGTAATAAACTACCTGTTAGTTTCGTATTAGATGTGAAAATTAACTACATACTTGTGCAATAATGTTAATTATTATTTTTAAATGCAAATTATTAGAAAATTCATGCTTATGAATTATTTGTTTCATTATTCTGGCGATGCGATTATCGTAAGTTAAAATGAAACAAATACACTCAAATGGATATGTTTGCGATTTGAATTACTACGACTTAAAAATTGTAGTCGCAATAAGAAATTGGCATGCACGCACTTGTGATTAAAAATCGCACGATTTTTTAGCCACAAGAAATAAGACATGGTGTTAAATGCCACATGCGACTTCAAAATCGTAATGATTATAAAAATGAAACTACTTCCGTTTTTTTAAGCGGGTTTTCTGTCGCAAAATTAAATAGATCAAAAAATGGATTTAAATAATCCTGCACACACTTGCAACTTTTAAATAAAATTCTTGTTAATATAAAATGGGTTTCATTACACTGGGCCTCCACTTGAAATAAATTATTGCAAGAAATGTGTCATGTAGCCAATATTTCTTGTGGAGCCCCCTTATGTCTCGATTTTTGTTATTTTTAGACATTATTTTTACTATTTATTTCTTGTCTTCGTAGGAGAAATAAATGCAGATATAAATTTTGACGTTTCATGACTTGTGACTTCACTAGACACAAATTTCTCACAAGACGTCGAGTCTTGACACCAATTCCCACATTTTCATGTAACATTCCTTCATTTCATTGACGAACTAATGTTATGTTTTCACTTCGTATAGAAATTATGTCCTGTGAAGCCAAGATGTATTTTTTCTACCATTTACTGTCTGTTGAAGTACATATATAATGTTGTTTGTTTGCTTGCAGGCCAAAATTAACATTAAAAGAATTAAACATTGAAGATAGTAAGTATTTTGATTAATTTTTTCAAAATTAGTTAGGACATTCAGAGACTTTTCATGCTTGTGGGACTACTCAATTATGTTTTGGAGCAAATGTTCTTCAAGGTCCTTTTGTATTCTTCCCGTTTTGCCTCTTCCAGTTTTTCCACTGCGTTTATCGCTAAAATCAAATGACGTGACTTACCTGGTGAGGTTATAGCGAGGAATGAATAATCACGACATAATTTGCCCACAGAGTTAAAGAAATATAAACTTCAGATATAGTGTCTGATATAGTGTCAGAAATAAATATTGCTAATGGAGGTGCGGCGTTAGGAAGTGTTGTGTAGTGGCTCTTTTGTTACGTTTAGAGCCTTGAGTTTTATGTTTCAGGTCTGTTTCATAAGATCCACGATAGCTTAAAAGAACAGCCACAGAAATTTGTGCAATGCTATAGAATGAGTATTGAATGCTTCAAAAGGAACTACTACAACTAGTTGGACACAGAATTGTGTATAGAAATACAAAATGGAGAAATTCAATATCAAAAAATTTGATAATAATTTGTGGTGACCGCGATTTTTTAATCGCCTCGACAAAAAAATTGAAAGTGCGTTCCTAGCCTTAGGTGGCAGCAGCTTGAAATCGATCTTATAGCCTTTTCCCACCGAGCTAAAACGCGGTTTTCGCAAAAAAAAATCCAAAACCTACACCAAAACATAAGTTTTACCATACATTTTTACTCAGCAGAAGTTTTCGTAAAACACAAGTTTTATATAAAACCTGCCGAAAACTAGTTTGGATACCATGATGATATAAGGAAACTCACCTTTTTTGGAAAGATGATTTAAACAAACACACCGTATTAAAAATTCAGCGTGCTGAATAGCATAAATGTCAAAAAGAAAACAGTTAGAACTAATTGAATTTCAGTTAGAATGAAAAAGGAAAGATTATTGTACTGGTAAGTTTTGTTTTGTTTTTGAAATAATAAATACAATAAAATTTATTTTATTTTATTTGCAGAAAATGGAAACTAACAAAAAATTAAAAAAAAGAAAATTTTGGGATGTCCTGGACGAGGAATTTCTCCTTGAACTGTGGGCGGAAAAGGAGCCGGAATTTCGAGGAAGCAGAAAAAATACTCACATCTATCAAGAGATGTCGGCGGCGTTCGAGGGACGCTCAGTTACGTACACACCGGATGAAATAAAGATGAAAATACATAACTTAACAACAAAATATAAGTAAGTTTGTTATTTAATAAATATAAATCAACAAGTATCTATTTATCATTGCGTTTGTTCTCTTTCAGGAGCGAAAAAAAATTAGTTGGACCGTCCGGAGGGTCACCGTCAGAATGGCTTTTATACACAAAAGTACATGCCATTCTTGGGGACCACATAATCCATAATTTGGATTTCATTGTGGAGGACAGTCGCCCGTCCGGTAAATTAAAAAAAAATATATTATGTAACATTTTTATTTATGTAAATTTTAATTTTCAGCTGATTCACTTCCGACTTCTGGGGAGCCCACGTCAAGCAGATATTCCTCGTCCAGGTATGAGGAAACCGAAGCATCGTATACAGAACGCTCTTCTGCTTCTACCTCTTCAAATCCAAGGCCCGCTGTAAGGAAAAGAAAATTGGAGATTAATGAAATTGATGAAAAAATAGAGCAATATATAAAAAAGTCAAGTGAGGCAGAGGAAAGGAATTCAGTTTTAGAAGAAAGAAAAGTTGAATTATTAGAAGAATTTGTTCAAGAAACAAAAAAATTTAATGAACAGTTTTTTAACTTTTTCCAGAAATAAATACATACATACATTATGTACATACATCTTATTTGGAAAATTTCAAGTGTTATTGTTTTCATTTTGTTGTTTCGTGGCAGGAAAGGATATGTGTTGTAATTGTTGTTTTTTTTTTTACATTTTGTTGTTTCGTGCCAGGGAAGGATAGTGTTTAGTGCTGTTTTATTGTACTGTTTTTTTTAGTAGATTTTAGTTCTAGTATATGTATGGGCGTGTTCAGAATTGTGTAGTTTGAGTAACACAGAGACTAAAAGAATATTCATTGAGTATTCATAAGTTTTTCTTACCTAAATGCATGCTGATGGCATTTCGTATTATTGAAGGAGTACTTAAAACGTCGTCTATCTGGGTGGAGTGGTTTGGCTGTTCTCTATGTGTATTATTATTAGTAATTTGCAACCATTGAGTATTTATTTCATCGTTATGAATATTAAGGAAATTATGTAAGACACAACATGCTTTTATAATTAAATTACTATTTTCAATCCGATTATCAAGACCCTTTCCGATCCTCCTGAATCTAGCTTTAAGGTGTCCAAAGCAGTTTTCTACGACTCTTCGACATTTTGAAAGAGCGTAGTTGAAGTTTTTTTCTTCTAGTGAAGCGTTGATGTCAAAAGGAAATGGTTTCATTAGAGATTCCGAAAACCTGAAAGCTGAATCTCCGATAAGGACAACAGGAACATCCTCTCCGCATATTTTTTTTGACATTGAATTTAAAATAGGTTGTCGGTGCTGTTCTCTTACATACGAATTTTCGTATATCTGGGAGTCATTGCAGCGGCCTGGACTCCCCACACTAATATAAAGAAATCTGTAACTTTGCATATCAGAATTACTTTTTGTTTAAATTTCCTATTCGAACTCATCATATCTTACCGATAATCAACCACGGCTAGTAGCACGGTCGAGTACCATCCTTTATAATTATAATAATCTACAGCATCTTGAGCAGGGGGTTTAATTTCAATATGGCAACCATCTTAAATTTAATTGAAAAAAAAATAATATTATGTAATTAATTTTTAAGAAGATTAACAACAAAAATCCATACCAATAGCTCCAAAGCACTGGGGAAAACCAAGTTTTTCGAAACCTTTGACGTTTTCTTTTATATTTTCTTCATTAAGTGGATACGCACATAAGACTTTTGGTTTGAGAACTCGCCAAACTTCTTCACAAAATGTTTTGACGATTTTGCACACCGAGGATATACCAACGCCAAAGATAGCTGAAACTGTTCTGTACTCAGCGGATGATCCTAGTGTATATACTGCGATGGCTATTCTTTTTTCTAAAGGTATGCACCTTCTAAAATTTGTATCTCGCAGATCCAGATTTTTTAGTTCACTGCACAGTATATTAAAAGTTTGGCGAGTCATCCTGAAATGTTGCTTGAAATAATCATCGTTGTTAGCCAGCACTTCTCTTTCCCAAAATGTGCTTGTGCGTATCTACGTGAGATATTAAAATGTGTAGGTATGCCATCTTGGTGTAAATAAATTGCTATTGGAAGCTTACTTTTGTCCACATATTCCTAGGTCTTATCCTATTTTCTATCAAACTGATCAAAGCTTTCCTTTTTTTCCAAAGTCTCAGAATTTCCAATTTGTAATGACGTCTTCTCCTCTTGATAGAAGCTTGAGAGGACGAAACGAAGCTTAATAAGAACTTAGTATTTTGTTCAAGTTTCTTTTTATGAATAAAAATTAATTTTAACTGGTTACGATCCATTTTAATTTCACAGATAATATAAGAACGGCAATTTCCAACTTCAGAGAAATGTATCAATGCATAATTTGACAGTTGGTTGTCAAAACAAAGTGAGATGTCAAACGAAAACCTGGAACTAACAGTGGGAACACATTTTCGGGTTTTCGTAAATTTTTGGCCGAAAACCGAGTTTTCAGCTCGGTGGGAAAAGGCTATTAGAGCGTGACAGTCCAATGCACCATTACAAAATGTTTAGACGTTAATGTCAAAAATTCGTGTTTGAAAGTTTATTCATGTAAACGTGGAGAACCCGGATAAACCGCAGAAACGAGATAATTTTATATTGGTGGACTTACATGTATCTGCATTTGATTTCTGCAAAAAAAATCTGTATTTGGCACAGAATTCATATTTTTTAGATAGAGAAAAAAGAGCAAAATGCAGAAGAACTTCATTTCAGCATTAGGAAACTTGAGAAATCTAGAATTCAAGATTATAGTAAAGACGAACATGCTCATTTTTATTAGAGCATCTTCGATTGCATTTTCTAAACTTGCGACATTTTCACATTTTTCGATAATTTTATATGATTAACAAGTCAACAATTTATAGCATTTTAAATGAAGTAAGAAAGAGTTACCACCTATGTATTCTCTCCCACTTTCGGGTTTCGACAAACATCTGCCTCTCTCAACTTTTCTGCATTTTGCAAATGAAGAAACATGTAAATCCACTTTATCGCCACAGAAACGAGCTACCAAAGTTTGTATGGAAAAAACTTTCTGCAAAGGCGAAAAAATTAGGTATCTCACGAGTCACGAATTTGATGTGAAAAGGCAAGAAATTAACCTGATGAACCAGGAAATTATCTAAATTTTTAGAAATCTTTTAAAATTATTTTTTCTTTTGAAAACTACTTGCTATAATTTCTTTTAAGTAAGAAAACAGAATCCTTTTTTGAGTTAAAACATTTAATGATGTGCATTTTTGATAACAACAAATTTGTAGTGTTCGTCAGTTCAAACGTTGCATACGTTTCGACCATTTTACGGTAGACGTGGTGGCTGGCCATTCACAGTCGACTCTAACATTTGGTAGCCATATTTATTTGAGACGACCAGTTCGGTAATCAATCAGCGAATATTCGTACGTCAAGAAAACGGAATATCTGCCGAGAATATTGGTGCGGTCAGTGGAAGTGTACAGCAGAACACGATGCACGCAATTCCTCACCGTGCACTCGGCCTTTCGCAAACTTCAACTTGGACTTGGGCCAACATTTGTAGAAGATCCAACTGACCCAAAAGCTTAAAGTTCATGATCTTAGACAGCACCTTTTGTTAGCTCACTGGTATTCGGAATGTTTGGAAGAGAATTCAAATTTCGGCCGAAAAATCGACAAAACGCATTTTGGATGAATTGCTGTGCTATCAAGAAAAATTGAGGTGACGTCAATTGGTCACCAAAGTCATCCGATTTAGCCCCGCTAAACATTTTCTTGTTTCCTGAAGTCACAGGTCTATGCGAATGAACTATCGACCGATGATCTTAAGATAAACATAATATAGGTCATCGCTCAAACTCAGCCCGATATAGGCGAAAGAGTCATTCAAAGTTTGACCACTGTGGATCCGTGCCATTGTAAGAAGCCGAGAAGAGCATTCGAATGATATGATATTTCACACAAAATAGCATAATGGTCCATATAGGACCTTTCAACACAGCTTGTTTTATTCCATTTTAACATTTAGTCCCCTTTTTTTGGAATTGGGCTGGGCAGTTATTTGGATTAAGGCCCCAGTTATAGCTTTCATTGAAATTCATCATTGAAACAAATCAGTGGAATGCTGACTTCATTTTTTTGTTATTGTTATAGCAATCATTGAAAAATTGGTTTCAGTGAAAGATCCTGTCAGTGGCTGATTACAACTAATTCTATGCATTTGAGGTTAAAGTTGATCATTGAAAGGAAAACTGACATTTGAGAATAGAAAGAGAATCGAACATATTCAGTAGAATGATTGTGTTCCATATTAAAGAAACGAAAATCAGCTGTTAATTGAAATTGAGTTCTATCAGTGAAATAATATAAGTGGATTTAAAACAAAGTTTAAATCAGAATTTTTTTTTTTTTTTTTTTTTTATAATCTACCCGCGCTCAAGGGATTATGATTGATTACCCTTTAAATGTTTCAACACAGCGCGGGCGTGAAGTTAATGAAGAGAAAGAAGGATAGGAAAGATGTCTGGCACGATGTTCTGAGACTGAAGGTTGTTGTCTCAGATATTTTATCTCCAGGGATGGCGGCTGAACTAAAGCGGAGAATGCCGTGACTTATTTCTATGTCGCTTATAATTAACATTATTTTATTCGTGTTTATCCTTGTTGGGCATACTAGTTTAACTCAATTACATGTTGTTAGTGTTATGCCTGAACAACATGTAATGAGTAAACCAGCAACCGATTGATGACAATTTTAGAAGGTTTTTAATGGAATTAAAACGGCATAGACGACGGCAGGGATCAAACCTGTGAGCATGAGGTTCACAGGCGAGCACACATCCATCGCGCCACGGCAAAAAAATTCTACTACTCATTACCTTCGTTTTGATATCTATTAAAGCCATTGCAGTTTGTTTTTTCGTCTCAAAAATGGAAATGAAAATTTTCAATGATGCATTTCAATGATAGCTATAACTGACCCCTAAGACGAAGTTTATAAATACGACTGTAAATCAAGAAAATAACCGACACAATCCTGTATGTCATATAATTAAGAGTGATAATTTATATACTCGTACATAATGTACATACATTTTATATAAGTTTCTTGCGAGATCATCCCACACATGGTAGGATTTATTGTACTTGTAACATAAAACACGTTTCAATCTTGTAATACGCATTTAAACTCCATCAATGCTTCAAATGAAAGGAAAAGTTTTTTTGCACGTTAAGCAGCATTTCTTAAATAACAACGAAATGTTTTGGTGACACCAAAATGAAAGTATGCACTTGGCTGGCTGATGAATATCTACAATCCTTTCCCATAGTACGTTGTTGTTGGGATTAAATAAATATTATGAGCCAGCTGATTGAATTAAATCATTTTATACATAAGTGACACTTAATGCGTAAATGGGAAAGTATCACTTTCAATCATTAATGTCTTTTAGTTTTGCTATCAATTAATTGATCAGGTGCTCATTAATGTAACTATTTTTGTAAAAAGCAATTCATAATAAAAGTTAAGCCAAGTCCACTTACTGTGGTTGTAAGTCACAATTTTGATTTCGGTGGCGCATTCGAAGAAGTGACATATCAACGAAGAGCATTTCTTGCCATGAAAAGTGCTTTTTATTAGTCGTTCGGAATCGGAAAAAAATTGTACGCCTTCTGTAATCTTACTAAGACGCACATAAGACTGTCGAAGAGTTGTAAGTCACTCAGTTGGGGCTCTCTACGAGTCGTAATGGCATATAATTTTTTTATATTTTTTTTCTGCAACGCTTTCAAATATTGAGTGGAGCTAATGAACCTTTATAATGCAAACGTCATTACATCGCCAAAGTAGGTCTACTTCTATTTTTGTCGTGCGTTTGACATAAGTATATGGCTGGATCGTGTGTGTACTCTCTCTAAGGCGTATAAATGGCTATAAAATGCTAAATGATTATGTTACACATAGTGACAAAAATGAAGGGTCCGAAGTGACTCCCTTGGGGAACACCTGGGGCGTATTGCACTATCTTACAAAATTGTGATTACAAGCATTTTTTCAACAAATTTGTAAAAATCGAGTTTTTTTCATATGTAATTTTTTTAATCACAAATTTGTACTTGTAAT
The DNA here is from genome assembly GCA_911387755.1 of Chrysotoxum bicinctum. Lineage (NCBI taxonomy): Eukaryota > Metazoa > Arthropoda > Insecta > Diptera > Syrphidae > Chrysotoxum > Chrysotoxum bicinctum. The sequence continues at coordinate 69,067,842 of OU426989.1, read as the reverse complement.
TTGTAGTTCGTGCAATAGGCCCCTGAGGTAGTATAAATGAGTTCGGATATTAAAAACCTAAACATACATATGTAGCTCCATATTGGCGGTTTTCTAGGTATTATCTGAGGCATAAGATGAAAAAATTGTGGAAAACCAAGGGAAGGGCATTACATTTTAGGTAAATAATTTCATGACATAACATTTATTAGTCATAACACAGAATTATTTGTTTATACCGAAAACCCAGTTTTTTTTTTGACAACTCTCAAGGTTGTCAAGAAAACCTAATGTCGTTTTTATTTGGCAATCCGGAAGCCTTCCGGACTCTTCTGAAAGTGTTCAATTGGGAAAAAATGACAGTTCTGATTCTGAAAAGAAGAGAAATTTGCTTCTGGATTTGAAATCAGAAGCAAAACCAGAAGCACTAACACATTCATATACTTAAACGTCAACCTCAACAGCTGTGATTTTTGGTATTCAAATTGTGCGAACCAGGGTTGGCCGAATTAACTACACTACATTTTCTACATGATTTACTACGTTTATATGAGGTGTTGAAACGAGCTTGAAGCTCGCTTCGAACCTTTATATACCTGTATTGAGTTGAAATGAGCTTCGCTCGACTCGATCCCAATCGCTCAGCGGTGTCGAGTAGAAATGTGGGTCGAAAATCCGACCCTAATCCAACTCGATCTTTCGATACTGCATATAAACGTACATAGTATTTAACTACGCGTAGTTTATTGAAGAAACTACATGCCTAATTTACTACAATTTGTTACGTCTGCTACATATGTATGTAGTTAATTCATAAAAAATCAATATAATAAAGGAAAAAAAAAACAATTTTGCACTTTTATGATCTAATGAAGGTTTGTAAAAAAATAGTTTCATTTACCATAAGGATGAAGAATTGTAGGAATAACTGAACGTTTAATTTAAAAATTCAAATTTCAAATGCATAACTGACAGTTAATTGACAGCAATGCTACAATTTCTTACATTAACTACAATTAACTACATTTAACTACATTAACTACATAAAATACGTAGCAGACGTAACAAATGTAGTTATTTCTAAAAAGTGACAATTCGGCCAACCCTGCTTTCAACAAACATTTTTCTTGATTTTGATTATTGTACGCATTTGATGTTTCACATATACAATCAAACAAAACTTCAGAATCATCAGAAGCAAACAAAAGTGTTCAATTGGGATTCCGGATCGGAGAGAGATTCCGGATTGCCAAATAAAAACGACATAAGTCAACCCTGGTTAAAGTTGAACAACAAACCTAATATAAATACGAACAAAGACCGCATATTAAGATAATTTTTTAAATCAATTTTATATATAGAAAAGACAATGAAAAACGTAGAAGTCCAACCGCTTTTCAATATTTCATCATTTAGCAAAAATCGGAAGTGCGCCATATAATTTTTTGAGAAAGTGAGTGGATGCCCCGCTCTCTGAATTTTCATTTTTTTAAAATTTGTATGCACAAATGCTGTGTGAAATTACAAGGTTCTAGGGTGCCGGGGAGTGTTCCATAATTTTGATGATCTGTCAGTGAGTCATTCAGTTGGGGTTTTAGCGATTTTTAAGGAACCACTAATGCTCAAGAGTTGAAATTTGGTGCGGCGCTTATGTTTGATCACCTCAGCAAATGATTTTAAGTTTCTGACTTTATTAGTATTCATGTAAGAGGGCGTTCAAAAATCACCTGAATTTGTTCCTGTAAAAAGGTTATAGACAAACTTGATTGGGCATAACCACATCCTTCGATTCAATGTTTTACTATATAAAATTAAAAAACTAACTTCAATTTAATATGCAGTTAGAAACATAATTTTTTTTCAAATGTTTGTTCTCAAGAAAAATAAATAAAATGCACGACTGGGTCGCACGAACTTGCTCCTATGTAATAGACAAGGAATTTTAAAAACGAATGTTATTAGAGAAAACTGTTTATAAGGATAAAATTATTTTTTTAAATTCTTTTAGTAGTAAGAGACAAAAACAGAATGCTATGCAAATATGAATTTATGCAAGAACAAAAATTATAAGTTGTTGTAGTGGTTTCTTAAAAAAAAGGTTTTATATACAAACTTTTTAAAAGATTTTTGAGAAAAAATTTTGGTACACCAATTTAAAGTTTTTATTATTGTTCGAATAAAAATTAAATTTACGAAAAGAAATATTGACCCGTTTTGGAGATATCGAATTTAAAAAAAAAAATAGATTTTTTTTTCAAAAATTCAAAAAATATTTATTTTAAAGTTTTGAAATGCAATGTGCTTAAGACTTCTTAGAAGCTTCTCTATAAAAATTTTCATTTTTCAGACATTCAAAATTCGAAAAAATGGTTCTATGGTAGGTACAAGCTGTAATATCTTAATTTCAAATTTTTTTTTATTAAATTAAAGATCGTAAACATTAATTGAAAGAAAAAAAATTTTATCAAAATTCTAGGTGCCGTTTTCGAGAAAAATACGATTTTTGAAAACCATTTTTTTTAATTTTTTAGCATTTGTATGGTAGGTACCTTTATTTTTAGGTAAAATAAAAAAAAAAATTTCAAATTTTGTAGATTATATTGAGAAACTTTTATTTATCAAGTTTAAAAAAAATCTAGCATGGGGTTTTCGAAATATTGAGTTTTGAAAAAAAAATTTTGAATTTTTTTTTAAAAATCCAAAACATTTTTTTTTGAAAATTTGGGTACACAATTCTATTTATGTTTTTGGGGAGCTTTAGCAAAAAAAAAATGATCAAAATCGGTTGAACCGTTTTTGAGAAAATCAAAAACAAAAAAAATGGTTCCATGGGGGTTACCCTCAATAACCATTTTTCGGAAAATTTTTTTCAACAAATACCTAGATTTAATTAAATGAAATTTTTCTGTATCTTTATTTTTAAAATCTGTTGAACAGTTTTTAAGAAAAAAAAATGCTTATAAAATTTCGAAAAAAATTCATATGGGCGGTACCGTTATTTTTGGTCTTAAAAAAAAAGAAAAAAACGTGTGGGGGGAAAAAATTAAAAATGATATGTACCAAGTTTAAAGAAAATCAGCCGAGTCGTTTAGCCTGTAGTCGAACAGACAGACAGACAGACAGACAGACAGACAGACAGAATTGCGAGACCCACTTTTTTAGTCTTCGCTATCATCGTAATGTCAACTTTGATCAAAATCTCGAGTTCGATTTTTTTTACGAATGCATAACTTGCCTTATAGTACCTATAAGTCGCAAGTAAAAAAGAGGCTGGGTGCGACCCACACTGATAACTTCCCATTTGTGGTCTTGAAATCTTTATATTCAGTTTTTTTCAAATAACCAAATTTTCAGCGAAACAAACTTTGTTGTTGCACATTTAACCCTTTGGTGAGCTCGTTAACTTGTTTCGGTCAGGTACTGTATCTGTTGTGATAATTGGTATGATATTTTGTATACATACTTCGATCATAGAGCAGTAGATAGAAGATCGAAGTAGATGGTTTCATAGTGTAATTGTTGTTGCGGTTTTTCCGGATTAAAAGGCTCTGATCTGCACTGGATATACAATGACTCCTGTTTTAAAAATCGATGATGCTTGTGGCCAGTGGCGGCTGGTGGGTTGTTGAACAGGTGGTGCACTTTGCTTGCTCACTAAGTAGGTATTAAGATTAAAAATCGCAAAAAAACAACAATTTACATGTATATGTTGATTTTTTATTATTTTGTATAATTGCTCGAAGAATTTCGACCATGTATAAATCTGACACACTTATTACATTTAGCAAGGAATCATGTTTTTTATTTTTTCACTTAAATGCGTCAAATCGTGGATTCAGGTTTCTGTCTAAATCGATTCTCCGCCAAAAATATTGCATGTAAAATTTAAAAAGGGCCTTGACGATCCGGCTAATTTTATATTAACTTTATTTTAAAAAGATTTATTACTGTCTTTAATATACCTAATCACTGTTCATTTTATCCCACACCACACACTGTACACATTACAGAATCGAACCAAAACCAAAATAAAAAACAATTATTACTAACCTAACTCCTACAAACCAACTCTATTTAACCAGTCACGGATAGAGCGAAACAATATTACATATTCGCAGGCGCGCAGCGTATTCTAGTCAAACATCGGTTCTCGTGCGCTGCACGAGAGCAGTCTAATTTCTCGATACAATTCAATGAAATATCTTTTGTCTCACGCGCAGGGTTCGGACTTAGGTTTTAAATTTTCGAAGTAAATACGGAAAAAAACTGAAGTAGATCCAAAATTTTGGAAGTAGTTCTAGGAAATTAAATTATATAAACATAACACATATACGTAAATTCTGATTTTAGACTTGTTACAAAATTGTAATTAAATATAACTATTTTGAAGTAAATTTTCTATTAACGAACTTTTATTTTTGTATGAATATGATCAATTCAAAATGTTGCTCATAAATTATTTTTACGTTTTTCTATAAGTGATCTCGAAAACATTAAATTTTCAACGGTGCTTACGTTTAAACGATTCCTAAACTCGTTTTTTATTTAATGCAGAGTGATCAGCGCTGTGCCAGTTACTAGCTTACGCAGACGACATTGACATCATCGGAAGAACCGAACAAGCTGTACACGATTCCTTCATCCAGATCGAGCAGGCGGCACAAAATCTGGGGCTGCACATTAGTGAAGGTAAAACAAAGTACATGGTGGCGTCGAATGCGAGGAACAGTTGGTCAAACAATCAAGGTAGCGGAGCACGAATTTGAAGTGGTGCAATCCTTTAAATACCTTGGGTCAATAGTAGCAGCCGATAACAATATAGAAGAAGAAATACGCGGGCGGCTTCTCAAATCCAACAGAGCCTACTATAGTCTGTCAAAGCTTTTCAAATCCAGAAATCTCACCATAACTTCAAAACTGCTGCTGTACAGGACCATGGTCCTGCCAGTACTCACATATGGATCCGAGACTTGGGTGCTTAGCAAAAGGCACTCCGATCTCTTAGCTGCGTTCGAGAGAAAAGTCTTAAGGAGAATTGTTGGCCCCATATATGAGGAAGGACGATTCCGGAGACGGTACAATCATGAATTGTACGCAATCTACCTAGAAGCAGATATCGTGACAAAAATTAAGCTCGGTAGACTCCGGTGGGCAGGGCACCTAGCTCGCATGAGCGAAGAGGAACCTGCTCGGAAAGTTCTTTGTGGTACATTCTATGGTAGACGACAGCGTGGTAGACCATGCTTGCGCTGGAGAGATGGCGTAGACCAGGACGCCCGAAGCCTTGGGGTGCGCAACTAGATGGCGTCGGCTAGAGACCGGGATAGGTGGAGAGACTTGTTGAAAGAGGCCAGGGCCGGAACCCGGTTGTCGAGCCGATGATGATGATGATCAGCGCTGTCTTTATATATGTTGGTTAAAAATTTCAAAGAGAAGTAGATCACAATAAAGAGAAGTAGGGAAGTAGATTAATTTTTTTTTCTCAAAATCGAAGTAGATCTACTTCGATCGAAGTAAAGTTCGAACCCTGCTCACGCGTCAGAGATATTAGCTTGTAACTCATACAAGTTATATTAGCAGTCCTCGTGCGCTCGCCGAAGCGCACGAGAATTTTTACTTGTAGGGAATGTATGTTTTTAGTAAAGCAAAGTGCTTACATTGTTTCGTCATAATTGGAAATTTTACTTGTTTATGTTCTAGTATGTTTAAAAAATAAATATTCACATGGTAATCTAAAAATAAAGATGCAGTAATATTTTGTAATTTTTAAATCTTATGAATTGGTGGTTCAGCGCACGAGCGCACTTAAGGTACAGCCGCCACTGCTTGTGGCATACTATGATATTAGAAAATTTGCTTTGTTTTGTTGATGATGAGGATACTTAGTCGCTCATTTTATGTTTTTTTTTTACAGAAAATGTGTTTGACTAATTTTAAACTTTTCTATTTAAAATGTTAAATTTCTTGTAATAATTACGAAGGTTGGTAGGTACATATTATATACTGAATTATAGATTTCCGTGTTTTTTAATATATCTGTGTTCCTACACCTAAGAAAACCTTGAGTAGAATTTTACATCTTTTTCATGGACAAAAATATAAAAACATATTGTGACGTTTTCTTCAATTTTACCATAGCTATTAATGGAATTTGAATATGTGGGACTTGGGTACAACTGAACAACCTTATTCATATACGTATGTACAGTACATACATTCTTCTAAAAACTAAGTTGATAATAAAATTATAAAATTATGTATTATATTATAGAAATTACTTTATTATTTCGGTTCCAAACATTTTAATTGGAAAAAAATTAAAAACGAAATATTAAAATATAAAAGATATGGTTTGGTTATTGATGGAAGGGTACATTCAAAATATATCCGCTCTAAAACTAGATATATGTCAAACATAAACCATTTGTTAGAAATTGTATTATGTACAAAATTAAATAATGGCAAAGTCAATATCATTGCTCGTTCTGAAGATATTAGAGTCGAAAAACAAATATTACCACTTTTTAGTAGATTTTTTTTATATTTTTGTTAAAACTGTCAATTCGATAGTTGTCAAAATTTTACCATATGTTAATAATTGTATTATGTCGATACCTTCCCGTAAGAATGTACTTTTTTCGAAAATGACTTTTTGATGAGGAAATATACTATATTTAAGGGCCACGTTTTGGCATGGGTTTCGCCAACCTATTATGCATGAAAAGGAAAAGTACAAATAAAAAAAATTATCAACTGCCATGTTTTCTCATTAAAATAATGTTGCCCCCTGAAATTTATATTATCCGCCAAAAAAATTATGCTAAGCGACATTAATAAAGATCTCATTGTCGTGAGCAACAAAAAATTTTGTTAGATGTCACTAAGTTTAACCAAAATTGTCTCTTAGCACACTATGATTCAACTAGAACTTTCTTCTTTTTTTTCGTTTCCTGAACAATTTTAGAAATGTCGCTTAGTATACATTCTTACGGGAAGGTATCGATGTATAAAACAACATACTTTAGAAGGCACTATCGGTGTTCATTCCCAAGAAATTCGACTTGAAATACAATTTTAATTAGTTTTCACTAGAATTTTTAATAGTTTTTTTTATTTAAAAAAAACTATTAATTCAATATTTGTCAACATTTTACCAATTGTACAAAATAATACTATGTATAAAATAAACTAAATTAGAAGTCAATATCACTTCTAGCTCTCGAGAAATTTGAGTCGAAAAACAATTTTTACCAATTTTCTATGGTATTTTATATAGTTTTTTATTTTTTGTAAAAAAACTGTAAACTGATTTTTTTTGAAATTTTCACCAGTTGTCAAACACATCATTTTTCGTAAAATAAAATTATTTTGAGTTTCAAATTGTTTTCCGTTCTTAGAATATCTGGGTTATGAATTTTTAGTTTTTTTTATTTAAAAAAATAACGGTATGTTCAGTTTTTTCCAAATTAATACCAAATCTGTATGACCTTATAATGAGTACATTAAATTTTATTTGAAATCAATAGCATTATTTTTTCGTGAGATATTTGAAACTAACCAAAATTTTTACTTTTTTTTTAAACCGTTATAGTGAAAAAACTACTCACTGAATTTTAATAAACGCCCTTTCAGCCTCTTTCGAAGTTATTATCTATTAAACAAAATTTATTTGAAGTCGATATCTTTACTCGTTCTTGAGATATCGACGACGAAAAATGGTGCAAGAACGTACGGACGTACGAACGTACGAACGTACGAACGTACGAACGTACGAACGTACGAACGTACGAACGTACGTACACACACACACACAGACATCTCTCTAAAAATGATTGATATAGCCTCTAGGGACCTTGAAACGTCGAGAAATGTCAAAAATTCCAATTTGACAAATCGGACCGATTACAATAACTCCCTATGGGAAGTTAATAAAAACCTAAAACATTTGTAAAACGATAATTAAAGCACTGAATGCAAGCTAGTACCCTTTGGCATAATGGTTAGTTCGTTGGACTGTCATGCAAGGTCTTGTGTTCGATTCTCAGCCGGTACAAAAAAGTGTTTCAGGTGTATACTGTCTGTTGCGCGGAAGTGACAAATCCTTTATAGTCCAGGAAAAATAGACAAAAAAATGCCAAAGAAAGGAAAAAATTATATCCTGGCTAAAAATTGGCACGATCATTGGTAATTGGGCTCTTAATAAAATGAGAGAGTTCCTCACCGATCCGATGACCGCTACGTAAGTTATTCAAGGTCAAAGGTCACGAAAATGGTTTTTTTTAAATTTACTCAAAAACGGTTTGTTTTACAAAAAAAATTTGTTGCACAAATATGTTGCTGAGGCAATTTCCAACAAAAATGGTCGTGAGAGTTTTGTCCGTAGCATTTACCGTTAAAAAGTTATAGCACTTTAAAGAATCGTAAGTATCACCCTATTTCGCATTTTCTCCAACATTACTGATAATTACTTAAAACCAGTTTGTTTTAGAGAAAAATTTTGAAGTAAATAGAAATTTTCATAAAAACGGCTTTAGAATTTTGTTCGTAGCACGTACCGTTAAAAAGTTATAGCAATGTATAGATCGTAAGTGTCGCAAAAAGAAGCCCTATTTTGCACATTCTTCCACACCACCTCAGAGGTCAAGTGCCAGGCGCGTTTTTTTTTATGTGGTATCGCCCGTAGGCCTATTCCACTGTGTTTAGCAAACAAAATTTAGTTAAAATTATTAATTAACATCTGGCAAAGGCATGTTAAGTAATGCTTCGTCGTTAGCGTCCTCAGCATATGGATCAATTTGAACTGAGTTTGTACATGACTTTCCATGACATTGACCACAAACTAAAGAACAACTTAATCCCGCTTTTTGACAACCACAATTAGAACCGCAAACTTTACTACAGTTACAAAATATTGTTGTAAGAAGTTCATCCGGTGCTGGTTGAAGCAGAGTGGTTATAGGCTCCAAAACATTATTTCTTAATACCCCAGCTTTCCGGATTAATATTATCTCTTGCCAACCAAGCTTGAACTTGATAGTACACTCTAAAAAGGTGTTGTTGAGCAGCAGCAGATGTTGGAGGAAGGGAAGATAATTGTACAGCCTTGTTGAGCCTAGTCAGTCGGACAAATGTGGAATATCTTAATGCATCGATATAATCTTCTGTCGAATGTGCTTTGTAAGATGCTAGAAGTAGACGTATACAAAATTCAAAAATAATATTTGGAGGACTCGGCTCTGGCAAACACTTCGGCATATTTTATCAGATCGTCACTCTTTTCGAAAAGCTTGAACATTTTTAATTTGCCTTTGTTGTAGAGAGCAGAAGTTGAATCACAACCAGTAAATGTGTGCAAAAATAAGATGTAAGCTTGACATTTTGGGTAAGCGGCTAAACTAAACTGTGAGTACAGTATAATTTTTTTTCCATTTTAGCTTTACCTGGTTTCCGAAAATAGATCTTTTTGTCTGGAGGAGCGCGTGCTATCAGTATTGCTAGTAGGTTGACATCCCCTTCTACAACAATACTCGTGCGTTTCTCAGCTTTCTCTATGGCTGTTTCGATTATCAAAACATCAGCATCATTTTTGGCTTGCCTCACTAGGATGTTAACAGCCTTAAACTTCTCAGAAAGCATAGCAATGAATCGACTTTTGTTGTTTGCATTAGCAAGAAATTGTTGTTGGGAAGTTGAGACCTTCATTGATACATCGAACAAAATGTCAGCTGATGACGGAGCTGAAGCACAAAATGCTTTTGTACATAGTTAATGTAGCTATCAAAAATTGCATGAAATGAGTTCTCTCGGTTCCATAAAACACGATGCAGTAAAAATCCTCCATCGATGATGTATGTAACATTATTATAATCAATGTTATCTTCAACTGGCTCTACCAATTCATTAAGGGAAGATTTTTTATATTTTTTCGTATACCAACCTCATCAGAAAGTGACAATGGATAAAGAGCCAACTCGTATGTTAAAAATGTCTGCAGTTGGTCTTCAAATTCTTTAGTTATACCTATTCGTTGAAAAAGTAACAGAGGATCAATTGCAACTTTTTCACCATGCACTTTTATTAAACTGTTGGCAGTTAAAAGGGTAGCTTTAAACTTTATGATTACAAAAAAAAAACCGGTTTTGGGTTAAATTTTCTCACCAAATTCTCTGATTGGTTACAAATATTTGGCCCCAAAAATTAAAATCAAATTAATTTTATGATCCGTGTATTCAGTAAATTGCTATAACTTCTTAGCGGTACGTGCTACGAACAAAATTTTAAAGCCGTTTTTGTGAAAATTTCCTCATCTACAAGTTTGTACTACAATTTTTTTTAAATAAACTGGTTTTAAGTAATTATCAGTAATGTTGGAGTAAATGCGAAATATGGCGATACTTACGATTCTTTAAAGTGCTATAACTTTTTAACGGTAAATGCTACGGACAAAACTCTTACGACCATTTTTGTTGGAAATTGCCTCAGCAACATATTTGTGCAACAAATTTTTTTTGTAAAACAAACCGTTTTTGAGTAAATTTAAAAAAAAACCATTTTCGTGACCTTTGACCTTGAATAACTTACGTAGCGGTCATCGGATCGGTGAGGAACTCTCTCATTTTATTAAGAGCCCAATTACCAATGATCGTGCCAATTTTCAGCCAGGATCTAATTTTTTCCTTACAGAAAGCTATTTTTCCTGGACTATTAAGAGTATCTCTTGTCATGAAAAGTGCTGCTCATTAGCAGTTTGGAATCTGAAGAAAATTCTAAGTCGCCTCCAATTCCTGGTAATACGCGCACAGGAATGGTTGAGAGTTGTTCAGGTTCTCTGCGAGCTGTTGCACAACCAAATTAATTTATTTAATTAAATGCTAGCTACTACGTAGGCCTTTTTTCTTCTAAAAAAAGCCCTGCAGTACACCTAGTTTCCGCTGAGTGGGGTTGTAGGAGAATGCAATCTTTTGTGAATGCAATCAATGACTTCATTGAATTTAATTAAAAGATTGCATTCGTTGACTTTGCTTTGAGACTTCGACTTCAAATTATGGAATTACTATTCATTCGACATAAAAAAGACTTGCGATCATTATATGCATTCTTTTTCAATCTTATGTTCTTCCTGAACCTAAATATACTTTCTTGTGTTGAATCTGAAAAAATGTGAAAAATACAAAAGAATTCATACTTTAATGGAGAGAAAATGATTGTAATCTTTACATTCACAATAATGAAGAGCGAACTAAAAACAAAAACAAAAAGCTGCAAACTTCACCATAGCTTTTAAACAAAATCTTAAACTTATCATTGGCAATAGAATATTTTAATACTTCAAATAGTTATATTTAATTTTACCAATAAAAATTACCAAACAATCTTTAATTCGAGTAATCGGCCCCTTTTATGGCTAGAAGGATTCTAATGTAATTTTTCATAGAAGTTTATTTTGTAATTCAAAACGTTATGGAATACCCACGAGGGTTGTGAGTGGTGATGTAGCCGAGCATACGGATAACAGTAAGTATTTTAGTAAAATTAAAATTAAATAAATAAACTGTTAGGTGCTATACAATGTTTGCTCAAGCAACTGAAAATGTTGTCAAGGCATTTTTTCAAAGGAAATTCTCGCTGTCGTATAACATGGTGACATAATGCCTAAGAAATGAACTCCAACATTACAAAATATTAACTGGATGCAATATGAGCGAGCTATTGAGGGTTAAATTCCATTCTATTTTCTTGTGATCCTTCTTGAATATAACTACACGTAAGGGAATCATCTGACATTTACGCCAATAGAGGTACATATTTCTTTGTGCTTAACCTACGCAGAATAATAATCGATTAAATATTCCATCTTGGTTGCGAAAAAGTCACGTTCTCATTCGCAGGGAAAATATGAAGCCATAAGATTGTTGACGCAAAAATTTTTCAAATTCTTTTGAGTTTATTTATAGAATTTAATAACATTCTCAGAACAGAATACGTACTGTACTTACAATAAAGTTGTTACTGCATTTTCTCTGAGGCTATGCATCACCTAGGAGTTTATATGAATTCTTTCTCTTTTAAGTCTCTTTTTTATTTTAAATAAATAAATTGTATAAATAAATAACAATTATTGCTTGATAAATTAAATAAATTACTTTAACTTAACAACTTCGCTGTACAAACCTACAAACTATAAAACAGATTCTTGAAATAGCTATACAGTCTCGTAGACTATGATTAGATTGTTATCCTTATTCCTGGAGTTTTTATTTGTGGACGATGTCTCTTCTTCTTCGCTACTCTGTTCTTTAAGAACTACTTCATTATTTTCCAGATCATCTGTATCTTCATAGTATTCAGTATCTGTTTCGGTTTCGGTTTCTTCGACGACGTTCTTTTGATCATCATCATCACTTTCTTCGTCGTTATTTTGTTCCTGCTCTGGTAATAAATTTTCCTGGATTTCTTCGGCACTGTCATAGTATTCATCATCAATGCTGTTTTCTTCATCTTCTTCTTTCTCATTAATTCGAGGAAGAACTGGGTTGCCGTTTGGATCGAGGTATTGAAATCCATCTAATCCCATGGAAAGGCAGTTGAAATGAAGCTCCATGGCGTCGGTAGTGTGCAAGCGCATTACAAAGTCCATGCACATGTGTAAATTATCACCTTTGAGACCAACTTGTGTCATTTGAATACATGCTGCCATAGGAATTGGCATCATGATCGGGACACATATGGGTGATGGATTGCGAGTTGAAACTCCGTATCTAGCTCTGCTCATCTCATTAAGAAACACATCCAGTAAGGCTTCTTTCTTCTCTGGCACGTATGTTACATTGGCGCACACTGAAATCAATTTAAAAAAAATGTGTGTTAATTTAAAAGCAGTAGAAGTTATAAAGAACTTTTAACCTAGGTCAAATTACTTAAATAACTACTATGTATTGATAAATACTGTTATGGAGAAGGGATTTAGTTTGGTTTCGAGCCTTGAATAAATCTGAAAGAGTCACTAGCATAATAATTCTACGAACACAATTGTGTGCGTTGGTACTAAAGTGTTAAAATTCAAACTATGTAGTTTGAATTTGCAATATACATACAACAACAACTTTCAAGGAACTTATAATTTTTACTTGCGATATATGTATGTAGGTACTAAAGGGCAAGTTCTGCATTTGGAAAAAAAAATTGAACTCGAAATTTTGATCAAAGTTGACATTACGATGATAGCGAAGACGAAAAAGGTGGGTCCTGCAATTCCCTTTGTCTGTTTGTATGTCTGTACCTCTCCCTATCCCTACAGCCTAAGCTACTGGAGGTATTTTCTTCAAACTCGGAACTTAAGGCGCTTCCATAGAAGGGAAATTGATTTTTTTTAGCTCCAAAACTAACGGTACCCCCAGACACCGGTAATGCAAAATATTTTTTAACTCGAAAACGGCCCAAACGATTTTGATAAAAAAAAAATTGGTGTGCTATTATGGACATGGACTACATTTTGATCAAAAAAATTTAGGACAAAATGTTATTAACGGTACCTGTCATAAAGCCGTTTTTTTTTTTGATTTTCGAATTTCTCATCAAGGGCTGTAATTATTTTAACCCAAATGTTTAAGATTAAAATAATATTGCTTATAAAAATATTCGCAAAAATATTTTTTGAGTTTTTTGAAAAAAAAAATTCCATTTTTTGTGTGGAAAAATGAATGTCTTCTAAACGTGTGTGTGTGAACGATTAAATCAATGATTTTATCAAAATATTTAAAATTTTATTTAAATCGATATTATAGCTAAAAGAACAATTTTAACTTAAAATCTTTTAGATATTGTTAAGAACCCACTAGGCACCAAGTTTCAAAAAATCAATTGTTCGCGTTTTTCAAAAAAAATTAATTTCAAATACTTTTTTTTATATTAAAAAAAATTTGTTCTTGTAATAAACAAGTTTCCATCAGTATCTTCCGTAAACGTACGTTAGTCTCCCGATGTGTGTATCGAATTGAACCATGCCCCGGCGCGCGCGGCGTGAGTTTATTCATGACAAGTTGCCAATGCCAAGCCAAACTGTCCTCAAAATATCAATTCACTATCACACAAAACAGTGTTGTCATTTAAAATTTTCCGCCGTAATAAAGAAAAAAACGATTGGATCGCACAAACTTGCTCTTATGTAAAAGTACTTTGGAATTTTAAATACATTTTTTTAATAATATAAAAATGGATTTATTGAGATAAAAATGTTCAAATGCATAAAATTGCTGTCTGATTTACCGAAAAGTGTGAATTTATGCAAACAAGGCTCAAAAATCGTTTTATTATTAAAGTGATTTTTTTATATAAGAAATTCCTTTGAAATTTTTCAAGTAATTTAGGGTGTCAATTTTCAGTATTTACTACTATAGATTTTAGAAAACAATTTCAAAAATATATCAAAACTTTCAAAAAAACATTCAAAAACAGTTTGATGTTTTTTTTTTCAATTAATTCTTATAATATACATATAATACATAAAATTGAAGTATCAATTTTTATTTCTTAAAAATTGTTTGGAAGCTTTATATAAAAAAAGTTATTTGTTTTCATTTTTTTTCCAATATTTAAAATATTTAAATATTTAAAAAAATATTTTTTTTAATTCTAAGAGTTCTTATGATTATTAAAGCATAATATTGGTGAGATATGGTCATGTTTGTTTTTTTAAATATATAATAAATAAATTACTTAGTATTCGAATTTCATGTAGGCATGTATGCATTTGAAAAGGAAGATTTAAAAATGTGTATAAGCTGTTTTTGAGATATTAAACAAAGTTTGCTTACAAAAACTATTTTTTATTATGAAGTGAGAGGTACACCTACATACATATATACAAAATTCGCAAGTCTTATGATAAATGAAGCCTAGTATAAAGATCATGCTAAATTTAAGATTCCACATTTATTCCATATTTATTTTGACAGAAAATTTCAAAGAATTTGTTTTCAAGATTTCAGATGAATGTAATATAGTTAAAACCAAAAATTATTGTTCCACTAATTTAAAACAAAAAATTCACAAAATTTCATTTAGTTAAGGCTATGCAATGCTTGAAAAAAAATTTCCGAAAAATGATTATTAATGGTATCCCCCTTATAACCATTTTCTTTGTTTCTGATTTTCTCAAAAACGGTACAACCGATTTTGATATTTTTTTTATTCTTAAGCTTCTTTATTATGTAGTTTGGATAGTGTTGTGAATCAAATTTTCAATAATTGTTTTTTTTTTTTGAATTTTTAAGAAAAAATTTAAAATTTTGTTTGAAAATTTATCTTAGCTTACAAATGTAAGAAAATGAACTTCGAAAAAACGTATTTTTCTCAAAAACGGCTCCTAGAATTTTCATAGAATATTTTTCTTTAAATTAATTTTTTCGATCTATAATTCAATAAAAAAATTGAAATTAAGATAAGTATTACTGACTGACCTATCATAAAACCATTTTTCGAATTTTGAATTTATCAATATATTATATTGGTACGTTATGCGTATTTTAATAAATTTTTTAAAAGACAAGCTTCTAAGAAGTTTCAAAAACATTGCATTTCAAAATTTAGAAAAAAAATATTTTTTGAATTTCTGAAAAGAAAAAATTTATAAAATTCGATACCTTAAAACGGGTCGATATTTTTTTTGAAATTTAAATTTTATACGTACATGCAATTAAAAAATTAAAGATCGTGTACCAACGTTCGTGAATACAAAAGCTTCTTTAAAAAAAAAAAAACGCTACAACGACTAAAATTTTTGTTCTTACATAAATTCATATTTGCTTAAGAAATCACATGGTATTCTGTTTTTATCTCTTGCTACTAAAAGAACTCTTACTACTATGAACAATATTCTTTAATAACATTCGTTCGTGCGACTTAGCGCATTTTATTCTGCTGCACAATCAAATTCTTATTGCAACTTTTTGATGTGTAAACGTCTATGCTGGGTTAGCCAAAAATCTGGGTCTAACGCGTACTTTAGGGAAGATTGCAATCAAGACCCTGTTTATATTATTGGGAATATGGCGTACTTACTACATCGTGTTTACATTGGAAACTCTGAAGCTCCTCAACACAGGTGTCAGGGGATTGAAATCTCGATTTTATTACTTTCCATTGATAGTTAGAACTAAATGGGGCCTATCGGGAATCTCCCTGGAAATTTTGTTTCCCTCAGAATTTTTTGTTCCCACGGAATTTTTTTCGTCAATCGTGAATCTCCCTCGAAACTTTTCTCCTCCGATAAAAAGAAGTACCATAAATCTGTTGTCGAAAAACACCTTTGAATTAGGTATGTGTAGTTTTAAGGCTTCCAATAACATTAAAATCCCTCAGAAAAGAAAGAAAATCACGATAGTCATAAATTACGCGGGAATATTTCGAACTCATTCACGATCGCGATTTTTCGAAAATGGGAATTGTTCCCAGGGAAATTTTATTCACGATAGCCCCCAATATCTTCATTTCCATAATATTTCTTCACCATCCAATATGTATGTATGTCAAAAAGGTTCATTAAAAGATTTAAACAAATCTCCTTCACGTAAGTGATGGACGATTGCAATTTATTTTATACTCCGTAAAATGAATTTTTAGGGCAATCGATTTAATTTGTCAAAAATTAATTTGTCAAATTAATTTAATAAATTTAATATATCTTAATATCTTTAATATATCTTCCAAACTACATAATCCCAAATTTTGAATTGAATATTCTATAATTATATGTCGTTAAGTGGGCTTCAGGGCAATTTTATTAAATACCGATTTTCAATAAATAATAAAATGAACAAAATTAAATTTTTTTTCATGTCTAATAGCTTTATTAATAAGAGCAAACATTCCAATTAATTATTTATGGAACACAACGTCGTTAAAGTGGCTGCCTCGACTTGCTTCGCAAGCGAATAATTTGAGATCTTTGTGCAGAATTCTCCTGAGGCTAGTGAAATGTTGAGCTGTTGAGATTGATCGCGAGTTGATGTTCGTAAATTGAGCTTCACACTCTCGTCTACAGCAGCCACATTATAGTCTGTGCACACAGTACGACGACAGGGAGGATCTTGAGTGTTTCCCACTAGGATACCTGTCTCACGAACTTTTTGCACAAACTTGCGTGTGACAGGCGCGATGGGTGCTTCATTTCGGCCAAAACTTCTTTTAAAAAAACGCACTCACTTTGGAAATAAGTTTTAAATATTTTCCAATGTTGTTCAAGCGCAAGGCGACTCATTTCATTCCGCGGAGGTAAGATACTGATTTTTTGTCAGCTATGAGTGTCAAAATAACATATGATCTAGAAAGAAACCACCAGATGGCCCACGATACACATTTAAATATAATATTCTTTCCCATCTGTCAAGCCATGAACTGGATAGTGATGGATTAATTTTTTTTTGTTTTTTTCCACTTATATTTACTTTGACAATTTCCATTAAAAGATAATTAAAAGATAGGAATGATGTGAATCGATTCTTCAATTTTTGACAGAAGGAGCGAGATAAAGTACAGAAACGTCAAAACTTCTGTAGATCTGTAACTCAACCTGCAGCCTAGAGGAGAAAATCTTATTTATTTCGAAAACTACTCTAATGATTTTGATAAAAGAATTATATGTAGACTATACCAAGAATGGTCTACATTATGGTAAAAAAAATATTATTAACAGTACCTGTCATGATTTTCAAATTTCTCATTTCCGACCTTATCGATCAAAATTTTTATACAGGAGCTTCTTTTTTAATATTGTATACACAAATTTTTTTCCTTAAATGTATTTTATTTAATATCTATTAAAAATCGTTATTCCATTTTTTTAATTTAAAAAAATTCGTATACAAAGAATTAATTTATTAATAAGAGTCCTCTTACATTTTTTTAAATTTATTTATGTATTTTACTTTTATATTTAAGTTTCTAAAAAAATTTTTTAAATACATTTCTGAATGAAATAGTGCATCTTATACATTTGAACATTTTTCTCTGATAACATCCTTCTTTGTATACATACAATAAGCGTAACTAGTTTTATTTTATAAAAAAATAACATTTAAATTAAAATTAAAAACACATACAGAAAAAAAAATTTCATAAGATTCGTGCGCACATGTAAAATTTGTGTAATTCTGGGGATACATACTACCAAGAGTGAAATAGGGAAAAAGAAGTAGATTTGGGCTATTTTTGTAATATTGAGGTATGTAGGTTGAAACAGAGATTTTTAAAAGGAAGTAGATTTCAGTATTTTTCTGATGGTGCAAAGTAGGAAGTAGATCTTAAAAGAAGATTAAAAAAGAAGTAGATCTACTTCAATTTAAGTAAAGTGGTACCACTGGTATTAATACCGGCTAATACAGAAAAAAGATATCAAGCTCCTGATTAAACGATTCTTTTTTTTTTCAGATGTTTCGTTTTTCGTCTTTCTGACATGTTTCGTGTGAGGTGAAAAAGTGCAGTGATATGAAGCTACGTTTTTACACCCCTTGACTAAACTGTCAAAAAGACGAAAAATAAAAAGAATCGTAAAAGCAGGCTTCAAGAGTCAAACTGAAGCATCAGCACTATTAGAGGCGTTCACATTCATCAATATGTTCTATAAAGTTTTCGAGAAAATATATCAAAGTGAGTTTTATAAGCAATAGCTGTAATTCAGGTTGATTTTATTAGATTATTATAAATTTTCTACTTTTGGAATATAAAAATCAAGTAAATTTCCCCATCTAAACTTTCATCTATGCTCTGAGTTGATCTGCCATGGTGAAAAGTCTAATGAGAAGTGATGTTTGACAGAATTTTTCATCCATCAAATATTTATCGCGCCGTGCTTGTCAAACAAATTTGAGAACGTGAATGTCAATGCAAGGTTCGTTCCTTTAATTTGAAACTCTGTGATTTTCTGTGCATTTCTGTGAATTTCGGTCCAAAGTTCTGTCAGTTCTGTCTGACATTACGATTGCATTATTTTTATTGTATGTTTATTTCGACAACCGGCACTCAAAAAAACGTTAATGCTTACACATCTGAGTCCCGGCACTCATAATTTTTTTATATATTTTTTTTATATTAAAAAAAAAATAGAAATGGATACAATATAGGATCAACGTTAATAAGGCCAAAGTAATGTACATGAAACAAAACATTTAACAAAGACACGCGATAAAATTATCATAAATTAGCTCAAATTATCATAATCAATACCGACGTTCGGTTACAATCTTTTTCAAAGTTAGAAATATATTTTTCTATTTGCATTTAAAATTAATGTACAATGTATGTTAATAGTATATTTATTATGTTTAAAAAAATTAACCAAATGACATATACAAAAATCTCTTGCTTTATTATATGCTTTTGACTGATTTTGATTAACTTTAGTAAAACACGATCTTTAATTGGTAGTGTTGGAAGGCTTTATTATCTAGCTCATGAATAATTTTTGAATAAAATAAATTTCAAATTTCACTTCCCAGCTACGCATTAATACAAATGATTAATTTTTTATAGTTTTTATTTATAATTTGTGTAAATAAAAATTCAAAAGCTGTCATGATTTTTATTGATGTACAACAATTTCTATTCAAACGAAAAATCTCAAGAGTCTTTCAACGAAAGTGTGATTATAATTATGAAGACAATATTAAGTCTTAATATATGATGTAACAGGGAAAACACCTTCACCTATGTTATGGCAACTATAGAAATTAATTTTAATAACACGAATTTTCATTGTTTTTTGATTATTCTTTAAATTAAATAATAATAAAAATAAATATTTTAACGAAAAATTATATAATAAACTGACCCTTTTTTATGAAGAAAACAATCGAAATAAAATATACGATTATGTCGAAAATTTATGAACCTTTATATATGAACCATGTACAATCTTTTTAAATTAAATACATCCTCTATTGATATTAAAATATGAATGAAAGTTTTATATATATTTATTTGTTAGTTTGTATTTGCATTTAAACAACTACTAGGTTAGGTTAGGTTAGTGGGCTGATAGTTGATCTTGTTACCGTCACACTTAGATCAATGTAGATCCGTTGTGATACCCTAGGGCTCGTGGCTCCTTGTAATGAAACATATGATAATCCTATGTCGATCAAGTCCGTTAAGGGTGTAGATGGGTTACAGGAAGCTTTAGCCTGAAATGTCAGAGGGTATTTCTAGTAGAGATGCCGCGAATAGTGACTCGGCCGAATACCGAATACCGAATATTCGGCCACACTCGTCGGCCGAATACCGAATATTCGGCAGCCGAACATTCGGCCAATGAAACGATGTGTTGTGTATCTATCTCCTACGTGATTTTGCGAGGCAAATCAAAACAAAATGATAAAGATGTTGAAAAAACTGCCATTGAAAACAAAATAGATTTTTTTAAGAACTTTTCGCCAAGATCGGATGGCAGACCCTTATAAGTGGTGGTCAGCAAATACAAAACTGTTTCCCAATTTGACAACATTTGCTGAAATCTACCTCTCGTCTCCTGGTACTAGTGTATTAGTGAGAGGTTATTTGCAGAAGCTGTAATTGATTTCGAATATAGACGTTACATAAAACGTATGCTACCAATGCTGAAATGCTGAAAAAGTTGTTTTTATTCACCACAACTTACCATTAGTAGATTTTAAATACTAAAATAAAAAATTTAATAAAAATACAACATTTTTTGTAAGATAATAAATCTTTTTTTATTCTCCATTTAATATTCGGTATATACCGAATATCAAATAAAATGCACGACTGGATCGCACGAACTTGCTCTTATGTAAAAGTACTTTGGAATTTAAGATACATATAAATATAAAACATGGATTTAATGAGATAATAATGTTCAAATGCATAAAATTGCCGTCTGGTTTCCGGAAAAGTATAATTTTATGCAAATAAACCTTAAAAAATCGTTTTATTATTAAATAAATTTTTTATATAAGAAATTTCTCTAAAATTTTTCTAAAAAAAATGTGGGATGCGGATTTTAAGTATTTAATAATATTGGTTTTAGGAAATAATTTCAAAAAATAATCGTTCATAGGTTTTGAAGATATTGATTTAATTTTTTTTTTTTTTTTTTTAAAACCCAATAAATATTTTTTCGAATATTTTTATATACAATATTATTTTAAACTTAAGGGGACTCCTGCTAAAAATTTTGGGTTAAAATCCTTAGAGCCGTTAATGAGAAAGTCGAAAATTAAAAAAACGGATCTATGGCAGGTACCCCTAATAACATTTTGCCCCAAAATTTTTTTTGACCAAAATGTAGTCCATGTCCATAATATCACACTTAATTTTTTTTATCGAAATCGTTAGAGCCGTTTTCGAGATAAATAAGATTTTGCATTACGGGTGTATGGGGGGTACCGTTAGTTTTGGAGCTAAAAAAAAATTTCAATTTCTCCTCTAGGGAATCACCGAAGGCCCTTAACTACCGAGTTTGAAGAAAATACCTCCGGTAGTTTAGGCTGTAGTTCGAGGTACAGACATACAGACATACAGACATACAGACATACAGACAGACAGACGGAATTGTCGGACCCACTTTTTTCGTCTTCGCTATTATCGTAATGTCAACTTTGATCAAAATCTCGAGTTCGATTTTTTTTCCAAATGCAGAACTTGCCCTATAGTACCTATATCGCAAGTAAAAAATGGGCCGAATAGGCCGAATACCGAATAGTGGCCGAATATTCGCGGCATCTCTAATTTCTAAGGTATTGAAATTTCTATCGTCACATAATAATGTGGCTAGGGAGAGGTATACGCCTTCTCAGGGGGTATTCCTCTCCCTTACCTAAAATTGAGCAATTATTCCCTCCACCAGGCCCGTAGGAGCATGTGGCTTCTTGCAACGTCTGGTAGATGAGTTTGAAAAGTCAGTCGTTTGTTTGGTCCTTAGTTAAGCCGAAGACGCTGTTTCTGTACCAAAGAGGATTTTACCAATCTTAGGTAGAGGTGACCCCATCGACCCACTGATGCTCGTGCTCAACGTAGCAGTGGCAACCGCAGGTGTATAGGCGAGGTGCCCATTCTCCGTTGGTGCTGCTTCCACAAGGAACACGTGCGTCGTTGTCGTTATCGTTCGTACTACACTATAGTACTGTAGTTAAAGGCGGTTTAAAAAGATCATGAATTCTCAAGCCATTTGGTATCCTTAACGAATTTTAACATGATTTTGCTTGGAATGTCGGAGAGCTCCTCCAAGTCGATGAAAAAGTGCCTCCCTAGATGTCTGTTTCTTAGATGATATAGTGCAGGGCAGTGGCACAGGTAGTGAGGAGTGTCCTCATGTATCTCCTCGTCACTCTTGATTAGATACCTGTTTAAGATAACAGGGTGGGACAGGGGCTTGAACTGTTATGTCTGCTTGATTAGGATCAAGTGTAGGTCCTATTCTTGCCAGCTAGTCAGCGCTTTCATTTCCTGGGATACCACTGTGACCAGGAAGCAAGCCGAGCCTAATGTTTTGCTGTGTACCAAGAACCCTAAGCTCGTCGCTACAGCAAGTTACAAGCTTCGATTTGATTTCAATGACAGAAATCGCTCTTATTGCCGCTTGGCTATCAATGAAAAAGGTGATATCAGCAAAAACTACTGGTAACTAATGATGAACCTGTGATGGTAAGTTTGCAGCTCTATGAAGTATAAACAAATTTTAATTTAGTGATTTTTTTTTATAAAATCTGTGAAACTGTTTTTGATTAGGGACTCAAATTATATGTATATCAACGTTTTTGTTGTCTCAAAGAATATAAAAAAACTTAGAGGTATGACCAACTTCTTTTACTTGCAATACACTTTAATTAGACATTTCAATCAGCCCTGAAATAAGGATTACAGAATAAAAGTGATTTTCTTCAAAATCATTTCTAAAAACGTTTTAGGTTGTTGAAACTTTTCTGTTATTTAAAAAACAAAAACTAACTGCGAGAGAACCATTTTTTGTTTTGGACTTTATTTTCAATAATTCCATCGATTTTAATCAAAAATTTTATAATGGAGCACCTTCAAAATTGAACTAATATTCAAGAAAATAAGGTTCGGATTATTTAAAAAAATATAAAACTTATTTTTAAGTTCAATATCTAAAAAAAAACAAGCCTGAGACTTCCAAGTTCCAATTTCTTGTTTTGTCGATGAATTTACTCTCAGCTTCCCATACTCGTTTTCAAATTCACGCCCATCTCCTTGGAATTGCAACGATATGGTCTGATTAGCTCATTAAACTCCGATCTTTACAGTATTATTAAATGGGGTATAACAAATGGTGTGGAATTTAATGCTTCGAAAACTCAATGCGATCTATTGTCGTTGAAGCAAAATGTACCTCTTATGCCATTGTGTTTGAATGGCACTTGCATCGAAGAAACCGAAAAGCTCTCAGTATATATGTGTGAGCGACAATCTTCATTGGAATGACAATATTCTCGAGACGGCCAAAAATGCTGCTAAATGCTCAGGATTTCTATATCGATGTAAAACATTTTTTAACCCCATCTGATCTGGCTGCAATTTATTAAACGGTTAAACGGTTCAAAACATGAGTATAACTCATCTATCTGTATGTGCAGCACAAACTTCTCTCCACTTATCAGATATAATTATAGAAACCATTAAAGAAACTATTCTATCGATTTTTAAAATTTTTCTTACATACATATATTTTGTTTGTGAAATCATTCAAGTCGCAAACTAATTTTAAGAGTTTGAAGACAGAAGAAGTTTTAGACACTTTTATTAGTTAGAGATAAAAACAGAATGCTATGTGATTCTTAAACAAATATAAATTTATGCAGGAACAAAAATTATAAGTCGTTGTAGCAGTTTCTTGAAAAAATAAGGTTTTATATACAAAATGTTTAAACATTTTTAAGAAAAAATTTTGGTACCCCAACTTAAAGTTCTTATTATTGTTTAAATAAAAATTAAATTTCCAAAAAAATATTGACCCGTTTTTAAAATAACAATTTTCAAAAAAAAATATTATTTTTATTATCTTCCTAGGTGCCTTTTTCGAGAAAAATACGATTTTCCAAAACCATATAAATGGTACGGTACATATACATATACATATATGATAATATAAAATTATTTTTTTTTCTCAAATCTTGTAGATTATATTGAAAAACTTTTAACTGTCAAATTTTAAGAAAATCGAGGAAGGGATTTTCAAAATATTGATTTAAAAAAAAAATCAAAATCCAAAACATTTTGTTTGGTAAATTTCAATACACAACTATTCAAATTTTTGGGGAGCCTTAGCATAAAAAAAATGATACAAATCGGTTACATCACTTGTGAGAAAATCAAAAACGAAAATTTTTGTGAACTAAAAGATATTTTGAAAAAAATGTTTTCTTCTAAAATTTTTATTTCAAGCATTGCCTAGCTTTAACGAAATGAAATTTTGTGATTTTTACTTGCGACTTATACGTACTATAAAGTAAGTTATGCATTCGTAAAGACAATCGAACTCGAAATTTTGATCAAAGTTGACTTTAGGATGATAGCGAAGACCAAAAAAATGGGTCTCGCAATTCTGCCTGTCTCTCTGTTCGTCTACAGCTCTATGGCTCGGCCGATTTTCTTTAAACTTGGTAGATTTGGGTTTTATTTTTTCCTCCCCTGATGTTTTTTTAAGAACAAAAATAACGGTACCTGCCATACGATTTTTTTTTTTAAATTTTATAAATATTTTTTTTTCAAAAACTGTCCCACAGATTGAAAAAAAAAAATTCAAAAAATTTCATTGAATTAAAGCTAGCTAATGGTTGAAAAAAATTTTCCAAAAAATTGTTATTTTGTGTACCACCCTTGGAACCGTATTTTTGGTTTTTGATTTTCTCAAAAACGGTACAACGGATTTTGATTATTTTTTTTTCTGCTAAAGGTTCCCAATTAGTTTGAATATTATTGTGAATTCAAGTTTTAAAAAAATAATTTTTTGGATTCTTAAAAAGTACTCGTATTTAATTTTTTTTTTGAAAACTCAATATTTCGAAAACCCCATGCTAGATTTTTTTAAAACTTGATAAATAAAAGCTTTTTAATATAATCTACAAGAAATGAGAAAAAAAAATATTTTACCTAAAAATAACGGTACCCTCCATACAAAAGTTCAAAAATGGTTTTCGAAAATCGTATTTTTCTCGAAAACGGTTCAGAGAATGTTGCTAAATTTTTTTTTCTTTTGATTAATTTCTATAATTTCTATAATTTAATAAAAAAAATTGAAATCTAGATACTCGTATTACTGACTACCATAGAACGATTTTTTCGAATTTTGAATTTCTCATTATCGGCATAACGGATTTTAATAAAATTTTGTCGAGACAAGCTTCTAAAAAGTTTAAGAAACATTGCATCTCAAAACTTAAAAAAAAAATATTTTTTTGAATTTAAAAAAAAAAAATCTAGTTTTTTTTTTGGAAAATTCGATATCTCAAAAACGGATTAATATTTTTTTTTGTAGATTTAATTTTTAGTCGGTACATTAATAAATACTTAAAATTTTCGTTCCAAAATTTTTTATAAAAGCTTATTTTTTTAAGAAACCGCTACAACGAATTATAATTTTTTTCTCGCATAAACTAATATTTGCTTGAATCACATGGCATCCTGTTTTTAGCTCCAACTACTAAAGAAGTTGTTTTAGTCATTTAAAAATTGATTTTATGCTTATGAACGGTTTTTCTCTAATGACATTCATATTTGAAATTTTTAGTCTTTTACATAAGAGCAAGTTAGTGCGACCCAGTCGTGCATTTTATTTTTTTTAAATCTGTGGAACAATTTTTGAGAACAGAAAAAAAAAATCATGTCTGAATTTGAAAATGATATCTACCAAGTTTAATGAAAATCGGCCAAGCCGTTTAGGCTGTTGTCGAACAGACAGACAGACAGAATTGCGAGAGCCACTTTTTTCGTCTTTCCTATCATCGTAATATCAACTTTGATGAAAATATCTTGTTCTATTTTTTTACGCATGCATAACCTGCTTTTTAGTACCTATAAGTCGTAAGTAAAAATAGTATAAATGGCTATTCTGCTAGAAAAGAATTTCCATTGGTTTCTTGAACAAATATGAATCTATAAGCAAAAATATAAATCGTTAGAGCGGTTTTTAAAATAAAATATTTTGTTGAATAAAATATTTTTAAGAAAAAGTTTTTTAACGCAAATTATTAGTATTTACTAATTCGAAAATAAAAATTAAATTTACAAAAAAAATTAACCCATTTTGAAGTACATATCGCACTTTGATTTTTTTTTTATTAAAAAAATTCAATATGCAGTAATATTTTAAACCAGGTGAAGAACAAAATAATTGTCTAAAGAAGCTTCGGTTAGTTACTGCTTGATACTATATGCATATATTTTCACCTTATAATCCTAGATTCTTCATTTTGCCCTCTGCGGCCTTCCGTGGTCCTGATCCTCCCTACTATCATATATTTAAATGCAATCCCATGATATATCTCGCCGTGTGACTGATATTGTCTTCAGCCATCAGATTTAACATTTAAGTCACTAATAACGGTCGGCCTATTGTTTTCCAAACCAACCCCAATAACCAACGTTCTCTTTTAAATCAAAATCAATCGCACTTACTATGATAGCAATAAACATGGGACGTTTATACCAAGTACTACTTATAGCATTTATAACATATTCAACTTCCACTTAAGTAAAGATAGCCTTAATTTCCAATGTTAACCTACTTATCACAAAAGACGAAACGATACAATACGTGCACCAATTAAAAGAAGTTCTATGACTTAAATTATGTTTCATTTGTCAGGAGAACGAATTCTCAAAAGAGTTCCCAACAATTTTATGGTGGAAGGGAGTTTTTTTTTTTGAGAGAGTTTTTGATTCATCCTGATTTTGATTTACACTAAGAAACTTTTATTATTTTCTTAGTACAAGAAAACCACGAACCAAATTTTTTAACACTATCCACATACTTTTTTGATTAAAATTATATTCTCGAACTTCAAGCCCAGCACAGCATCCGCACTTTAATCCTTGACAAGTGCATGGTTTCCCCAGCGTGGAAAAAATTGGTATATTTGGCAACCGCAAACTTCGCGCACGATGAATCGAAACAGTTGGTGGAAGGATCATTTGTTTGGTTGAGGTATCATAAAACACCAATCCACTCTGATACCACCGACACTCAACGAGAACAACAGTGAAAACACCGATTAAAACAATCGCACCCGATATTATTGGCCAGTTCATGCTTACCGCGTTGTAGGTATCTTTAACGTGTTTACAAAATTTAACGTGAGAAATAAAAATAAAAGAATTAGGAATTCACCTTTCGCTCACCGAACCGACCGCGTTGAAAGTGAAATATCTATTAACCACTATTTCCAAGCCTTCACTTGTTAAAAAGAAAAACTTAAGCGGAACCCACAGATCCCCGTCGGAGTTGGCAGTAATGCAGCGGGTTTCAACCAAAATTCCGTGGCAACAAAAAGAGATGGCACTGCGCCAGTCACACACCGAACACCGAAGACATGAGTAATGATCTTTAACATGGTTGTGCTGCTATAATACCACTCCATTCAGCATTGGAACTCTAAAGTATTGGCTTCCTAATCGGCGGCGGATCAATTTTTTATCCACATTTTGTCAAGCCTTATCGGTTGTATTTTTACCTGTGTCATAGCTGCAGGTGCAAGTGGATTGGCTACGGACGATGATGGAACGAAACGAAACGGTGATGTTGCACTGTAAAATACAATAACTTATCCAATGCACATTAAATATTTTGAAAGAAAGATTAATGTGAAAGAGTTATTATCCGAAGGTTTTGGATCCCGAGGTGTCGCGGTAGCTGTTACACTAAAATAAAACTTTCAAAGGGGCGTTTATTGATTGTTAAAATTATGTTACGTATACGCAACAGTGAATCTGAATA
The DNA here is from genome assembly GCA_911387755.1 of Chrysotoxum bicinctum. Taxonomy (NCBI): domain Eukaryota; kingdom Metazoa; phylum Arthropoda; class Insecta; order Diptera; family Syrphidae; genus Chrysotoxum; species Chrysotoxum bicinctum. The sequence goes on along the minus strand of OU426989.1, from coordinate 69,039,899 downwards.
ATAAAATAATGAAAGTCTTGGAAAATGTTAAATGATGTGGATTTGAATGATGTATGTAAATATGTTTGATTGTTGAATGAATAATTGGAAATGGTAGGATCTCCAAGGCTTAAACTTGAATTTAGTTTTTATCGTGCAGGTACTTTTAATTATTGCGAGTGAGTATCATCATTTACATATACATATTTAGTGAAGCATGAAATCTGAGCAATATTCCAAATGGAGATATGAGGAAACAGGGTGATAAGTAAAAACGAATCATAAAATTAAATGACTGTTTTTTTTAGGGATTTTTTGATTATAATCATTTTGATTTCGGTTTTTATGTTTATTGTATTTCGAACTGCTGAAATGATTTTGAATATTTAAGATTGACTTATTCAATTAAAGGGGGAGAATACCATTCATTATTTTACTAAATATTAAAAAATAATTAGGGCATGACACATCAATATCACCTGCCAATTGATTTTGAATATACAACATACTAAATAAAAAGAGATTCTTTCTAATTATTTGAAAATATGCTTTAAAAAATAAATATCCCAAAAGTAATGGCAATGGATTTTTTGAAATTTTAACATTAAGTTTAGTTTAAACGCGATTCAATAACATAAAATCAAATTAGCAAACCAAAATTGGAATGATCCCACTTTATTGATTTTCTTATTTTTTTAATCTATAAGTATGTTTTTGTAACAGTGTGCTGTATTATTTATTCTCTTTATAAACTTCTGTATAGAATATTTTTAACATCGGTTTAACACTACTTATAGAAAAAAAAATTAATATTGAAGAGAGGATAAGTATAATGCAAGCATTCTTTTAATTTATACTTGTAGAAGATTTTTAAAAGAATAAATAATATTGTACACTAAGATTTTCACTACTCTATTGGCATTTTTTGACATCAAAGGTATTTGTCAGGTCTTTGCTATCCTTGACTTAGAAAAATGCACTCTTTATTTTTATCCTGTACAAACTAATGAGTTTGGTGGCCTTGAAATAGAGATGACTAAGTGGAGGGCGTCGATTTGAGGTTCATGTATTTTTCCATTTTATGCCGATATGTGAAAATTTTGTCGATGTTAGACTTTGCTGGCCTAAATTCACACTGATAATAGGTGTACTTTTATGTCATTGACGAACGGCAGAAGTCAGATTTAGGCAACCAATTCCGATCTTCCATTTAACAGGCATGGGTTTCTTCCAAACATAATTTGAACTGGTACATACTCCTAATCAAGTCATCAAATCATAGCTTTTCACTTTGTATATAATGTAGGTTCAGACACCAGTTCCAGTACTTTTATGGGACTTAAATTTAATCATATATACGAAGGCGGGTCAATAAGTCCGTGACTTTTGGAATAAAACACAGATTTTTTGATACAAAAATAATTTTATTTTTCAACATAGTCTCCCTTGAGCTCTATACACTTTGTCCAACGCTTCTCCAATTTTTTTATCCCTTCCAAAAAAATGATTTGTTTTTGGTCCTCAAAATAGGCCTTTGTTTGCGAGATGACTTCATCATTGGAGTCAAATCTTTTTCCACCAAGCCATTTCTTCAGGTTTGGGAACAAGAAGTAGTCGCTCGGAGCCAAATCTGGAGAATAGAGTGGATGAGGGAGCAATTCATAGCCCAATTCATGGATTTTTGCCATGGCAACTGCACATGTGTCCACCCTTGCATTGTCTTAATGGAAAAGAACTTTTTTTCTTGGCCAAATGAGGTCGGTTTTTTTTCAAATCGTCATTGAATCGGTCCAATAAGTTGGCATAATATTCCCCATTAATTGTTGTTCTTCCCTTTTGAAGGTAGTCAATGTGGATTATCCCGCGTGCATTCCAAAAAACAGTCGCCATAACTTTATTAGCTGACAAACCCACCTTGGCCTTCTTTGGCGCCGATTCACCCTTAGAAACCCACTATTTTGACTGTTGTTTGGTCTCCGGTGTGTTGTAATGGATCCATGTTTCGTCCACGGTTACAAAACGGCGCAAAAACTCCTCCATATTGCGATTAAACAACGCCAAACCTTTATGTGAAGTTATTACACGATTGCGTTTGTGGTCGACTGTGAGCAAACGCGGCACCCATCTTGCGGAAAGCTTTCTCATGCCCAAGTGATCATTCAAAATTGAAACCACTGAGCCATGCGAGATCCCTACGGCTTCCACAATCTCTCGCACTTTCAATCTTCGGTCGGCCAACACCATATCGTGAATTTTTTCGATTGTTTCGGGTGTAGAGACCTCAACTGGGCGTCCAGGACGTTCGGCATCTTCAGTGCTTGTACGGCCACAACGAAATTCAGTAAACCACTTTTTTACCATTGAAATCGATGGTGCAGAGTCCCCATAGTATTTATCAAGCTTAGCCTTGGTCTCGGTAATGGTTTTTTTTTCGCAAGAAATAATGCTTAATAAGCACACGAAATTAACTTTTTTTCATTTTCTCTTCAAATTAGTGAGTAGTCTGATAAAAATAGCTGTCAAACACAAACTAACTGACGCAGCAAGTTTAAATTTTGACAGGAGTCAACTGACAGATGCCTGTTGACAGGAGTAGTGTTGCTGTTTCAGTAAAGAGGTCAGAAATTCAAAAAGTCACGGACTTATTGACCCGCCCTCGTAGTACTTCTTGGCATAATGGTTAGTGCGTTGGACTGTCCATGTCCATGCAGAAGATTTTGAGTTTGATTCTTAGACGCAGCAAAAAGTTTTTCAAGGACTTACTGCCTCTTTCGAGGAATTGACAATTCCTCCAAGAATATCTCTTGTCAAGAAAAACGTTCCTCATGAGCAGTTCAGAATTGGCGAAAAATTGTCGCTCCCCTCTATTCCTAGTAACACGTATACGCGCACAGAAAGGTTTAGAGTTGTTTGTCATGAGGTCCTGGTTCTGTCCGAGTTTATGCACCACAAAATTTTAATTTTAAATTAAATAATAGCTATCTTCCTTTCATTGAGATAAGATTTTTATTTGTCAAGTTAAAAAAGAAATAAATAACTTTTTTTTTTAAACGTGAGTAAGTTTGCAATTAATCTTATACATACATATATAAGCATTTTTCAGATACATCTGTTCAAAAAAGTCCAGACAAAACTATGTAAGTTTAGTTTTTTTTTTTGCCTCAAAATTCACAACACGACACGCCCTTCGAAAATGTTCAAAACAAATTGCCTAATAAGGTAAAACCGAAACTTAGAATAATTTATAGTACTTTTGCCTTTCTTTCATATCACTGTATTCATGAACCATCACAATACATATTGAATCCCTACCACCATTAAAATTTTTGATTTACAAGAAAAATGTATGCCATTCAATCTTATATTCTTTTTCTGAAACATTTTAAGACTTCACATTTCTTGTTTCATTTATAATATGTTAAAAAAAAATGATTTCTTTCTACTCGATAAAAGATAATAATAGAATATACCTTTAAGATGAAGTTTTAAGTTAGTTTTTCATTTTTAGTTTTTAAATTAGTCGCACGAACGTTTCGCTACAAATTACGTTGATGGGATTTAAAGTGAAAAAATATTACAAAAACTCCGATTTAACCAAAAAGAAAGGACAAACTCCAAGTCTTGGATTGGTAAACTAAAATTAAACTCGATATTTTAATTCAACTTGACGTCACGAAAAAGTGGGTCCCGAATTCTGTCGGTCTGTATGTGTATGTCCTTTGTCTTGATCTACTGTCGGACGATTTATTTCAAATTTGAGACTTACGGTTTTGAGGTGATTCCCGAAATTTAATTTATGTCTAAAAGCAGCCATAATAAAAAAAGGTAACTTATTTCAAAAAAGGTTCAAGCGAAATTATTTGCATTATTGTAGATGTATGGCTTACATTTTCGTAGAAATAAATATTCAAAACTGCTATAAACGGTACATGCCAATTACAACATTCTTTTTCACCACTTGACTGATTTTGCACAAAATCTTTACATGGAAGAACCTTTAAGGTTTTAATACAATTGGATACAGAAATTTCCAAAAACAATTTTTTTTTTTGATTTTATCCAAAAATAAATTTTTTTAAATTAAATATTTCAAATAAAAATATTTTATATAGTAGAAGTTGGTAAAAAATTTCGAAATTTTGTAGATAAAACATGGGTGTAGTTAAAGTTAATCATATGAAATGCGTCGTTCCAATAGTTAAATTTACTCAGCAAAGAATTTATTTTGATTTAAGAAAAATCAAAATTATTTTTTAAAAAATTACAATTAAAATATTATTTTTTTTTTTTAAATTTACATAATTCATAACTCATGTTTCTAGCTCAAATTGAAAAGAAAACAAATTTTTGTAAAAATCGAACTTTTTCTTAATTTTAATTATGTTACATAAGTAATTTTTTACTTGCGACTTATAGGTACTATAAGGCAAGTTATGAATTCGGAAAAAAAATCGAACTCGAGATTTTGATCAAAGTTGACATTCCGATGATAGCGAAGACCAAAAAAGTGGGTCTCGCAATTCTGTCTGTCTGTCTGTTCGACTACAGCTAAACGGCTCAGCCGATTTTCTTTTAACTTGGTAGATATCGGTTTTTTTCTCCCGGATGTTTTTTTATTTGTTATTTTTTTAAAACCAAAAATAAGGGTAGATACCTGCCATACGATTTTTTTCGAAATTTTATAAATTTTTTTTTTCTCAAAAACTGTCCCACAGATTTAAAAAAAAAAAAATCAAAAAATTTCATTTAGTTAAAACTACCTAATGGTTGAAAAAATTTTCCACTTTTCCATTTTTTTTTATTTTTGATTTTCTCGAAAACGGTACAACGGATTTTGATAATTTTTTGTCTGCTAAAGTTTGAATATTACTGTAAATTAAAATTTTTAAAAAATAATTTTTTGGATTTTTAAAAAAATATTTCAAAATCTTTTTTTCGAAAACTGAATATTTCGAAAACCCAATGCTAGATTTTCTTAAAACTTGACAAATAAAAGTTTCTTAATATAATCTACAAGAAATGAGAAAAAAAAAATATTTTAACTAAAAATAACGGTACCCTCCATACAAAAGTTAAAAAATGGTGTTCGAAAATCGCATTTTTCTCGATAACGGTTCCCAGTATTTTGTAAATTTTTTTTTTCTTTTGATTAATTTCTACGATTTATAATTTAATAAAAAAATTGAAATCTAGATATTACTGACTGCATCTAACATAGAACGATTTTTTCGAATTTTGAATTTCTCATTATCGGCATAACGGATTTTAATGAAATTTTTTATAGATAAGCTTCTAAAAAGTTTGAGAAACATTGCGTTTCAAAACTTAAAAAAAAAAATATTTTTTTTGAATTTTGAAAAAAAAAATCTAGTTTTTTTTGTTGGAAAATTCGATATCTCAAAAACGGATCAATATTTTTTTTTGTAGATTTATTTTTATTCGTACTTTAAATTGGTATTCCAAAATTTATTTCTTAAAAATGTTTTAAATATTTTGTATGAAAGCTTATTTTTTTAAGAAACCACTACAACGAATTATAATTTTGTTCTTGCATAAACTAATTTTTACTTGCGACTTATAGGTACTATAAGGCAAGTTATGCATTCGTAAAAAAAATCGAACTCGAGATTTTGATCAAAGTTGACATTACGATGATAGCGAAGACCAAAAAAGTGGGTCTCGCAATTCTGTCTGTCTGTCTGTCTGTCTGTCTGTCGGTTCGACTACAGCCTAAATGGCTCGGCCGATTTTCTTCAAACTTGGTAGATATGGGTTTTAATTTTTTACCTCGGACGTTTTTTTCTATTTTTTTTTAAGACCAAAAATAACGGTACCTGCCATACGATTTTTTTTCGAAATTTTATAAATATTTTTTTTTCTCAAAAACTGTCCCACAGAATTTTTTAAAAAAAATTTGAAAAATTCCATTTGGTTAAAACTAGCTAATGGTTGAAAAAAATTTTACAAAAAATTGTTATTTTCGGTAGCCCCTCTGGGTCCATTTTTTTTGTTTTTGATTTTCTCGAAAACGGTACAGCCGATTTTAATAATTTTTTTTATGCCAAAGCTCCTCCAAAGTTTGAATATTATTACATATTCAAATTTTCAATTTTTAGTTTTTTGGATTTAAAAAAAAAAATTCAAAAATTTTTTTTGGAAACTCAATATTTCGAAAACCCATGCTCGATTTTTTTCAAACTTGGCAAATAAAAGTTTCTTAATATAGCCTACAAGATTTAGGAAAAAAAATTTTGTTTTATCTAAAACTAACCGTACCTTCCATACAAATTTTAAAAAATGGTTTTCGAAAATCGCATTTTGCTCGAAAACGGTTCCGAGAATTTTGCTAAAAATTTTTTTCTTTTGATTAATCTTTACGATTTATAATTAAATAAAAAAAAATTTTAAATCTAGATATTACTGACTGTACCTACCATAGAACGATTTTTTCGAATTTTGAATTTCTCATTATCGACTTAACGAATTTTAATGAAATTTTTTATAAAAAAGCTCCTAAAAAGTTTTAAAAACATTGCATTTAGAAACTTAAGAAAAAATATTTTTTCAATTTTTAGAAAAAAAAATTAATTTTTTTTTTTTAAAATTCGATATCTCAAGAACGGCTTAGTATTTTTTTTGGAAATTAGACTTTTATTCGTACAATAATAAAAACTTAAGGTTGGCGTACCAAAATTTTTTCTTAAAAATGTTTTAAAAATTTTGTACATAAAAGCTTATTTTTTTAAGGAACCACTACAACGACTTATAATTTTTGTTCCTGCATAAATTCATATTTGCATATCATTCTGTTTTTATCTCTTACTGCTTAAAGATTTAAAAAAAAATTCATTTTATCCTTAAGAACAGTTTTCTCTAATAACATTCGTTTTTAAAATTCCTAGTCTCTTACATAGGAGCAAGTTCGTGCGACCCAGTCGTGCATTTTATTTCTTAAAGCACATGGCATTCTGTGCTTAGCTCCAACTGGTAAAGGAGTTGTTTTATTTATTTAAAAAATGAAATTTATCTTAAGAACAGTTTTCTCTAATAACATTCAGTTTTGAAATTCTTAGTCGTTTACATAGGAGCAAGTTGTGCGACCCAGTCGTGCATTTTATTTAAACTCGCAAAGATTAATCTCAAATTTTAAAGTTTTAATTATTTATGTTATTTAATGATGCTTTATGAAATACGAAAATTATTATAAAATTAAGTAGAGTCATTGAATTTAATTCAATTAAAAGCTCAAGTGTTGAGATCACTTGAGCTTTCAATTGAATTATATTAATTAATTAAATGAATTACAAATTCTTTTTACAATTCTATTGGTGGCACTTGCATCGTGGAGGCTGAACATCTTTCAGTTCTAGATATGTGCATCACATACCATCTTTTGTGGAGTGATCACATATTTGAAGTCGCCAAAAACGTCTTTATTCTTCCAAAACTCGAGTACAATTCGCATATCTGTAAAGGTGGTCCAAAACCCACTTGAGTCTCTTGGACAGAATTCAAAACAGAGCAATACAAATAATAGGCGACCGTTGTCTAACTGAAACATTTGTATCTCTCTAGCACCACCGAAACGTTTCATGTCTATCATTAATTTACCGCTATTTTCATAAATAGTGCTTTAGTGAAATAGCCAATTGCATTCCTCCCCTCAAACAATTCAACCGTAATACCCATACTTCTTGGAATGCTCATCAGTTTACCCTTGAGTCCAATTTCGGACGTATTGTCAAGTACAGAGATTCTTTTTTTAGCCGCACTACATGAATGTGGAATGCTTTACCCGACTCTATATTTCCCTCCAATTTTTTCCTAATTACTCGCACAACATTAAAAGGGTATTCACAACGCCTTGAGTGCGAGTATAATATAAATAAAATGCACGACTAGATCGCACGAACTTGTTCTTATGTAAAAGTACTTTGGAATTTAAGATACATTTTATAAATATAAAAGATGGATTTAATGAGATAATAATGTTCAAATGCATAAAATTGCCGTCTGGTTTTCAGAAAAGTATGAATTTATGCAAATAAACTTTAAAAAATCGTTTTATTATTAAATACATTTTTTATATAAGAAATTTCTCTACAATTTTTCAAGAAAAAAATGTGGGATGCAAATTTTAAGTATTAAATAATATTGATTTTAGGAAATAATTTCAAAAAATAATCGTTCATAGGTTTTGAAGATATTGATTTAAATTTTTTTTTTTTTTCAAAAAACCCCAAAAAATATTTTTTCGAATATTTTTATACACAATATTATTTTTAACTTAAGGGGATTCCTGCTGAAAATGTTGGGTTAAAATCCTTAGAGCCGTTAATGAGAAAGTCGAAAATAAAAAAAACGGGTCTATGGCAGGTACCCCTAATAACATTTCCCCCCAAATTTTTGTTGACCAAAATATAGTCCATGTCCGTAATATCACACTTAATTTTTTTTATCAAAATCGTTAGAGCCGTTTTCGAGATAAATAAGATTTTGCATTACGGGTGTATGGGAAGTACCCTTAGTTTTGGAGCTAAAAAAAAAAATTTCAATTTCTCCTCTAGGGAATCACAGAAACCCTTATGTACCGAGTTTGAAGAAAATACCTCTAGTAGTTTAGGCTGTAGTGAGAGGTACAGACATACAGACATACAGACATACAGGCAGACAGACGGAATTGTCGGACTCACTTTTTTCGCCTTCGCTATCATCGTAATGTCAACTTTGATCAAAATCTCGAGTTCGATATTTTTTCCAAATGCAGAACTTGCCCTATAGTACCTATATCGCAAGTAAAAACAAACAAAACTAGTAAATAAGTTAAACTTAAATGGATATAAATTAAACTCAATTGCAAATATTTTTGAATCAATTTAAAATTAATTAAAGCTTTTGTCAAACCATTTATCAAAATGTTTTAACCAATACATACATTTATTTTGCCTATACATTTTATGAATATAAGTGCAATGGAGTTAAACTTCATAGTCTGGAAGGTTTTGGTGTAATAATCATTAAAATCAGTCCATAAAGGTTTAAAAGATAACGTGTATTTTTTCAACTTTTTGTTCTAGTGCATCAACAAAAATGGCGAACACAAATAATAAATAATAAGAATAATAGCATAATACATTCTTAGATTAAATCCTCAAATACAGTTTTCCAGGAAAATAATTTGCGCATTAAAAATATGTACGAAATTTAATAGAAACATTCTGTTCGAAACATGAATTAAAAACTTTAACCCGTTTATTATCTATTTGAATGTATAAATGTACACTCATACCCACCGACGGAATAAGTCGTATCTCTGTTGAACGATACCTTTATATGTATAGCTTAGGTTATTGTTTAGTTCACTTTTAAGGTAACCTTGTTTTCTTCTGAATTGAGCTAATTTATGAACTTTGTTGAAATAAAAGCATATCATTTAAAAAGAAAGTGTGTGAAAAAATTAAATAAATTATTTAGATAAAATTGGCAGGTTGGATTGCCATGTTGTTCGTGGGCGGAATACATAATGATAATTTCATGTGTTCATTTCTATCATTAAAATGTTCATTAAAATTCATACAGTGGTTCAAATTTTGTTGATTTACATACCTGGAAGTCTTATGCAATAACCGAAACATAAGCTAACGATCTTTTATAAAATGTTTATATCGAAAGAAATTTTAATCGGCAGACTGTTAAGCAGTGTAACTGTACTTGATTATTAATTAGTAAATTTTATAAAATTTTAAAATGATTAAATAAAGTACCACATAATAAATATTACTTTGTGATCTTAAAAATTAGCCTAATGACTTACAATTCCTAAACATTCCTATGTGCGTGTTATGGGGATCTTTTCTTTCTTTGGGATCTTTCACTACTTCTTACTACCTTACTAACTTATTAACAACCAGAAAGGCGAAAATTTGTGTAACTTCTAACTAGTTTGTATGGTATTTTTAAAATAATGATCTTTCATTTTGATAGGGAAAGTGAAAACAAACAATATTTTTTTCAATTCCAAACATTTTAGCACCTCTGAATTTATTAAAAAAATACTCACTTAAATGAATTTTTTTGTTCCATGTGTCCCACGCAAACGAGTGCATAATTGAGATCATAAAAGATCACGCAACTAACAAGTTCCTTATCGTCATCATCATCTCTCAACTAGCTATATGTCTATCGGATTCATCAACAAAGATTCCAATCGCCTCCAAGGCTGTTGAAGCTAATTCACTTTTCACAAAAAGCGACAGTGATGAAGAGTTTTCTTTTGGTGAATTTTTGTTGCAAAATTTCACTTTTCACCTGGACGCTTGCGGCAGCTCAAGCTGAAGTTGAGGCTAACAGATACTGATGCAGTGATGCCCCATGCCAAAGACATTACAATGAATGCATGGCTCATTGTTCATTCAGCATTTGCCGCGTGTCGGCGTAATCTGGGCACGTTTGCTTTGTAGTTCGTAATATCTGATGGTTGTATAAATGATATAAAGAAAATTGATCGTGACATCGAAAAGGCACATGACTGGTTGCCTGCCACTCTAACCACGACCATGGAGTGAATACAAAAGTCTTGTGTGCGGTTGTAATTGAAATTTTAATATTACCACAGAATGGTGGTGTACTTATGATAATAGTAACAAACAATCATGCCATTAGCTTGAAACCAGTTGAAGTTGTGCAGATGAAGAGAGGTTAATCTTCGATAGGTTCCGATGCTCCATTAATATTAATACGCCGAGTCAAACACTGAACTTATAGCGAAAAGAAAGACTAGTAACTGTTATTTGGTTACCTATTTAGCTGTTTTTTTCCAATGTTATCAAATAAAAGTCGATCGTATTTTTCTGATAAGAAAAGCAAACAGCTATCCATATAGAGTTAAGTAACAAAACCTTAACTATAATGCGAGAAACAGATTGACACAGCAACTAAAACAGCAACTTTAACAGCAACGAAAACTTCAACATAAAAAGTCTCGTGAAATAGATTACAACGTGAACAGAGTTTTTGACAACATATACACGAGTAATGTGATAAAAATTAACGTGAATTGTGTCAATGTATACGACTTGCGCAATTTGTCGTACTAAAATTAATTTGTTTTAAATAATTCTTCCACTGTCAAAACCAGAATAAATAGTCGAAACAAAAAGATGGTTGTCACATTTTCATTTGAGTGTTGATAATACTGCCAAATTTCGCCTTAAAAATTGGTAGCATTTGCACAGCGACATCGAATTTAGGGTTTAAGTCTAACGTTATTGTCGATGTCGAAGTTGCTGTGTTAATGTAATCAAAGCCATTTAAAACCAGTGGCTCTAAGAAGAGTGACGTGGTTGTCAATGTTGCTGTTAAAGTTGCATTAAGGCTTATGTCTCTGTTCGACTAAGCCTTAATGGCTCGGGCGATGTTCTTTAAGCTTGGTAGATAGCATTTTTAAATTTTCCACCCACACATTTTCATTTTCTTCTTTTAGCTTAAAACCAAAAATAAAGCTTGATTTAAAAAGAAAATTCTTTTTTTTTCTCAAAAACTGGTCCACAGATAAGAAAAATATCTATAAGTCAATATTTCAAAAACCATATGGCCGATCTTTAAATCTTGATATTTAGATATTTAGCTTTGTTTTAATACTGAACTTAATTGAACACGACCGACTCAGTTGGTATTGCCATGTTCAAAGGAGAGATCCTGAGAACCCCGTCCAAAAGGCAATATAATACAACGTTCCAATTCGGAATAAAAAGAAAGGTAGGCCTAAACACTCCTGGTACAAACAAATGCAAAAACACCAGCATTCAGTTGGCCTCAGAAATGGAACCATACAAAACCGGGAGGCTTGCCGCCGATTTCTGAGGTCAACCCGGCGAACCCCACAGGCGGATCACTAGTGTGAAGCAGATACGTGGGAGAGTTATGATCCCCTAGACATCGAGATCATAACAGCGCCGAATCAAAGGAAGAAGAAGAAGAAGCTCTGTTTTAATACTAAGCTAAGATGTAGGAAAAATAATATTTTATTTAAAAATAACTACCCCCCATACAAAATTTAAAAATATTGCTTTTCGAAAATATTATTTTTCTCGAAAACGAAACCTAGAATTTTTTTCATTCACAAAATTTTTGCGATCTTTAATTTTATAAAAAAAAAATTTTGAAATTAAGAGATTACTGGCTGTACCCATCATAGAACCATTTTTTCTACGTAATTTAGATTTTCTCACTACCGATATAACGGATATTAATGAAACTTACTTACTATGCTTACATAAAGCATAAGCTCCAAGCAAGTTTAAAAAAAAAACTTAAGCAAAAATGTCAGATTAGTAAATCGTTTTTTTTTTTAAATTTGGATTTTAAGTTGCACATTGATAAAAATTTTAAATTTAAGTATTAAAATGTTTTCCTTAAAATGTTTCAATATTTTTATATACAAAAAAACTATTTTTTATTTTTGAATTTTGATTGTATATATTCTATTCATATTTGATATTTCAGGAAAAAATTACTCTATATTGATAATATTTATAACTTGGCATCAATAGTGCATATAAAATTTGTCGAGAAAAAGAAAGCGTATGTGTTTTTCGTGAATCTTAAAGCTTCATGCGATAAAATTTCACGGAGCTTTCTAATTTATAAATAACATTCTATAGGTGTCTCAACTAAGTTCGTCAACTTGATTCGAACCATCTATGCCAAAACTTTTTCGGCTGTGTGGACTGAGAAAGATATCGCAGTATCTTAAAACATTTAATGGAGTCAAACAAGGGTGTCTCCTTTCTCCCCTACTGTTTGCACTTTATATTATATACATGTATGCTTAGGTGGATTTCTTCAAATCGAGAATATTAATGTGAGACTGCTCTTGTATGCAGACGATATGGTCTTCCAAGCAGAGGACATCCGAATTAGATGATAGATCGCCTAGAAATCTACTGCAACAATTGGTGTTTAGAAGTTAACATTGCAAAGTCAGAAATTATGGTGTTTCGAAATGGAGGTAGACTATCTCACCAGGAAAAGTGATTATTCAAAGATGAAGAATTAAGAATTACTTCCAATTATGTATACTTGGGTGTTCTTCTTATTCCAAAGATATCATTCAGCAAGCGCGTGTAGGTCAGAAACAACTCAGCAAAAACAGCATCAACGCCACTTGGCAAAACAATGTTTAAAAACTTCAAAAAGTCATGACATATCCACTCAAGCCCCTAGGTATAATGGTTAGTGCGTTTGACTGTCAGTTTCCTGTTAGTTTCGAAGGAGGAGGTTTAGCATATCTTTGACTTATTAAAGAAAAAGAAGTCATCAGGAGTCAATGGCATATCCATCTATGTACCTTCAGATGGCAGTGGGTATTTATCGTATATCACACTGCTTAACAACGCACTGAATAATGCGGTGAAAGACAGCTCTCACGAAAAAAGAAAATGAGAACTTCAATCCGGCGAAAGGTATTCGAAACAGTTATTAATAATAAAGCTCTGTCCAAATGGGCGAAGGACAAAAATATTATACCGGATACCTACTCAGTTTTTTTTTTAAGGCGGGACATGAATTATGCCGCGTCTAAACTAGTTTTCGCTATTCAATTTAACGAAAGTAGAAGGCATTGTCCTGGTTCTTGCCTGGTTTATTTGTCGAAGTCTTACGTCACCGTATGGTAAGAGAGTCTCTATCTAAAGCTGGACCAGACTCAGCATAAGTCAACCACTATTATACTACATATATGCTCTTTGATATGCTCAATGGTAGAAAGTTTATATTCAAAAGTAGCAATCTAACTACTACCGTAATTTTCAATATTAGAAATGGGTTTTAGCAGGGAGCGGTCAACTCGCCGATTCTATTCAGAATTAACACCAGCATTCTCATAGGCTGATAGGTAGCGCACAAAAGTCCAGGTCATCGGAATTCTTTCGCACAAAAATCGGACAAAATTCACCGATATTGCGATGACTGGAAGCAGACATCTGAAACGATTCGGTTTAGTACTCTGCTGCATGGAGCCTCAAGGGAAACGACAAAAAAATGGTTACCAAACTGATATAGAAAATTGTCCTAGATATGTATGGTATTTTTCTTGGTCGACTTACTTATTATGTATCGTATGTGTATTTTATGTAGAAATGGTCAGGGTGGCAACAAAAATTTAGTTTTAGGTAATTCGCGACCTTAGAACAACAAGGTTCTAACCGACAATTTTGAAAAAAATGAGTTTTATATCAAATCTGGGTAAATTTAGGGTGCTCTTTCGATTCCCGAAATCCATTTTGCTCTATCTCTTTCCATTTCCATGATAGACAGGGCTACACAGTTCTATCTGCATATTTTCCATTTGAGATTTAATCAATAAGGTTCTAACTGCCACTTAGAACCTTGTTTCACAAAATATCCAGAGCTACAGAGTTCTATCTGTATATTTTCGATTTGAGATTTATTTAAAAAGGTTCTAACTTCCACTTAGAACTTTGTTTCACTAAATTCAAAAAAAAAGAAACCAAGTTCACAAGGTTCTATGTGAAAAGAAATAATAAAATATAAGTTAACAAGGTTCTAAGTGCTACATAGAACCTTATTGTTCTAGAATATAGTGTCGCATCGTTGAGCAGCAAAGTCCTATAATGATTTTTAAAGTCAAATTTAAGGGTTAAAAATCTGGTTTTATTAGGTTTTAAAGTAAAAATTTTATAGATTGTGTGCATATTCATCGGGCTATAAAACAAAAATTTTAATTTTTTTAAACAGTATCCCAATAAAAGACTTCAAATATTCAGATGCGTTTTTCTCAAAACACACTTTGGTGTACTTAGAACCTTGTTGTTCTAGGGTCGCGAATTTTAGTTTATTTTAAGCAGATTTAATTAGATTCAGTGTTTTGAGTTTTTTTCTTATATAGAAAATAAAAACCGATAGTTTATAAGATTTTAGTATAAGATAACATTGTTTTTAGGCCGAAAGGCATTACAATTAAGAAAAAGTTTAATTAAAGCCCCCGCATAGGGCGAGGAAGTTAGTTGTAAGTTATTGATAAGTAACTTAGTTCTTATAGGATTTTTACTTGCGACTTATAGGTATTATAAGACAAGTTATGCATTCGGAAAAAAAATCGAACTCGAGATTTTGATCAAAGTTGACATTATGATGATAGCGAAGACCAAAAAAGTGGGTCTCGCAATTCTGTCTGTCTGTCTGTCGGTTCGACTACAGCCTAAACGGCTCGGGCGATTTGATTTTCTCCCCCCACACGTTTTTTTCTTTTTATTTTAAGACCAAAAATAACGGTATCTACCATATACGGTTTTTTTTTTCGAAATTTTATAAATATTTTTTTTTTCTCAAAAACTGTACCACAGAATAAAAAAAAATTGAAATCTAGATATTACTGACTGTACCTACAATAGAACGATTTTTTCGAATTTTGAATTTCTCATTATCGGCATAACGGATTTTAATGAAATTTTTTATAAAGAAGCTCCTAAAAAGTCTTAAAAACATTGCATTTCAAAACTAAAAAAAAAAAATATTTCTTCAATTTTTATTAAAAAAATCGTTTTTTTTTTTGGAAAATTCGATATCTCAAGAGCGGCTTAGTATTATTCTTGGAAATTTAACTCTTATTCGTACAATAATTAAAACTTAAAGTTGGCGTAGCAAAATTTTTTCTTAAAAATGTTTTAAAAATTTTGTACATAAAAGCTTATTACTTGCGACTTATAGGTACTATAAGGCAAGTTATGCATTCGTAAAAAAAATCGAACTCGAGATTTTGATCAAAGTTGACATTACGATGATAGCGAAGACTAAAAAAGTGGGTCTCGCAATTCTGTCTGTCTGTCTGTCTGTCTGTCTGTCTGTCTGTCTGTCTGTCTGTCTGTCTGTCGGTTCGACTACAGCCTAAACGGCTCGGCCGATTTTCTTCAAATTTGGTAGATATGGGTTTTAATTTTTTACCCCCGGACGTTTTTTTCTATTTTTTTTTAAGACCAAAAATAACGGTACCTGCCATACGATTTTTTTTCGAAATTTTATAAATATTTTTTTTTCTCAAAAACTGTCCCACAGAATTTTTTAAAAAAAATTCCAAAAATTTCATTTGGTAAAAACTAGCTAATGGTTGAAAAAAATTTTACAAAAAATTGTTATTTTCGGTAGCCCCCCTGGGTCCATTTTTTTTGTTTTTGATTATCTCGAAAACGGTACAGCCGATTTTAATAATTTTTTTTATACCAAAGCTCCTCCAAAGTGTGAATATTATTACATATTCAAATTTTCAATTTTTAATTTTTTGGATTTTTAAAAAAAAATTCAAAATTTTTTTTTGGAATCTCAATATTTCGAAAACCCCTTGCTCGATTTTTTTCAAACTTGGCAAATAAAAGTTTCTTAATATAGTCTACAAGATTTGAGAAAAAAAATTTTGTTTTATCTAAAACTAACGGTACCTTCCATACAAATTTTAAAAAATGGTTTTCGAAAATCGCATTTTTCTCGAAAACGGTTCCGAGAATTTTGCTAAAATTTTTTTTCTTTTGATTAATCTTTACGATTTATAATTTAATAAAAAAAAATTTTAAATCTAGATATTACTGACTGTACCTACCATAGAACGATTTTTTCGAATTTTGAATTTCTCATTATCGACTTAACGGATTTTAATGAAATTTTTTATAAAAAAGCTCCTAAAAAGTTTAAAAAACATTGCATTTAAAAACTTAAGAAAAAATATTTTTTCAATTTTTAGAAAAAAATTAATTTTTTTTTTTTGAAAAATTCGATATCTCAAGAACGGCTTAGTATTTTTTTTGAAAATTAGACTTTTATTCGTACAATAATAAAAACTTAAGGTTGGCGTACCAAATTTTTTTTTTAAAAATGTTTTAAAAATTTTGTACATAAAAGCTTATTTTTTTAAGGAACCACTACAAAGACTTATAATTTTTGTTCCTGCATAAATTCATATTTGCATATCATTCTGTTTCTATCTCTTACTACTAAAAGAATTAAAAAAAATTCATTTTATCCTTATGAACAGTTTTCTCTAATAAAATTCGTTTTTAAAATTCCTAGTCTATTACATAGGAGCAAGTTCGTGCGACCCAGTCGTGCATTTTATTTTTTTAAGGAACCACTACAACGACTTATAATGTTGTTGCATAAATTCATATTTGCATAGCATTCTGTTTTTATCTCTTACTACTAAAAGAATTAAAAAAAATAATTTTATCCTTATGAACAGTTTTCTTTAATAACTTTCTTTTTTTTTTTAAATTCCTAGTCTATTACATAGGAGCAAGTTCGAGCGACCCAGTCGTGCCCGCATAGGTCCAGTAAGTTAGTTGTAAGTTATTGAAAAATAGGCTAGTTCTTATGAATTTGTTGTATAGATTTAAGATAGCTATAAGTAGATATATTTTTAGTGATATAAAGTGTCCTGTGAACTCACATCTGAACATGTCTCATCAACCAACTTGGAGAGAATGCAGAATCTGAGAACTGAAGTAATTGAGTGGATATTTTTTCTTTTTTAATGAGCCGCCAACTGATCCACATCTCTGACTAAATAATTCTAATTTAATATGTTCTAAGAAGCATGCGTTTCGTTTAAATTTAAATTATTTTTGAATCACACAATTATTCTCAAAATGATTTAAACTACTCTTAAAACACATGTTAGTAAAATTGAATTTGAAAAAAAAAGCGTTGGACTTTCATGCAGACGGGGTCTTGGCGTTCGATTCTCAGCCGCTAAAAACAAATACATTTTTCAGGCTCGTACTGCCACTCGCGAGGAAGCGACAAATCCATGAAAAGTATCTCTTGTCATGAAGAGTGCTGGTCATTAGTCGTTTGGAATTGGCAGAAAATTTTAGGTTACCTCCATTCCACCACCAAATTTATTTATTTTAGTTACAGTTATAGATATTTTAGTTTTAAGTATGCATACGTAAGATATAAAATTTCCCTGAAATATAATCTCATCTTTAATTTGCATATTTCAAGGGTTTTATCGTTTCGTTAAAGCGTTAGTTCACCTTTAAATAAGTAACAACTTCATATCCACCCTGTATAAGTACTCATACATATTATTTTAAGTTCTCACTGGTCTTCATTTTGTTCCCAAAAATATAAAAACAAACACAGCAGTAACTTTTTCCACATAAAGTACAGCAAAGTATGATAAATATAGCTTCCGTTAATCAAACATTAATAAAACATTCTTTTGAATAATTAAAAGTGATTCTTTATGATATCTATACCCTAAAATAGTAAAGCTTCTATGTCGTAAGATATTTTCAAGATAATAGAAAAAAACGTCCACAATGACAATGATGTAAAGCCAACGCTCTAAGCCATATTTATGGCAACCTATGAGTATCTCATTAAGTTGCATAACAATATCGTAAATAGTTATGAAAATGCATTCCGCGCATGGAAGTTTCTTTTATGGTAGTCACTTTATCTTCATATAATATTCATAATTAAAAACATTAATCAATAATTATATTATTGTGTCTGTTGCATAAAGCTTATCTATTACTGATTTATTTTCTTTCATTTTCATAAAATAAAATGCATACATCATTTTAACTATTTTTTGATTTTCTTCACCTGGTCGGTGAGTTTTATTGCATCGAAATACTCGTATAATAATAAACCGAAAATTAATTAAAGGTTGATGTTTTTCTATTTTGGTACCTTCTTAAAGTTGGGTAATATTTTTCATAAACACAATACCAATTAGTTTCCTTCTGTATTTTTAAAGTTTATTATTTTTAAAGAATAAAAGCAAATTTGCACAATAGGTAGCCTTTTTTAAGAATAAATAAAATCCACGGCTTGAGTCCCCTGCTCTTTATTACAGTTCTTGATTACCTGCTTGAAGGCAAAGTGACGGATCCAAAAGTGCATCAGTTATTCTTTGCTGACGATGGAGACATCATAAGTGAAGACCCGATATCCCTACAACGAGCACTTGACGTATGGGTGGATGTTCTAGAAGGAAGTGGGTACCGCATAAGCGCGAAAAAGACAGAATACCTATGCTGCCCATTTTCTGATCCACACAGGCTTATTCCAGACATTTATTTGAATGGAGCTGAAAGGAAAGCTCTACACTTCAGTTGTGCATCCAGCACTCACATACGGTTCACAATGTTGGACAATGTACAAAAAGTATGAGAGTAAGCTAACAGCAGCTGAGATGAAGATGCTTCGTATGACAGCAGGAGTTACAAAGCTTGATCGAATTAGAAATACGAAGATCCGAGGAAGCCTTCATGTTAAGAATACCATTTCCCAAAAAATTGAACACGGCCGACTCAATTGGTATTGCCATGTTCAAAGGAGAGATCCTGAGAACCCGTCAAAAAGGCAATATCATACAACGTTCCAATTCAGAATAAAAAGAAAGGTAGGCCTAAACACTCCTGGTACAAACAAATGCAAAAACACCAGCATTCAGTTGGCCTCAGAAATGGAACCATACAAAACCGGGAGGCTTGCCGCCGATTTCTGAGGTCAACCCGGCGAACCCCACAGGCGGATCACTAGTATGAAGCAGATACGTGGGAGAGTTATGATCCCCTCGACATCGAGATCATAACAGCGCCGAATCAAAGGAAGAAGAGGAAATAAAATCCACGGCTGGATCGTACGTACTTGCCTTAATGATAAAGTACTTTGAAATTTAAAAATTGTTTATAAATAAATATAACACACAAATTTAATAAGATACAAATTAGTGGTGGGCGCATTCGAATGAAATAATCGATTATAATCGATTCAGGCAACATCTCGAGATATCTCGATTCTCCACACAAATCATTCGAATACTCAAATCATTCGAATGATTTTTTCTTCTTTCTCTAAGCGAAATGAGGATTCAACACTCGAGTGCCTGTTCGAGACCGAGAAGCGAATATTGAACGAAAAGACAGAAAAGAAAACACACAAAATCGAGAACTCGAGAATTTGGTTATTTGTGTATTTTGTGTGTGACTGGGTTTATATTAATTTTTATTCATTTTTGCACTCGATGCATCGTTGAGGGTTGAATATGGAATTGCAAAGGAAAGACGAAAAGCGAGAAACATTGTTATGATTTTTTTGTTTTGTTTTTGCTTTTTTTGCCTTGAAGTTGAGTGTTTGTTTGCTGCTTTTATTTACTATGATATTCCTTCAAAAATCATTCGAATGATCATTCGATTCTTTAAATCATTCGAATACTAATATCTCGATTCTTTAAATCATTCGATTATGCCCAACACTAATACAAATGTTTAGATGCATAAATGCGGTTGATTTCTAGACAAGTATGAATTTATGCAAACAAAGTTTAAAAATCGTTTTGTTATTAAATTAATTTTTTATCTGATAAATTTCTTTAAAATTTAAAAAAGAAAAAATTCGTTAACACTTTTTGAAGATATTGAAGCGAAATTTTACATAACTTATTATTTAGGACTTAGCATGTTACTAGTTAGCAATTTGTTAAACTTTTAATAATTTGCTAGCTCTTCGAAAATCTTTAACCCATTTTTTCGTTTTACTAACTAGCAAAATACTAATTCCCTTTTATCAAGAACGGTGCATCTGGACACGTTTAAATCACGACAGTTTGTGAAAATTAACACAAGAAACGAAACTAAATCCGAGGAATGGACCTAATAATTTAAAATGTCGGAAACTCATAAGCCAAAGTGAAAACCTACAATTATTGATTTTGTTATTTGTTTATTTGTGACAATCTTTTTCAAAATGGGTTTTATTATTTTCCTAACTGTGGACTGGACCATTCCACGTAATGCTTTTATAAGATCAATTGGTGTACATAGTTATATCCTTTGTGTTCCATTAGGAAGTTAACTTACCAGCATCAGCCTGATGGATAAATCTTCCAAAGAAGTGTAATGTAAATAGTAGGTGCTTAAAATTCTGGTGCAATAGGAAGCCGACGGCTTGTAATTCGGCCATGAATGTTTAGGTTTTCAACCAAAAACAGACCTATAGCTAGAGTAAAATTATCGTCCAGCTCTTCAATAGGATTTGCTCGGAACTTAAAATTTCGCACTTTACAGCATAAATCTGAGTCTTTAGACATATACATATGTATGTATGTATATCTAAGTCTTCGTCTTCCGAAAATATTTTATACTATAGATAGATAGATAGATAGATAAATAAAGTCTTTATTTTTCAATCATTTAAAACTCAAATAAAAAAATAGTAGTAATACTATAAAGAGAGAAAATAATTTAAACAAATAATTTAAAATATATATGTAATGTATACAACGAATATAAAATTTAAAGTGTACATTTGTATTTAGCTTTTAGTTTAGTCAAAACAAAATTTAAAAAAAAATACTTCAACAGTCTGATTATTCTTTGTTAGAAGTTCAAAAGATATTATATGTATGTATGCAAGAAAGTTTAAGTTTGAATTCAAAAATGTAGAAAAATTTAATTTTCAAAATATAATTTCATAATAATGTGACTTTTAGTTTAGTCAAAACAAAAACAAAAATTAAAGAAAAGTACAAGCTTTTAGTTTAGCTAAAACAAAAAATAATAGAGATACATCTCTTAAGGCTGTCAAAATAAATAAAATAAAAAAAAAGGACTGCATATTTAAAATATTTATTTTTGGTAAAGGCTTTTAGTTTGGCTAAAACAAAAAAAAAAAAAACAATTATAATTATATCTCAAAACATATTCAAATATTCATTTCGAAAGTTTCTTGCGTGTGAAACATAGCGTACAAGAGGTTTCCAACAAGGTCTCCATTAAGAACCCTGACACATTCCACTAGCGAAAGAAAACTAGAACAAAAATAAAGTCTTCGGATTTCCTGCAGAAATGGATAGAGCGCTAAGAAATGAAAAACATCTTCGTTCTGATTAAGGTTGCAAAGGGAGCACACAGGGTTTAAATCTGTTTTATGAGGCCTAAAATTCAGATCAAGCATTTTGGTTCTAATCTTGAAAATTAAACTCATTTCGAATACGGTTAAATCTTCTCTAAAATAGTTGTTTTTTCCTAGTTTGAGATTAAGCTGTCTGTATGTACTCCTTGATACTGATTCTGTTCCTCGCAAAACACACAGCTGGTACATTGTATCATCTATTACAGATATACATTCGTATAATGAATTTTTTAAATCTTCTAAATTGTCCACAGTCAATGATATGGGAAAACTTGTGTTATAGCAAGGTCATACCAGTTCTTTATCGGACTGTAACCGCATCTGAAAGAAATCATAAGAATCCGTTTCTGCTGGTTTCGATCTGATCGCTTTAATACTTTAACAATATAATCCGCATTTGCCTTTAGGTTTTTCAGGAATATTTGGGGTAAACCTAACTCCAAGTGAATAGCGTAATTAGGGATGTTGGAAGGTAACCTAAAATTTCGTTTAAAAAAATATACCTTTGCAGGTTTTCTATTTCTTCTAACTGTTCGTACCCGTATACTTCATTCCCATAGCAGAAACATAGAAGTTGTTGGCAAAAAACTGAGACCATTATGGTATTTATTGAAATTTTCGCGGCATTCGTTTTTGCTTTAATATGCGCGTGAAAATTCAAGTTGAATGTCATTATATATCCAAGATATGTATTTAAATTTATCTACCACTTCAATAACCTCACCATCTAGGGTATATTAATATTATATTATTTTATTTACTTTTAAAAACAATTAGCTAATGAATCATACAAAAACACAATGTAACTCTTTTTAAATAAAATTGCCAAGAGATCTTTTTTTGAGGAAAATGACAGATATCATATGGACTTAGCAAGTTATTAAAAATTAAAGTAGGCTAAGAGATAGTAAGATGCTAAGATCATTTAAAATTAGCAAAATCCTTAGTAACTTCCTAAAATGGCTTTAATATATTACAAAATCGTTTAAAATGTTGCGCTTGATTTGCCCAAGAATTTTTTCTTGTAAACAATAATATACAATATTATTTTAAATTTAAGCGGGCTTTTGTTAAAATAGTTTGGCTAAAATTGTTATTAATATTATTAAAATCGTTAGAGCCGTTAATGAGAAAGTCAAAAATTAAAAAAAAAAACGGTTCTATGACAGGTACCGCTAATAACATTTTTTAGTCAAAATGCAGTTCATGCCCATAATAGCACTCTTAATTTTCGAGATAAATGAGGTTGTGCATTACGGGTGTATGGGGGTACCGTTAGTTTCGGTGCTAAACAAAATTTCATTTTCCCCTCTAGGGCATCACCGAAGACCCTCAAGTACCGAGTTTGAAGAAAATACCTCCAGTAGCTTAGGCTGTAGGGAGAGGTATAGACAAACAGAAATACATACACACAGACAAAATTGCCGGACCCACTTTTTTCGTCTTCGCCAAATGCAGAACTTGCCCTATAGTACCTACATATATCACAAGTAAAAAAGGTATTTTAGACTGTTTGTGAACACCGTTTACATAGTAGTCTTATAACGACCAAGATATCGCGCTTTCACTTAACTCAATTTTAAAATTGAGATACTGTTTAAAACCAAGATATTGGTCCAATGAAATTCAATAAAAATAATTTTTTTTGTTGAATATGGCACGATTACAATCCACATAAAATCTACAAAACTACAACATTAATAGATAAAGCCACTTTTGGTGTGGATTTTAGGCTGGTGGCATCATCGGCATACAGTTCCTTGAGAATTACGTTGGCCAGGCCATCAACGGCAAGCGCTATCGGTCGATGATAACCAATTTATTTTGGCTCCTTTTTCAATCCAGAAATAGTTGCCATTTCTCTAGATCTAAATTTCCTTAAGGAAAAAGCAACTACTCTTCTTACTTGCGATATAGGTACTATAGGCCAAGTTTTGCATTTTGAAAACAAATCTCACTCGAGATTTTTATGAAAGTGGATCTCGCAATTCTGTCGGTCTGTCTGTTCGACTACAGCCTAAGCGGCTCAAACGATTTTCTTTAAACTTGGTAGATATCATTTTTAAATACCCCCCCACAGGAGTTGATGTTTTTCTATTTCGGTACTTAAAGTAGGTAACATTTTTTTTATAAATGCAATACCAATTAGTTTTCTTTTGTATTTGTAAAGTTTATTATTTTCAAAGAATTAAAGCAAATTTGCACAATAGGTAGCCTAGTTTAAGAATAAATAAAATCTACGGCTGGATCGTACGTACTTGCCCTAATGTGAAAGTACTTTGAAATTTAAAAATTGTTTATAAATAAATATAATACACAAAGATAAAAATGTTCAGATGCACGAATGCACACAAACACAAGAGCGTCATCAGCAAATAATGATATTTGTGAGTTCTTTAAAACATTTCTTATGTCGTTTATGTAGATCAAAAACAATAATGGGCCAAGTATAGTACCTTGAGGTACACCAAAACATGTTTCTATAGCACTTAATGTTGAATTATTAACGCAGGTTTTTTGTGTTCTTTCGGATAAGTAGGATTTGAACCAATTAAGTTCGTTACCGCTTACACCATATATGGATAATTTGTCTAATAGTCTATCTCGGTCAACCGTTTCAAAAGCTCTTTGGAAATCTGAAAACACCGCAATAATTATGCTTCCAGCATGCCTTTCTTCTTTCATGTTCATTATGAGCCAATTAAGAGCAGTTTCACACGAGTGGTTATGTCGAAATCCGGATTGGTTTTCAATTAATAAGTCAGTATCACAAACATATTTATAGAACTGTTCATCATACGCACATTTTTCAATAATTTTTTCTAAAATCGGTAGCATATTTATTGGTCTAAAATTCTCACAGATATTTGTTTTTGTTTCTTTGGGTATGGGTATACTCGTAACAATAGATTCTTTTAAGTTGTTTGGAAATTCACCAGTTGTTAGAGACTTATTTACAATTTTCACTATAAATGGGCCTATTATATCAAAACAATCCAGAAAAATGTTTATATTTAAATTGAAAGCATTTTAGTATTGAGTTTTTTGCAAATTGTTTTAAGTTCAGTAACGTTAATTTCATGGAATTTGAATTGGTTTGAGCTTTGAATTAAATCAGTGAAGTTGTTGTTCACAAAGGGTATGGAGTTGCTTATAGTATTTATGCTTTCCACGAAAAAAGTATTGACCTTATTAGCAATCACTGCACTATCCGATTCTAATGTATCACCAAAACGAACTTCAACAATTTCAGCCTTTTTTTTTATTTAGTACAAGTTTTAATTATTGTTTTCCACATTTCTTTTTGATTTTGACAGGATTCAATTTTATTACGTATATAATTTCTTTTAGTTTTATTAAGTTTGTTTCTGTATATACTCGTATTTCTAGTATTTTTGTAAATATCCCAATCGATTAGTCTATTTAATATCGTCGCTTTTCTGTAACATTGAATTTTATTATATTTTAAAGTTCTAAGTTCGTTTGTAAGCCATTTGTTATTTTCAATTATTTTAATTTTTTTAGTTTGTTTATGTACACAGTAAAGTAAATTAGTTTGCAAATTTGATGATAATGTATTTAAGTCCGTATACAAATTAAGATATTCACATTTTTCACTGAGCAGGTTTCTAAATTCCCCTTTTTTATACTTAAAATGTACTTTTTATTTTATTATTAAAACGTATCGTACTTTTAGCGAAAATTGCTTCATGATCACCAATTTTCAATTCTGGGTCTACATTTGCCAACACTGTCTTTTCTTTTGGGCATATCACATAATCTATTAATGTTCTTGTATTATTTGTTATCCTTGTTGGTTGAGTAATCATTTGTTTTAAATTATTTTTTGTTAAAATTTCAAGAAATACTTTGGTATACGTGTATTCAGTGTCAAAGAAATTGATATTAAAGTCCCCAAAAATAATTAGATATATTTGAGCAATTATGTAGCACAAGGTCAATCCAGTTTTCGAATGTTGTACAAAATTCACGTTCAGAACTACTCGGTGATCTGTAGAAAATAGCGATAGTTTCTCTAAAGTCATTATTATATATCTCATAGGTCATAGCATAAACACCATATTTTCATTGGAACATGAATTTCATTTACAAGCCTATATCGTAACCCTTTTTTGAAATACAGTACTACAACGCACAACCCACATTCATACATGCTACGGTTTTTTTACAGGCACTTGATTTGTGGTTGAACCCTTGACACTTAAAACACCGGGTAAGGTTGAAATATTCTCTCACTGGGCACTTTACCCAACCTACTTTTAAGTACTCAAGGTTCAAAATCTTGCTAAACGTCACGCTATCAACTTCCAAAATTGCACAAAGGTTTCTCCATTTATTTTTATTTTTGAATAACTGAACTAGTTTAATATCACAGTCGTTTAGTTCTTGATTTTGTTTTTTTATTTTATTAACTATGTCTTCTTCAATTTCATCGTTTTCCAAGTTCATGACACATACTTGGGGTTTATTTTTTATGGGTACAACGACTTTGTACTGATCTTTAAACTGAGTTTCAATTTCAGCTTTCAATTTTTCTGAAGATGTTTTGTCGGCACATTTAATAATTACACTGCCATTATTCTTGTTCACCAGACTGTTTACATTAACACTAGTTGGATCTATTTTTTCTTTTATTTGTTTTCGTGTTTCATTTGATTCCTGTTTTGATAAAGGGTAGATAAGGACAGTTGATTCGTTTTTTTTTTCAATACATCACTGTAGGAGATTCTCTCTTTGTTTTTATTTAGAATTCCGCTATTATTTTTTTTAATTTCATTTGTAAGTGTAGTCACTGATTTTTCTATATACATATTTAACGCTTTCCTTCATATGCTCATCGTTTTTTGTTTCACTTTTGTGTGTTATCTGTTTTTGTATATCTTCTATAGAATTTGAGACTGTTGCAATTTTATTAACATCATCAGTAATTTGTTGACTCTTGCTTTGAATGGTGTTACTTATAATATTCATTTTGTTAACATAACCTTCGCATGCCTTCTGTGCAATCTCCATCGCATCAATTCGTTCGGAGTACCTAGCTTCAATCGCCTCTAAGACACTCTTCATTTCAATTTCATTCTTTTTTAACGAGTCCTCGAATTCATTTTTGTATTCTTTCAAATACAGATTGTTTTTTTCCACAGTTTCTTGCATTTCTCTAATAATTGTATCAATATTTGATACATATATACATCATACAATCATCACATATACAGGGTGATTTGTATAAGGTGTGACAAAAAGCTAGGGCGTGTAGGTTGGACTTATACAAGAAAAAAATCGTATGGGAGGGGGTCTATTTCCCCCCGTTTAGGCGGGAGGGGCAATTTAAGAAAAAAATCACTTAAAACAGAAAAAAAATTATTAAAAAATAACGGTGATACCTACAGAGTAGTGCTATAACATTTTGAAAAGCCAGAAATACATTCTTTAATTTTGTTTTTAAATAAAGTTGTTCGAGTGAATAGTTTTTGAAAAATTAATTTTCAAAATCAAAATTTTGAAAAAAAAAATGAAAATTTTGTTTTTAAACAATTTTTTTTCAAAATTTTACGTAATTAAGTTTTATTTTTTTATTCAATATTCAATGCTCTTAGTAATTTTTGATTAAACACAAAAAACCGGATGCCAAAATGTTTTGTAGTTTTTGAGAAAATCAAAAATAACAAAAACTACTTTTGTTCTAAGAAAAGCCTTTTATTTCAGTTGTTAGGTTTTTGGATTCTTAGGTGAATTTACGATTGAAAGGATTAACTTTCTTTTTACTATTTTTTTAATTATCGTCTAATAAGCATACAATAATGTGACAAAGTACTGGATTAACCATATTTCACACATTTTTTTTATTGAGAACACCTGCGTGAGAGCATTGGTTTAAAATTGACCTGCCACTTTTTTATTATGGTGGGGTCGGCTCGGCTTAGGTGCATTTACGAAAGAAAGGATTAACTTTTTTTGTACAATTTTTTTATTTTTTATTATCAGTCTATAAGACTAAAGCTTATTACAAAAAATTTTCGATATGATCCCCATTTTGTAGAAGGCAAAGATTATAGCGCCTTCTTATTGCTGCACATAAATTTATACTTGATAAATTTTCCTGTAATTTGACTCCAGCCACTTCAATCCGTTGTTTCAGTTGTTCCAAAGATTCTATTTCCACTTCGTACAAATAGTTCTTCATGAATCCCCAAGCATAAAAATCTAACGGAGTTAAATCTGGCGATCTAGGCGGCCATTCTATTGGACCTCCTCTTCCAATCCAATTGTCACTAAAATGTTCATCAAGCCAGTTCCTTACAGTGCGGCTGTAGTGGCCTGGAGCTCCATCTTGCTGGTAGATTAAATTGTCTGCTATGGTCAAGGGAACGTTGTCATTCAAATCGGGCAGAAGGTCTCGTAGTAACTACAAAATGGGGATCATATCGAAAATTTGTTGTAATAAGCTTTAGTTAAAAAATAGTTAAAAATTTAAATAAACAGTAATTACGTATTTTATCTAAATATGCATGTATTTCTTATTTTAATTGATTTCAAGATTCAGGAACATTTTGGTTCTTATTCGCAATTGCATTTTTCTGTCACTAGTTAGGGCGTGTAACGTTGCATTATTTAAAAAACATTCGCAGGTCAATTTTAAACCAATGCTCTCACGCAGGTGTTCTCAATAAAAAAAATGTGTGAAATATGGTTAATCCAGTACTTTGTCACATTATTGTATGCTTATTAGACGATAATTAAAAAAATAGTAAAAAGAAAGTTAATCCTTTCAATCGTAAATTCACCTAAGAATCCAAAAACCTAACAACTGAAATAAAAGGCTTTTCTTAGAACAAAAGTAGTTTTTGTTATTTTTGATTTTCTCAAAAACTACAAAACATTTTGGCATCCGGTTTTTTGTGTTTAATCAAAAATTACTAAGAGCATTGAATATTGAATAAAAAAATAATACTTAATTACGTAAAATTTTGAAAAAAAAATTGTTTAAAAACAAAATTTTCATTTTTTTTTTTTTTCAAAATTTTGATTTTGAAAATTAATTTTTCAAAAACTATTCACTCGAACAACTTTATTTAAAAACAAAATTAAAGAATGTATTTCTGGCTTATCAAAATGCTATAGCACTACTCTGTAGGTATCACCGTTATTTTTTAATAATTTTTTTTCTGTTTTAAGTGATTTTTTTCTTAAATTGCCCCTCCCGCCTAAACGGGGGGAAATAGACCCCCCTCCCATACGATTTTTTTCTTGTATAAGGCCAACCTACACGCCCTAGCTTTTTGTCACACCTTATACAAATCACCCTGTATATCTCACTCTTTTGCACGTATCAAATATACCACTGCTATATGCATCTAATCCACTACATTTGACCGTATAGTGATATATTTTACAAACACCTGCACATCGCATTCCCGATTCTCCTCGGATTGAATTTTTGTATTTATCGCAATTATTCATTTTAAATTTTAAATCTAATTGGCAACGTACACTTCAAATTAATTGATCGCACGCACCACCCACTTTTTAAATTTAAATTCTCGGAATATCTTCGGTTTTCAACGTATTTCAATCGGATCGA
This sequence comes from Chrysotoxum bicinctum, assembly GCA_911387755.1. Lineage (NCBI taxonomy): Eukaryota > Metazoa > Arthropoda > Insecta > Diptera > Syrphidae > Chrysotoxum > Chrysotoxum bicinctum. Next base: position 69,010,381 of record OU426989.1, on the reverse strand, counting down.
TTATTCAGTTCACTTCCTTCGCTCACGCTCTCTCTGTCCAAAAAAAAAATATTTTTTTGGATTTTAGGAAAAAAATTTTTTTTTTTTTTCAAAACTCAATATTCCAAAACCCCATGCTCGATTTTTTTAAACTTGACAGTTAAAAGTTTCTTAATATATTTCACAAGATTTGAGAAAAAAAATGAATTTTACCTAAAAATAACGTAACCCATCATACAAATGGTAAAAAATGGCTTCGAAAATCATATTTTTCTCAAAAACGACACCTAGAATTTTGATAAGATTTCTTTTCTTTCGATTAATTCTTACGACTCATAATTCAATAAAAAAATTGAAATCAAGATATTACTGACTGTACCTATTTTTCATTATAATGTAACGGAGTTTAATGAAGTTTTGTATAGAGAAGGTACTTAAGATTTTGAAAAACATCGCATTTGAAAACTTAAGAAAAAAATATTTTTTTGAATTTTTGAAAAACTGGTCAGTGTTTGTATTTGAAATTTATTTTTTATTCGAACAAAAATAAAGCCTTAAAGTAAGCATACCAAAATATTTGCTTAAAAAAGTTTTAAAAATTTTTTGTATAAAGCTTATTTTTTTAAGAAAAACTACAACGACTTAAAATGTTTGTTCTTCCATAAATTTATATTTGCTTCAGAAATCACATTGCATTCTGTTCTTAGCTCAAAATACTATAAAAATTGTTTCAACTATTTAAAAAATGTATTTTATGCTTTTGGACATTTTTCTCTAATAACAACCACTATTTAGCTTACAACGTTTTAAAAACCCTAAATCTCTTAAACATAAACGTGAGTTTTTTTTTTTTTTTTTAAGTGAAGTAAAGATTAGGTTTTGACCAAGACTGTATACAGAAACAAAACAACTAAAATTATTAAAATTGCTCAAACTAATACAAAAATAGATGGCGTTAATCGCGTTGGGGTCTAAATAATTTCATACTATCCGCAAGAAGAACAATAAAATGCAACCGTATCGAGTATTTTATTTTTAAACTTATCAAATGATTAAGATTTTTTCATACATATTCTATTTCATTGAGTTTAAAATGTTTGTACTTTAGACCCTTATAATAAGTACCAAAAGCAAAGGTTCTTATCGTTAATGTTCTTAAACAAAAAACTCAGTTAAATTAAATTCTTTAAACAATAAAATTGATTTTGCACATTTTTTTTTTTTTAAACACAGAATTTTCACATCAATTCGAGTTTGTAATCAAATCAGAAATAAAGTTGGTAGTTGTAAAAATATTGTAAATTTACTTAAATGAATACTACTTTGCTATGATTTTACTTTGCTTATGTAAATCAAGTTGTTAATATTAAATGTATCAAATAATTGATGTTCTAATGAATTTGTTTTCCATATCATTTTATCTATGTTTCCCATTCAATAAAGACGTTTTTTTATAAAATATCAAATCGTATTTACTGCAACACATTTATAAATTATTTTATTGCTTAGTAGTTAATACACAAGACACCAATAAAATAACCATAATTTTCCCTCTAGTGTAAAGTATAATATTTTCCTATAAAAAAGGAGTATTTATTTCATGCACAATCCTATTTTAAGAAGCTTTGAACTTTAAATAACTCAGATACTAATAGAAAAGCTTTCGAATTTTTTTTTATCAAGTGTTTCTCCATAACAATACTTACTTACCTTAAAATACATTTTAAATTTTACACCATCTATGACATTATTAATCACGATTGTTGTCATTTGGAAAATGTACATTTCATGACATAAATTTAAAATTCAAATTTTAATCAGGTGCCATCTTGGTTGATTGGGTCCTTTTTATTTCTCTCGTATCCAGAAATTTTCAGACCATATCAATCATTTATGCAATAATTTATTACATAAACATTAACATACCACTCACCACACGACGAAAGCAAACGAAAAAAAAAATTGGAAACTCATTTTACCACCAAAACGTGACTTCCGATTAAAATAACAAACCATCAACATTCAATTGAATCTTGATTACAGTAATATGCATACACTTTGGTTAATTATTTTTCAACAAATCAATATTGTCAACGCAAACATTTTAATGCAAATATTTACAAAAAAAAACACACGACCAAGAGATGAATTCATTAGAAAACCCTACCTTTTGCACAACAAGCAATCAAAAAATTCTAATAAACCAACCAATAAACAAGAAAAAAAAACGCCTTAAATTCTACAAAAATGCAAAAGGAGAAAATAAAAATCCTTCATTAAGGACATTGTTATTCCCATGTTGATACAAGTTGGCAAAAAGCGACACAGTCTATGTCCCAGTATCAACAATTAAGGTGGTATAGGCAATGGGACCGTCCGTGGTGGTATGGATGGCAATCGACATCGGAAGGAGTGGAAAATGTTACGAAGTTGTTGCAGATAAAAAGAAAATTGAGAGCCACTACAGAAACCATCAGGTCGCACATTTCCTGACCGATGTCATTCAACGAAGATATTTCTGCCACCATTTAAATGCGAATTCCCAGTTGCCATTTAAATTATACAACCCCAACCACCAACAAACAGACACAAGTCCAAACGATTTAATAAATTTATACATTGTATTCGAATTCATAATAGCTATTCAAAACAGCAGGAACTATACCAACGACAACGAGGATCCACGAGAAGGACGACGATGTAAGCGACTTGCAGGACCAACGCCAATTCAAATTGTCTACTTGTCTACCATCCACATATAAATAAGGGATGATTCTCTTTTCATTCATAACAATAAAAACAAAACAAACAATAGCAATACCAATGCCGGCATACATGGCGTATACGTAACAGAAAAAAAATAATAAAAATATAATAAACCTGATCTAGGTTATAAGTCAGGTGTCGTCCTCGGGTTCTCTGGTGGTGTCCTGTGCCACTTTTATACATTGCGACAATCGTCAATGAACAAACGTTCTATTGATGACAATCTATCTAAAAATAAAAACTAACTAACACAATAACTTGAAGGTGAAATAAAAAACAGAAGCAAATATGAGTAAATAAATAATAATCATGTGGAAAAGAAGGATCTTCGGTGGAAAGGATGCCAATGCTCTTTGGGAAAACCGAACAGTAACGTGTTCAATGGTGATGGCATGCAAGAGTGCACGAGGAGAGCATGCTGGTGCTTCGAAAGAGACACACATTCAAGTTGGAGAAGGACGATGTGTTCAACAGGGTTGCCAGATAGTGCAAATAAATTTAAATAATAAATATAAACATTCATATGTATGTGAATTTAAAATGATTGTATCACTGAATATAAATTTAAGTAGAATATTCAAGAAGAAGTTCGATTGATTCTGAGGTAAAAAGCTATAGCGCAAAGTTTTAGTTGAATTAGTAGGAAGGTAAAGCTGTTTTAGTATGAAACTAGGTTAAAACAACAATTTTACATTATTTTAATCGAATATAGCATCATATTTTCTCTACCCTTTTATTAAAATTAAATTCATCGAATACCTATATATTATTTTATTAGTATCGTGCTATTTAGAATCGCTACAAAATGTCTGTTTAACTGCTATTGCTTAAAGTGTGTTCAGAAGCAATTTATTGAGAAAATCGCTTTAGTACGATACTAGTTAGAAAATGTTTAAAATTAAGAATGAGTTAGTAAACTACTTTAAAGTTAACAAATTGTTAAGTAGTATCATACTAATGCTTTATCAATAGGCTGTTTAAAATTTTGCGCCTATGTAATTTAAGTAAATTAGAATTTTAAAGACTAAGTATAATACAACTTATAGATATTTATATACTTCACGTGAATACCAAATTTTAATATGATGAAATGCTTTTTTCACGAGAAAGTTGTTCTAAAAATTTTTATTTTACAAGCTCCATCCACAATTAAATGCATAGTTTTGAGTTAGGTATTCCATCTATGCAATCTGTTATATCATTTAATTCCCAAGTTATATTTTTGGAGCACATAATTTACTTAGTTTTATTGAGTAAAATTATAAATTATATATATTAGATATACATATAATGTACAATTGTTTTCTTTGTGTGCCGTCTTCTAAGTTGACGGTATAATAAAAATCCTTGAGAGTATTTACATACAAAATTTACAAATTTTAATCTCTATATGCAGTGGTTTTCTGTTACAAAGTTATAAATATTAACTAAATGAACAAACTCAATTTACAGAATACACAAATTATTTCCTAATTAATTAATTGCAAATTAGTTACGCATAAAAAATAATAAATTCCATTTTTTTTTCTAAATAAAGTTGTTTTTCTAATTTGACGTCATTTTAAAGAAATACCTCACTTAAAATATTGTTTATTTATTTTAAATAAGCAATGTTAATATATTTATTGTGCATTTTTTTAGGAAATAAAAAGAACATCTTCTAAATAGATGACAACATAAGGAAACAAATTTCGGTAAAACTAAATAAAGTATTGGAAAGAAAATATATTTTTGCAAATGAATTTGTTCTTAAGTTACTCCAACAAATATTTACTTTCCGTATTTATATGCAAAAAAAAAAACATTCAGTTTTCCTTATTTGACATAAACTGAACAAAATACTTTAAAAATAGGTACACATATAAAGAATTAATAAGTCTATAACAACTTTATATACCTTTTTCCAAAAGTTGTGTCGTTAAGCGTACATGTTATTTTAGCAAAGTACCTATTTGTTGAAAAAAAAACATATAAGTCAGTTAAATAAAATCAATTAATATCTCTCTGAACATTTATTCGTTAAGTTGACTTCAGTTTTTGCTGGAATCATGACCCAATTAAAAATAATTGTTTAGCAACAAATTTATATTAATTATCGGACTTCAACTTAGCGAAGCACTCTGTTTCAAAATTTGTATATATTTTGCGTAGCTAATTTGCAATCAAATTGGCACCAATTGGTACCTGAACCTTTTTTTTTTTTTTGTGTGTCCACTGTATTGAGTTGTAGTCTAAACGAGTGAACTGGCTTGTTTTATATTTGGTACTGATCATTATTGTGATTGCATTTAAGTATTAAAGCTTCAATTTCAATCTTTTTTTTCTAAGCTCAACATAATTCAATAGTTATTTAAAACCATCGTCACTTTAGTCTTATTGAAAAAGTGAATAAAAAAAATGTCGGAAAATATCAAACAAATGTGCGGCCAACTGTTATACACCAATTTTTTTTTTTCTTTCAACTTTTTTTTGAAACAAAACTAGGCCTTTGTATCAGTTTTTTTTTAATAATTCGATGGTGCTACTTACCTAATACTTTGTGCCTAAATTTTTTAGCGATATTAAAGCCTTGAACTATAAGAGAAAGATCGTGCACTCCAATCGTACTTAAGGTTCGATCTTAAGTATCACAAATGTTTCGTTAAGTTGATGTACTAACGTAGCAAACGTAGGGGTGGCCGTGGTGCGATGTTTGTGTGCTTGCCTGTCAACCTCATGATTACAGGTCCGATCCTATGTCTTCTTTAATTCCATTAAAAACCTTCTTAAAATTGTAATCAATGAGTTGCTGGTTTACTCAGTACATGTTGTTTATGCATAACACTAAAAACATGTGATTGAGTTAAACTAGTATGCCCAACAAGGATGAATACGAATAAAATAATGCAAATTATAAGGGACATAGAAATAAGACACGGTATTTCTCCGCTTTAGTTCAGCCGCCATCCCTGGAGATAAAAAATCTGAGACAACCACCTTCAGTCTCAGAACATCGTGCCACACATCTTTCCTATCCTTCTTTCTCTTCTGTAACTTCACGCCCGCGCTATGTTGAAAAATTTAAAGGGTAATCATAATCCCTTGAGCGTGAGTTGATTATAAAAAAAAAAACTGCTCATGTTGGTCATATTTCACAAGTGTTGATAGACCGGATGCTTGATTAAAATATACTATTTAACAGAGTATAAGAAAATGTGTTTTCAATTTCTATAGAAGTTCCTAAAGTTCAAGGAAGACTATAACAATAGTGTTATACATTTATTTAGAAGTTCCTATAGTTCGAGGACCTTGTATTTTCAGCTGTGGTTGGTTTTTTTGTGTAACAAAAGTTTGATCTTTGATCAAAAACAAAAATTGAAAAAGTTCGAATTTATGATTAAAAACTTAATTCAACATAAATAAGTACAAAATTGTTTCAAAAGAAAGTATTTCCTAGTGAGGTTTAATTCCCTATTGAAAAACCTTTAAATGGTAAAAAACTAATTACAAAAATTTCAAACATTTCCAGAACACCTAGGAAAAGAGAAATACCAACCAAGCTTGAATAAAAAGTAACCAAAACAGTATATTTGGAAACTGTTAGTGTCATAAGCGACGATGAAATTCTGACGATATAAGTGACTGGGAATTCTACTTGAAAACTAAATCAGCAATTAGTATCAAGTGACCTAGTTTTCAGCTGAAATTTAATTCAACCTTTCAACCTGACTTTTCTTACTACTGGATCAAAATCTGACATACGTACATAACTTACTTTTCATAACGTAAGTAAAATTTAAAATAACATAAGATTAATAACACTGACGAAAATTTGAGTCGATTTAGTAGGATGTGAAAACTATTTAGTATGATACTATGTTAAAAAGCTGATTTTTAAAATTTGAATCAAATTTAGGATTGCTCTTTTTCTATAATTTTAGTTAAAACCAATGAATGCCTATTTTATCTTTTAGTATAGTTAGTACTATCTTTACATGACACCTTGACATTAACAAATATCAAAATGGTGTGTTTGCTCACTTTTTTTTCTCACCAACTGTCATTGTTCAGGGGCGTATAAAACTTCGTAAAGCAGTAGCTTAAAGTTAAGTTAATCGTTAGAGAGTATCTTGCATATAGCTAACGACTATTCTTCTCAACAAGCTGAGCTAATTTTCTCCAATATTTCCAGTGAAAACCATGGGAACAATTTTCAAAGATACTCGTAGAAGAAAAATGCTGGACCTCAACTTTATACCTCACCGCAGTGATTTTATAGTTACTTGGAGCTTCTGAAACTTGAACAAAAAGGAAGATATTGGCAAACGGTTTTAAGGGAAATAAGAAGAGCTGTTTATGGTAAAAAACTTTTGCAAAACAATAAAAGACTAATATTTTTACTAGGTTCGTTAAATAAAACTTATTATTCTTTTTTAGTATTTCTTCTTTATTTACACTTTCCAAATCAAAACAATAAATCTCAATTTATAATCAACTCAAATACTTTTATTCAGATTTAAATCACACTTGTTTTAATAACACTTTCCACAATCCAATAAGCAAAGCTTTTGAACACTTTCATAATCTGAAATCAACTGTCCTGTGCTCACCGTGAACACTCTCTTATACACTCAAGTTCGTTGTTCTCGAAACTAAATCGACAAGGTTCTCGTATTAGAATGTTCTAGATGGTTGGAATAAGGGGAACATATGACATTGGAAAAGAGCTTTTTGTTCCTTCCATAAAGTAGATATGCAATTTTCCAATAGATGGCGGTGTAGGAGTATAAAACTACCAACGCTTGACGGAGGCAATTGGTTGGAGCTTGACGCGTTCTTTAAAGAGGGATAATCATACCGGACAAGAATTATTGGAGAAAGATTCTAAAGTTTAGTTTTAACTAAGCTGCAATTAAGAATCTGCAAATTTAAGCTTTGGATATTTTCTTTGTTTAAGCTAAACTTAAAGTCTACGACCATCAGGTATTTCCAATTTATTTAATTCTGAAATATAGAACTGTTTTTAAATGTGTATAGGTATAACAAAGTATACATTACTAACTAACATAAAATTGATCAATACGTTAGCAGAACTCAAGCCCCATCAGGCAGACGACATGCATGTCATATCCTTAACTATTCATTATGTGGACAAAATATGCTTTACATTTTTGCACCGTATTTCTAATTTCCTTAACATGGTAACCCTGCATATGATTGAGAAAATCACCCCCAATTGGCAAATAGCAGTGCACAAAAAATAACCATCCCCCAAACAAAAACAACAAAACAACAAGAACACAGAAAAAAAAACATAAACAACAGCAGCCAGGAAAAACAGGAAGCGCACAACGGATGAAGATATAAATGGCAGTGAGCATTTTGAAATCATTCTTAATCGCACTCGAATAGCAAGCGTGCAAGGATAACGACGCCGACGACGAAGCTCGCAACTCTGTGTCTATCTGACTGAAATAAAGTACTCGTACTGAACCATCTGAGAAAACTCGCACAGTCACACAAAACAGGACACAAAATCCGTTTGCGTTCACACCAGCCAAGCCAGACCATCCTTGTCGTTCTGGATGGAAGGATATCCTAATTTCATTCTACGAGCTTAGGTTCCGTTCAATTTTGTTCGTTTTGTGTTGCGCGCTTGTTTCACATCCTTCGGGAGCAATTCATTATTATTAACTTGAGTAATATTTTGTGTGTGTGTGTGTTCCATATTTTTGTCGAGTGGAATCGTCTCGTTGTTATCCACGTCCTCGTCCTCGTTTTCGCGTGTCGCTAGCGTAAATAAATCAAAATAAAAAAGAAGTGTGGAGGAAAAAAACGTGTGTCGTTTTCAGACATCCTGATTCCTGAGGGATAGACGAAAAGATCAAAAAAAGGTTTATCAAATTTGTTCGATTGACGATTGTCGGTTAAGTCGTTTATCGACTTGTTGTGCGTTTGAGTGGATAAAAAAAAAATAAAAACAAGTGCTTTATCCTAAGAAGTCCTTAATTTAACCGAATTATTGCGCTAACATCTTGTGGCCCCATTATGCCGCGTCAGGTGCTTTGGATTGGAGTTCTTGCTGTGATTCTGCTTGGATGCATGCCATTAAAAAATCATGCAAACAGTAAGTTCTTTCTTCCTCTTGGGTATAAAATATAAGTGTCTATTTTCTTTTTGTAAATTACTTTACTTTCGAAATTTTAAATCATAATTTTTTTTATGACCAATTTGAAAATTCGTAAAAATGAAAATAACTTTGTTACCATATGAACGTACTTATCTGGCAGCGGTTATGACTTTGGCACAGAGGACGTAAACTTAATTCGCTCTCAGCACAGAATAATCCTGAGGAGCTTATGAGTTGTATCATCTTCTGTTTATTTGTTGCCTTTGAAGCCCAACAAGATATGACTCTATAACCGTGTAGTGAAAAATTAATTTTTTCGTATTCCACCGGTAGACATAACTTTCGGGTGTAATTCTTTGAACCAACCCGAAAGAGGAAACATCTTTGAAGGAAGCTGGGAAAGGTGTGCACTTTAAGTGTTCTGTGGCAGAACCAGTTGCCTTATTACGCCAAGAAATATTATTTAATGACATAAAAATATAAAAGGGACTTTTGAATGTGGGTGTATTTTTTTTCGGGGGGTTGTTGTGAAAGGGTATGGCTTAAGGAAATATAACTTAAAGTGACACGAATGAATTTTTTATTTAAATACAAATACAATTCTTTTTAGCTTAGGTAAATTCTGACGGTTTTTGTTCAAATATTTCAATTTAGTTAAAAGTTAATTCTATTATTTAGTATGAAAAGTGGGCCCTTAGCGTATTTAATTAATTATTTTTGTGCGAAATAAACGCTAATTAAATGTAATATTGTCAAAACTGTATTTGATGAGTTTGAAGTATAATTGAATCAAAGAATTTTCAATTTGAATTAATATGCTTATATTATATATATGTAAGTAGATTATTACTTATTAAAATATGTAGGGTGAGCTATTGCATTCTAAAGCTTAAACTTTTTCTTGCAACTATTTGTATCGTGTAGATCTAGATTTTAATAAAACTTAATAGGTACTTCGTTGATGGTAAAGTTTAACAAAGTGGTTTACTGTCCGTCCGTCGGTGTTGACCTCTTTGCCTGTGAGTCCACGTTACGTCGAGCTAGAATTTCAAAGAATTGAACGATTTGTTTCAAATCTGATAAATACAATTTTTTTTTGTAATTCCTAGAGGAGAAATTCTGTTGTAGCTCATCTTTAACGGATAGTCGCCATCTAAAGTTTTTTTGTTTTTTTTTCCTGAATTTTCTCGAAAACAGCTTTAACGATTTTGACTTAACTTCGAATTTTTGTTATTCTAAGTGATTGTAATTAAAATACGATTTTTGTTCTTTTGAGTAAAGTCCACACAAAAGAAGAAGCATTTTCATGTCCTATGTCTTATTTTCGGATTTTTCTTGTACATTTTAGAATTGGATAAAATTTTGAAAAAAGGTAGTAATACATAAATCACACAAATGATATTATTTTTGTTAGTACTTTTGACTGTTTCACATTTTTATGTAACAATGTGATGGTACTTAAAATCTTTTACTTTATGTTGTCGATCACACTCAGGAGCTGAATCACATAAGCAAATTTTTCTAATCCAGTCGTGCTTTTTTTCATTTAAAGTTAAAGTTGTTTTGAATGAATCAAACTTTGGTGGTTTGAAACAAAATTCTTTCTCTTGAAAGAAAAATGTGCGGAGTGAAATACTTTGTATTTTTTGTCAGCTTACAATTTATTTTGATTGTAAGCAAAATTGAAATATACCGTTCTATAAGAAAGCAAAGGCAAAAGACAAAGGCTACTTTTTTGCCCAGAGCATTGATTGACATTGGTTATATTTTTTCTTTGAGTTGGACTCAAAAAACTGTTTAGAAAACATTAGTACCATGAGGAACACTTGAACTATATTTTTTTTGAGAAACTGTATATCGTCGTCGTTCAATGAAAACTCCCTAAGTCCATTTTTTGTTTTTTGAGATATTTGCATTTAAACTTGGAAATTAATATAAAAAAATCCAAAAATTATCAGAATAGCACGATCTCAGGCTTCAATTATAGAATGGGTTTGGCTTAGCCATTGTGCAATAAATTTTTTTTGCAAATGGTTTATCCGAAATGAATTAAATAAGAATTGAATCACATTTTTTTTTTAAAATGGACTTAGGGAGTTTTCATAGAACGACGACGATATATAACTATATATGATTCTGATTTTGTGTCTTTGGACTTGGAGTTTGTTATTTCGGATTTAAAAAATTAATTTTTGTGGGGAAGATGATATAAATTTTGTTTCTTAAAAAAAAAAATAACGTTGGGTCTACTCATTTTAATTTTCTATGAACAAAAATAGAGTTCAATTGCGTGTATTTTTCTTAAAGTTAAATAAAATCAATCGCAAATTTTCTAAAAAGTTTAAATTTACTTTTGCTTTTGTGCAAAAGTAAGAAATAAATAAAATCTGGCGCTACTAAAGCAAAACTAGATGTATCAAAATTTGCAAGTTTTAAGGAAACGGTTTTCAAAGTTCAACAAATATAACAATATAAAAATATTTTCAAAAAAAAATTATTAGGCGGAACAGTAAGACATATTATGTATACAAACACGTAACTTTTGGTTCATGTCCATTTCTTTCTTGGCTTTTTTAAACTTTTGATTTGTGTAATATATTTTTACTTGCGAACTCGAGATTTTGATCAAAGTTAACATAACGATGTGATAGCGAAGACTAAATAAAATGCACGACTGGATCGCACGAACTTGCTCTTATGTAAAAGTACTTTGGAATTTAAGATACATATTTTAAATATAAGACATGGATTTAATGAGATAAAAATGTTCAAATGCATAAAATTGCCGTTCGGTTTCCGGAAAAGTATGAATTTATGCAAATAAACTTTAAAAAATCGTTGTATTATTAAATAAATTCTTTATATAAGAAATTTCTCTAAAATTTTTCAAGAAAAAAATGTGCGATCCGAATTTTAATTATTAAATGATATTTATTTTAGGAAATAATTTAAAAAAATAATCGTTTATAGGTTTTGAAGATATTGATTTAAAAAAAGGTTTTTAAAAAAAAACAAATAAATATTTTTTCGAATATTTTTATATACAATATTATTTTAAACTTAAGGGGGCTCCTGCTGAAAATTTTGGGTTAAAATCCTTAGAGCCGTTAATGAGAAAGTCGAAAATAAAAAAAACGGGTCTATGGCAGGTACCCTTAATAACATTTTGCCCCAAAATTTTGTTTAACCAAAATGTAGCCTATGTTCATAATATCACACTTAATTTTTTTTTATCAAAATCGTTAGAGCCGTTTTCGAGATAAATAAGACTTTGCATTACGGGTTTATGGGGGTACCGTTAGTTTTGGAGCTAAAAAAAATTTTCCGAAGAACGGTTATTGAGGGTACCCCCCATGGAATCATTTTGTTTGTTTTTGATTTTCTCAAAAACGGTACAACCGATTTTGATCATTTTTTTCGGAAAAACTCCCCAAAAACTTGAATAGAATTGTGCATCCAAATTTTCAAAAAAAAAAAATTCAATTTTTTTTTTCAAAACTCAATATTTCGAAAACCCCATGCTTGATTTTTTTTAAACTTAACAAATAAAAGTTTCTCAATATAATCTACAAGACGTGAGAAAAAAAAATTATTTTACCTAAAAATAAAGGAACCCACCATACAAATGTTAAAAAATGGTTTTCTAAATCGTATTTTTCTCGAAAACGGCACCCAGAATTTTGATAAAAAATTTTTTCTTTCAATTAATTTTTACGATCTTTAATTTAATAAAAAAAATTTAAATGAAGATATTACAGCTTGTACCTACCAAAGAAGCATTTTTTCAAATTTTGAATTACTCATTATCGACTTAATGGATTTTAATGAAATTTTTTTTATAGATGCTTCTAGAAAGATTAAAAAGGATTGCGTTTCAAAACTATAAGAAAAATATTTTTTAAATTTAAAAAAAAAAAATCATTTTTTTTTGGTAAATTCAATATCTCAAAAACGGCTCAATCCACCGCTAAAACTAGTATTTATAATTATTGTTCATGCAAAAATTCATATTTGCATAGCATTCTGTTTTTATCTCTTACTACTGAAAGAATTTAAAAAATTAATTTTATCCTTATGAACAGTTTTTTCTAATAAATAACATATTAATATTAATAGGAGCAAATTCGTGCGACCCAGTCATTTATGTATTTTATTTTTAATCATTTATCTTTATATTTTGTTATCGTATGTAATTTCTTAACCTTTTAAATTAAATGCTTAAGCCTTAAGCTAATTAATTAATTAAAATCTAAATAATCTAATCTAAGCCTTTCGTTTGCATACAAAAATCGTGGAGGTAAATAAGCTTGTTATCATTTGTCAATTTCCCTTCTTAGAAATCCTTAGGTTCAAAAGTTTTAGAAAACTTGACTTATATTATATCGATACCTTCCCGCAAGAATGTATTAAGCGACATTTTTAAAATTGTTCAGGAAACGAAAAAAACGTCTCATTTAGTTTTTTTTTTTTTTTTGTTTTTTAGCCTAAGGCCCTGGTAGCTAGTGCTAAAACTTGTAAAAATTATTGATCTTGTAATTTAATTATTTGTCAATAAAGTTTAATAATAATAAATAATAATAGTTATTTTTTTGTCTATTTTATTGGACGAAACAAATTTAAAAATGTCGCTTAATACATTTTTACGGGAAACAAATCTGTTTCGTCCAATAAAATACACGAAAAACTAACTAAATGAAACGTTTTTTTCGTTTCCTGAACAATTTTTACAAATGTCGCTTAATGCATTCTTGCGGGAAGGTATCGATATGTTGTCTCGAATTGCAATTTGATATCAAAACTGTCAAATTGGCTCTATTTTGCGGGAAACTCGAAAGTAAAAGTTCAAAAACACTGTTTTTTAAGACCATAAATTGTCAAAAACATTTAAAATAACTTAAATATTTATTACTTATCCTCGCAAATATTCTGACTTTCTATGCATGATGTTTTCTTTACATTACGAGCAAGCAAAAAAAAATAAAATGCACGACTGGGTCGCACGAACTTGCTCCTATGTAATCGACTGGGAATTTTAAAAACGAATGTTATTAGAGAAAACTGTTCATAAGGATAAAATTAATTTTTAAATTCTTTTAGTAGTAACAGAATGCTATGCAAATATGAATTTATGAAAGAACAAAAATTATAAGTCCTTGTAGTGGTTTCTTTAAAAGAAGCTTTTATATACAAACTTTTTAAAAGCTTTTTAAGAAAAAATTTTGGTATGCTAATTTAAAGTTTTTATTATTGTTCGAATACAAATTAAATTTACGAAAAGAAATATTGACCCGTTTCGGAGATATCGAATTTAAAAAAAAAAGAAAAAAATAGATTTTTTTTTCAAAAATTCAAAAAATATTTATTTTAAAGTTTTGAAATGCAATGTGTTTTAGACTTTTTAGAAGTTTCTATATAAAAATTTTAATTAAGATCCGTTATTTGGATAATGAGAAATTCAAAATTCGAAAAAATGGTTCTATGGTAGGTACAAGCTGTAATATCTTAATTTCGAAAATTTTTTTATTAAATTAAAGATCGTAAAAATTAATTGAAAGAAAAAAAAATTTATCAAAATTCTAGGTGCCGTTTTCGAGAAAAATACGATTTTTGAAAACCATTTTTTTTAATTTTTTAGCATTTGTATGGTAGGTACCTTTATTTTTAGGTAAAATAAAAAATTTTGTTTCACATTTTGTAGATCATATTGAGAAACTTTTATTTATCAAGTTTAAAAAAAATCTAGCATGGGGTTTTCGAAATATTGAGTTTTGAAAAAAAATTTTTGAAGTTTTTTTTAAAAATCCAAAAAAATTTTTTTTGAAAATTTGAGTACCTACACAGTTCTATTTATGTTTTTGGGGAGCTTTAGCAAAAAAAAAATGATCAAAATCGGTTGAACCGTTTTTGAGACAATCAAAAACAAAAAAAATGGTTCCATGGGGGGTACCCTCAATAACCATTTTTCGGAAAATTTTTTTCAACCAATACCTAGATTTAATTAAATGAAAATTTTCTGTATCTTTATTTTTAAAATCTGTTGAACAGTTTTTGAAAAAAAAAAATGTTTATAAAATTTCGAAAAAAATTCGTATGGGGGGTACCGTTATTTTTGGTCTTAAAAAAAAAAAGAAAAAAAGGTGTGGGGGGAAAAAATTAAAAATGATATGTACCAAGTTTAAAGAAAATCGGCCGAGTCGTTTAGCCTGTAGTCGAACAGACAGACAGACAGACAGACAGACAGACAGACAGACAGACAGACAGAATTGCGAGACCCACTTTTTTAGTCTTCGCTATCATCGTAATGTCAACTTTGATCAAAATCTCGAGTTCGATTTTTTTTACGAATGCATAACTTGCCTTATAGTACCTATAAGTCGCAAGTAAAAAACATAAAATGAAAATTAAAAAAAAAGATTTCTTTAAAAATTTAGAAATAATTGAAAAGATTCAAGTTGAATTTAAAAATGATGTCGTAACGTATTTTTTGCACAGAAATTTATTCATGAAGTTTGTTCTCGAATATCCTAAATGCTTACACTATGTCTCTGGTATAGAAAAAACCTTTGAGTGTATGTTAATTATAAAAAAAAAAAACTTACACTGGTCTTGAAAGTTCTGCTCATTCAAAATCACAATGCATTTTAATCACTATTTTTAAAATGCCGTTTTATCATTTGAACTAGAATATTTAAAGTTTATTATCCAAGCTCAGATATAAAAATGCATATGTTAATAGCTGAGCTGATTTAATAAGAGATGTCGATCAGGGATGTCGTTTTTCTGCATTTTTCAATCCTAAAGAAAGAAAGGAAAAACCAACTAAGAAAACGAGGAAAATAGTCAGCTTAAAAAATTTTATGTTTTAGTACCAAAACTTCTTTTTACAATGTTCAAAAACCATACTCATCCATTCAATAAAAAAATACCTATTAAACACAATAATTAATCTTGCAATGCGCTTTTCCAACTTAATTCTTACACTCTTACACTATTTTCAAAGTGCAGTTGGATAATAAATTGCTGATTTGGTTAGCTCAAAATCTATAAGCGATGTAATGGAAATATGTAAATAAAATAAGAAAATAAATAGTTTCATATATTTTCTTCTTCTATAGAGTGGAGCGCGAAAATTGTTTTTCTGTAATAAATTTAAATACAACTCTTTCAAGGAAGTGTCAAATCCTCGATGAATATCTCTTGTCATGAAAAGTGCTTAACAACTTTGCAGTTCGAACTCGTCAAATCTCTAGGTCCCCTCCATTCTTGTTACGCACGCAGGAATAGTTGAGAGTTGTGAATCACTATGGATCCAGGTTATCTCTTACTTGGGTGATATATGTACATATTTCGGTATATTGTATGTATAAAGAATTCTTCAATAAGAGAGGTCAGCTGTTGAAATAAAATAAAACAATCTATGCTTAAGTTATTAACAGGATTATTATTTTATTTAAAAGGCCCATATTTGCCATATATGGAATTTGACATCATTCGAATGCCTGCCTTGGTTTCTTACGAATGCACACATCAGAGTGGTCTAATTTATGTGTTATGTTCGGCTCAATGGCATAGGTCTATTGTGACTCATTAGCAGAGACCTATGGCTTTTGGAAACCTCACAATAAAATGTCTAGAATCGTCAAATCGAATGACCATGGTGGCCAATTGGCGTCACCTCTGCAAGAGATCGTTTGGGCAGAATTTAAATCGTAGCATCCGCTGTGTGGCAGGTAGTATCGTCCTGCTGAAACTCATATCTTCTAGGTCCATATGGTTTAATTCAGACCAATGATGCCGCTGGCGTTAATTTGGAAGATGCATTGTCAGCTGTCGAGGCTTGTGTCGTCCCATTTATGGCAATTTTCCTTGTTAACACAGCCATTCATCCAAAAATGCTCCTTGTCACTAAAGATGATTTTTGGCTAAAATTGGGGTCCTTTTACCAACGCTCTAAAGCCCAGTCAGTGAACAAATGGAGTTGTCTATAATCATTAACTTTAAGCTCCTGGGTCAGTTGGATCTTGTACTAGTATAGGCCCAAGTCAAGAAGAAAAATTCTTCAAGTTGAAGTCTACGAAAGGCCGAGTTCCTGTGCACGATGAGGAATCGACTGCCTCGGGTTCTGCTTGCTGTACTCTTTCATTGACCGCGACGATGTTCTTAGCCGATCTTACATTTTCTTCACGTATTGCCAAGCGAACAGATCGTCTCAAATTTGTCTACAAAACGTTGAAAAATCGACTCTGAAGGGCCACAACGTCTCCCGTAAAATGGAAGCAGCGCTCACAACGTTTGCACTAACGAACACTCCTTTTGATATTAAAGTTTTATCATTTGGACGTGCTGTTCAATCGTGTAACTTGACAGAATTAATGGATTTCAACAAAACAACATGGTCCGCAAAGGCCACAAAAATCCACCTGCTCCATTTTGTATTATAATAAAGAAGTATCTTATTTCTTATTTATTTATTTTAAATCAATATTTTAGAAACTTGATAAAATAATCATTACTTAATTATATTAAGAAAATTTTTCATTATTATTTCAATAAAACAATTATTTAGATCAAGAACGTGTACTTTAATATACTAATGTATTATAATATAGTTTCAAACGAAATACATATATTGGTCTTATTTTTTTTTATATAAAAATAAACTTTTGGTTTAACTAACATGTAAGCATAGCTGGGCACCGTTAATCAAACAGTTAACTTCGTTAATCGTTAATCCGCTACTAAAAAAGTTAGCTTCGTTAAACGTTAAAGCGTTAAATTTCGGTAGAATTAACGCAAGTTAACGTTAATCGTTAATCCGTTAACATGTGATAAAAATTGCATTTTTTATATTTTTTTACTCTGAGCACCGGCGCTAAGTAATGCCGGTCGTCCACTAGGCGATCAACGCACAAATTTCGAATTCAACGCATTCAACTCTCAAATTTATTTCAGGTTTGACGTTTGACGTTTTTTGTTTAGCGTGGTTCGTTCAACGCGTTTCCCAACGAGTGATCCTTGGCTAAGTGTACGAAGGTATCAACTCGTTCATCAACTGGTTGAGCAACAATATCGAAAACGCAGTTGATCAACTCGAAAAAAAAATTTTTCTGTCAAAATCGAACAAGTTTATCAACTAGTGTGTACGAGGTTATTCAACATTTGAGTAAGTTGGTCAACTAGGTGTGCGGCGTTAATCAACATATGGGAAAGTTGGTCAATTATGTTTACGGGGTTCCAAACGCATTTTGTTCAACTTTAGTTGCTCAACGTGAATTACGTAAGTTGCTGCACTAGTGTTAGAAGTTGTAAATTCGTTTATCCAACGAAAGAGTTGAATAAAAAGTTGAACGAAGTTGGTTGAACTTATCGCGCACATAGTGGACGACCGGCATAATGAAATGATCAAACGAAACGAATCTCTTCGAAGTTTTCTCACTCGCACGCGCCGTCAAAATATAATACGTCCCTAGCTGTTTTTGTTTCACCCGCGGCACGCGCCGCACGGCACTTGTCTCATACTTGTCTGAAAATGTTTTTCGCGCCGCGCGGTAAATAGTAGGCATTGGATTAACGATTAACGGACTTAACGTGGATTAACGGATTTAACGTGTCCGTTAACATTTTTAAAAGTTAACTTAAAAGTTAATCCGTTAATCAAAATTTTAACTTCGTTAATTGACGATTAACGGATTAACGAGTTAATGCCCAGCTATGCATGTAAGATACTGAAAATTTGAATTTTCCTTTAAGATCATTTTAAAAACCAGTAATAAAAACGCTATGAAATTTTTAAGACCCTGTTATGTCGGACATAAACTACGGGTTCGACTTTTGTCTATAACACTACAATCCTGACTATACCAGTCATTCTCCGAGGGTTTAAGAAAACATATTATCTCACATAAGTTTGTTTTGTTTCAGTTGATGCCTGCACAGAATGGTCATACGTCAGAGCCAGACACTTTTTTGTATCGAGATTTTTATTCAGGTTTGTTCATCTGAGAAAAATTATCGGACACGTGAAATAAAACTGCCCGCAATTTATTATTTTTTTTTTGTTTTTGTATCCAAGGAGCCAAAACAGATATGATCGAAAAAAAAAAACAAAAATGTAAATCATTATCAAACATTTATGGCTTATAAGAAATTTCTAATAATTTAACGCATTAGTTTATGTATCCGTATCTGAATTATTACATTAAGTTAATGTGTAATACAAAACACGTTTAAGCGCAGCTACGTACTTATAAGGCGTGTGTATGCTATCATCGGATAGTAATTAGAATACATCTGAACCAATATTATGTAATTAAATTAGATGGTGATGGTGGCTTTGAAATTTTAAAGTCAACATTAACTACCTCGTGTGTTCATGTTCCGCCGCAATTAAAACTAAAATGGAAGAGGAGATTATTTCAACAACCACCGCCAGCATATTTCGTATACTAAATGAAAAGACATTTGCATAATGAACAATTTCATTTCATATTAGGGATGGATCGCTTTAATGAATCCCAATCGAGGGAAAAGCCCAGCTCAATTTTAATCAATGTAATTTGCAAACATTTAATTCTATCGGCCTGTAGAATTCAGAGCTGGATTTTAAATTAAAAAAAAAACTAGGGCAAGTTCATCGGGTATGCAAGGAATTCAAATTAGATACCTTGAACTTTTTAGCGGCTTAGAATCGATTAACAAAAATAAAAGTGCAGATGAATTCATTCTTAAGCAAAATAAATATGTTCCCAGTAATGTAAGATGATATAACTAAGATGGCACTAAGATTCAAAAAAGAGCCTAGTGACTTACAAATCGCAATCAAATATGTCTGAATGTCGTTGGCAAGACTGAAATATAAAGGATTTTTCAATTGGCGCCGGTAGATTTTGGCCTGTGGTGGCCATGTTGTTTTGGTGACATCTATCAAATCTGTTGTTTATTAGTCAGTTAATGCCAAATCACCATGGCAAGTTATAAAACTTTATTATTAAAATGAGTGTTGGTTAGTTCAAGTACTGCGCACATTTAGCTCATTTCTCGGTAGAGGTAATGACCCTTCACTGACTGTGTTTTGGAGCATTTGGAAGAGGATCCCGAGTTTGTCCAAAAATCATCTTTCCTGAAGAGGCGCATTTTTGAATGAATGAACGATGATAACCAATTTCTTTTGAAACAAATGCATCTAGACGACATGACGCACAGCGTATGCCACGATTGACATTAGATATGCATGAACGATTTGAGGGTAAGGTTATCTCTCGCAGTGGTGACCAAGGTCATGTCATTTGACCCCGCTTTTTCTTGTAGGCTTTTCTAAAATGGAAGGCTTAAGCCAATACACCACAAACAACCGATGCTCTTAAGGTGAACATATTACAGGCCATCGCTCAAATTCAGCCGGATATATGCGGAAGAGTTATAGAAAATTGGATCACTCGGATTCGTGCAACTGTAAGAAGCCGAGGTGGAAATTTGAACGAAGTAATATTCCATATAGAATGGCTAACATGGGCCTTTCAAATGAAAACAAAAAATTGTCAATACCTCACGCAGAGCTTAGCTTGTTTTATTCCCGCCCTTATTGATAAACCATCATTGGGGCAGATTTGAACAAGCGTGTTGGGGCATTTTTGAACATGTTCAAAGCTGCCCCGATTAGTTTTTTTTAACATATTTAAGACATTTAAAAGAAAATTTAATCAGCTTGAAGCAATTAATCAAGCAATTTGTTATCTGTTCTATAGGGCAAATATTGGTTTTAGGTAAAAAATGTTTTTGTCATACCGTGCGTCAGTCTCTAGGTCTATACGTTCTCTGTCTCATTTTTGAGCTATTGAATACTGAAAATAAGACCTAGTTAAAGCTTTTTAGACAGGTCGAAAAAATCTTAAAATTTTTGTAGCTTTATAATAATATTCTAGTTTAAGCTATTTTTATTCACACAAATTGAAGCTTAGGCTTGGAATACAAGCTAAAACTAAATGAACTTAGCGTTGGCTATCTTAAAATAGCTATTACTAGAAAACGTTTTTAACTATAGCTATAGCTTAAGCTTATTCTTATTCAAACCAGCTTTTACTTAAAAATCCAAGTTTTAGCTTTGGCTTTTTTTATTCACAAGGGCCAATATCTGATCCGAAGCTCAAAGATGAACCAAAATTCAATATAAATATTTCGTTAAATGGACCAAATATTTTTATAAATTGAACCTCAATACCACTGTTCAATGTGAGTAAAATATCAGGCCAATTGCTCAAATATTTTAGGTTTTATCAGTCTGGAAAGCACTTTTTGTTCAAATGTGCCCCACTATCCCCTAATGATAGACTAAGAGCCTACAGCAATTTTTGGGTGTGATTGATAACAAAAAATAATTAGTTAAATTAGATAGTCCTTTAGTAGTTATTTACAAATGTGAACGTCTTGCATGCTCTAGTGGGAGCAATAGTGCATAATAGTGCATCAAATATGCAGTTTTTTTCAAAGTCTAAATAATTGTGATAACAACTTTGCATTAACTTCAAAATGTAAAGCTAAACGCCCTGATTGCATATATCGAGGTCCAAGACGTTATGCATGCAAACTTCTGCCTGCAAGACGTACCCTATTCTTATAGTGTAAATCAAAGGGCACGGTAGTGCCCAGCCAAGTTCTGGCACTACACCCTTTTTAGAGGAACAAACTCAGGCGATTTTTGACCGCTTCCTATCTTCAGTACCAATGAAGTCAGAAACTTAAAACTCCGAATATATGCTACGCTAGTTAGGCACAGGCGCCTCACTAAATATCAATTTTCTAGTATAAGCGGTTCCTGAGATATAAGGCCTCAAAAATCACAAAAACCGTAACTGACTGACTGACTGACAGATCATCAAAATTATGGCGCACTTCCCGACATCGTAGAATCTTGTAGTTTTGCACAACGGTAGGTCTTGTCATGCAAGCAGAGGAAAAAATCGAAAATATGAAATTTTCCATTCAGGGGGCGTGGTATCTGCCCCCTTTTTCCAAATTGGTGTTGGTTGAATGGAGAACTTCCGACTACTGTAAAACGATGAAATTTGGTGAACCGGTAGGGCTTATATTGCATATCAAGAACAAAAAATAAACACCAACGTTTTCCATTCAGAGGGCGTGGTATCCCCCCACTTTCTCTGAATTGGTGTTGGTTGAATGGAGCTCTTCCGACTGCTGTAAAACGAAGAAATTTGATAAAGTGGTAGGGCTTAAATTGCATACAAGGAAAAAAATATAAAATTAGCGATTTTCCATTCGGGGGCGTAGTATCCGCCCACTTCCTCAGAACTGATGTAAATTATATATGATGTAAATTATATATGGCGCACTTCCGATTGCAGTAGAACAATGAAATTTGGTAGAACGGTAGGGCTCAAATCGCATATAAAGGACCGAAAATAAAAATCGTGGTTTTCCATTCAGGGGCGTGGTATCCGCCCACTTTCTCCGAATTGGTGTTGGTTGAATGAAGCACTTCCGACTGCTGTAAAACGATGAAATTTGATAAAGTGGTTAATGCTTAAATTGCATACAAGGAAAAAAATATAAAATTAGCGATTTTCCATTCAGGGGCGTGGTATCCGCCCACTTCCTCAGAACTGATGTAAATTATATATGGCGCACTTCCGATTGCAGTAGAACAATGAAATTTGGTAGAACGCATATAAAGGACCAAAAATAAAAATTGAGGTATTCCATTCAGGGGGCGTGGTATCCGCCCACATTATGAGAAAATTTTTAATTTATATGGAGCACTTCCGATTGCTGTAATTAAGGTAGGTATGTTAGTGTTAGGTATCTTGCCAGGGCAAGAAGAACTAATTGAAGCGCAAATCAAAACAACCAATAACAAAAAGAAAATATACCAAAAGAAATAGGAAGCTATAAACTAAGTTGATTTTAGTAGGTAGAGTCCACTCTTCTATCCTTCCGTATCTTTTGAGATTTTGACATGGCAAAATATTAAAATCTTTGCAAAAAGGAGTGAGATCAGACCAAAAACATAAATGTTAAAAAAAGAGCCAAGTTCTTCTATACAAAAACCTTTGTGTAACAAGTCAGCCGTGAAAAGTACTGAGATCTGAAAATACGCCAAGCTCTTACTTCATGAAGGCCTAATACCGAATATTTAAAGTAGAATAATATTGAAACAGCTACAATGTAATAGAAAAATTTTATTATTTAATGATTAGTGACTAAAATGTGATGGGCTTACTTGGCAAGTTTTTTTTTATGCCCAATTCGAAATATTTCTCAAAACTGTTCCACAGATTTTTTACGAAAAAAAGTTCGTTTAATTAAAAAAAAGGTAATGGTTGACAAAAAAAATCCGAGGAACAGTTATTAATGGTACCTACCCTAGAACTATTTTTTTGCTTGTGATTTTCTCCAAAAGTTTGGATAGTATTGTATACTCAAATTTTCAAAAAAAAAAAAATTGGATTTTTAAGATGTTTCTAATTTTTCCTACCATACAACCATTTTTCGAATTTTCGGCATAAAGGATTTAACTGGAATTTTTTCTAGAGAAGTTCCTTACAAGTTTGAAGAACATTACATTGCAAAACTTAAAAAAATAAATATTTTTTCGAGTTTTTGAAAAAAAATTATTTCTTTTGGAAAATTCGATATCTCAAAAACGGGTCAATATTTTTTTTCTGAACATTAACAAAATAAAAACTTAAAGCTGGCGAACCAAATTTTTTTCTTAAAAATTTTTTACAAAAAAAATTTTATATAAAAGCTTATTGTTTTAAGAATCCGATCCAACGACTTATAATTTTTGATCTTCCTTAAATTCATATTTGCTTTAGAAATCACAGGCATTCTGTTTTTGTGTCTTTCTACTAAAAGATTTAAAAAAAAATATTTTATGCTTATGAACAGTTTTCTCTAATTCCATTCATTTGTAAAATTCACAGCCTATTACTAAGGAGCAAGCTCGTGCAACCCAGCATTTTATTTGAGTTTTCTGTTAAAATTTTTCAGTATCATCAAAATTTTATCATAAAAAATTATAATTTTAAATCATTAATATTTTTATTTAATTTCAGTATTTAACAACTATTGATAATATTTTTTGAACAACCGCAAAATAGCCTTCCAATTTGTTATAACAGCTTGTTTGTGTATATTCAAGAACCGGATACTGTTCGGCAAAGTTAGAGCCAGTTAAAAAAATTGACACTAAACATCATAAAATTCGTTATAAGTCGAAAAGGAAGGGAAAACGTTAAAATTACCTATTAAGTTTTTCGACTTAAAAACTTCCAAGAACCCATGGTTTTCGTCTAAGTCTGCTTATTAAATAAACCTTTTTAATGTATAAATTTTGGATCTTGCTTAAATTGTTTGGCATTCTTTTTTTTTTAGTTCAAATTAGTTGGCCATTTCAAAAATGAATTTCATGCTTTTGAACAATTTTCTTAATGATATGTTTTTATATGGAACACTTTTAAACTTCTTTGTCTCTCGTTTATATTAACAAAAAAGAAACCTCATACGACCCAGTGGCGCATTTAAGTATTTTAAGTATACTTATTGTTATTCACATAGAGTAATTTAAAAGAATGAATATATAATATAAGAATGAATATATAATATAATTACATGTATATGGATTTAAAAATGTACTAAATTATTGAAAGTGGTGGAAATTTCTTGTGCCAGAAATAAAACGTGTATATATTTTTCATTTATTATTTATGGCACTCCTACAAAGTTTTCAATTATCGTCCCTTACTCATCAATCGACATTTTCCATTATGTATTTAATTCTTCTTTTTTATTTCAAAAAGGGAGAGATACATCTTAATGATTTATTTCAATACTGAATATCATCTCATGAATCTGTTCCATGTTTTTTACATGAAGCACTTTATAATTATTAGAATGAAGTTCCTTATATCCGGTTTCGCGCGGAGGGTTAATCCTTTCCAACGGTCTGATTTCATGCATTATGACAGACTTTTTGAGACAGAATTTTTTTTTCGGTATTAGGACTACATTTTTGAATTGATAGTAGTATCGTTTACCATAAGTGCGTTCGACTATCCTGCAAAAGGTCCGAGTTCGATACCTATCCGCAGCAAAATTGGGATATACAGGGGTGTATTGCCTCTTGCGAGGAAGTGAAAATTTCTCCACCTGTAATTTCTGTCATGAAAAGTTTTTGTAATCTTAGTCGCATGGTCTGGACAGAAAATCAAAGGTCCCCTATTCCAGCTAACACGCACGCATAAATTTTTTCATAGCATTACAAACAAAATTTTACATGAAAGATTCTCACTAAGAAGGTATTTTCGAAATTTTAGTTCTCAACAGGGTTTATAGGGTTAACAGAAACTAAAGGTAAAAAATCTGTTTTATCAAAAATTACAGAAAGAGACTTTACTTTTTTGTTAAGATTGTTAGATTACATCAAGAAAGTGTAAGCAATATGAGATTTTTTTTTTTAATTTTTATATTTTTATAAAAATATCTGAAATATGTATCAGCAGTACATGAAGTAATACATTCTAATATATCATTCGCAGATCTATTTAACCAAATACTAAACCAATTAAACCTGAAAAAAAAAATAGATCTAATCCAAACGAAAATCCATTTAAACTAAAGGCAAATCGATTTAAACAATTAGTAAATTACTAACAAATTAAGTTAAAATGTTAAAAGTTTTAATTGATTTGGGTTAAATTTATTTGTTTTGGTTAAATTTATTTGCTTTTAGATTAAATTCATTTGCTATTTGTGAATTATATATGAAATGAAATTTTTTGGAATTTTTAAAAACCGATGAACGGAGATATAATATTTCAAAATTTTAAAGTAGGGTTTTTAGAATTTTTTGTGATTATCCAAATTCATAATTCATGAAAAATTTCAAAATTAAAAAAAATAAAATTATTAGAAAACTATTTATAGATATAACCTCTCTTCTGAAAATGTGCCAATGGTTGATTAGCTGTTAGTGTAACTGTAACAAATAAAATGCACGACTGGCTCGGACGAACTTGCTCCTATGTAATAGACTAGGAATTTAAAAAACGAATGTTATTAGAGAAAACTGTTCATAAGGATAAAATAAATTTTTTAAATTCTTTAGTAGTAAGAGACAAAAACAGAATGCTGTGTAAATATGAATTTATGCAAAAAGAAAAATTATAAGTCCTTGTAGTGGTTTCTTAAAAAAAGCTTTTATATACAAAATTTTTAAAAGATTTTTAAGGAAAAAAAAAATATTGAGCCGTTTTTGAAATATCGAATTTTCCAAAAAACAAAAAGATTTTTTTTTCCAAAAAATCAAAAAATATTCTTTTTAAGATTTGAAATGCAATGGTTTTTAGACTTCTTAAAAGCATCTCTACAAAAAATTTCATTAAAATCCGTCATGTCGATAATGAATATAATTCAAAATTTGAAAAATTGGTTCTATGGTAGGTACAAACTGTAATATCTTAGTTTCAAAATTTTTTTTATAATATTAAAGATCGTTAAAATTAATTGAAACAAAAAAATTTTATTAAAATTCTAGGCGCCGTTTTAGAGAAAAATACGATTTTTGAAAACCATTTTTTAACATTTGTATGGTGGGTACCTTTATTTGTCGGTAAAATAAAACTTTTTTTCATACATCTTGTAGATAATGTTGAGAAGCTTTTATTTTTTACGTTTAAAAAAAATCTAGCATGGGGTTTTTGAAATATTGAGTTTTGAAAAAAAAAAAAAGAAATTTTTTTTAAAAATCCGAAAAAAAAAATTTGAAAATTTGAATACACAATTTAATTCATGTTTTTGGGGAGCTTTAGCAAAAAAAAATTATCAAAATCGGAGATACCGTTTTTGAGAAAATCAAAAACAAAAAAATGCTTTTTTGGGGGGTACCCTCAATAACCATTTTTCGGAAAAAAACTTTTCAGCTAGTACCTAGCTTTAACTGAATGAAATTTTTTTCGTATCTTCGTTTTTTAAATTTGTCGAACAGTTCTTGAAAAAAAAAAATATTTACAAAATTTCTGAAAAAATTCGTATGGCAGGTACCGTTATTTTCAGTCTTAAAAAAAAAAGAAAAAAAAAAACGCGTGGGGGGGGGGGAAATTGAAAATGATATCTACCAAGTTTGAAGAAAACCGGCCGAGCGGCTTAGGCTGTAGTCGAACCGACAGACAGACCGACAGACAGACCGATAGAATTGCGAGACCCACTTTTTTAGTCTTCGCTATCATCGTAATGTCAACTTTGATCAAAACCTCGAGTTCGATTTTTTTACGAAGGCATAACTTATAGTACCTATAAGTCGCAAGTAAAAAGGGCATTTTCATCAAATCAGTTATATTTTTAATTTGATTTTAATTTTAAAAAAATGATAAATTCTTGATAAATGTCGTTTCGGTTGATTTATTACTTAAGTATTTAATTATAGCAAGAAATAACTCACATTTATGTGTAAAATTATTCTAAAGCGATGAAAAATTCACACTAAAATGACAATAACATGACAATTAAAAAAAAAATGTAGAAATAATGAGTAAATGCTTTTTTGCCTATCTAATTGATTTAATTGATTGCTTAAAGAGTTTTATGAAAATTTCTGAAATAAAACGAAGCCATAAATTTAAGGGAGATTGAGGAGATTTAACATTTTTCGAATCGTATAATTATTAAAGACTTTACACTTTAGCTCTAACAAGCCAATAATGAGCTCAAAGTTAACAAAAAAAAAAAAACAAAATGAACGGAAATATAAAACAAAATATTTATTTATATTAACTAATTAATTTATTAATATTAAAATAAATTAAAAAAAATCAAAACCTTATTTAATTTTGGTAAATGTTAAAAAATAATCAGGATATTCGAGCATCATGCTGAAATTTTAATTTACAGTACCGGAGAACTTCGTTTTAATAGGGGTCCTTCGGAATCGACAAGATTGCAACAGTTTATGGGGGTATTTATAGTTTTTCATTTCCAGAAACTAAAGAAAATCACTATCGAAAGTTAGAGCGTCCAACAACTTGCCGTTAAATTTGAAGTGGACTCCACTTTCATTTTGGTATGAAAAGATAAGTCAAAAAGTAAAATTTCTGCAATTGGGAGAGTGCAAATCCAAACGTGGTCCACCAAGTAGGTATGCATCCGCAGAAAGTCACAATTAGTTATCGATTGTGGGCCGATGGCATCATCCGTTCGATGATCTTTTGGCGGCTCGAATTGGATGATAAGGATGTTTTTTATTATTATTCAGTATCTAACTTAAATCGCCATTCTATCCTGGACCAGCTCTCAACTGTCTAAGTATAGAGGAATTCATTGGGGCTGGATGAAGCCGTTTAGACGCATACTCTCCTAATAATCGTCGTTAGGGTAATAAGCCCCACAAACTAGCTTGTTGGTCGAGGACATCGCTCTTGCAATATGACCCCAATCAGCTTTAACAAAAGAATTATCAATTCTGCTTATGTTGGCTCCATTGTATAGAACCTGGTTGATATAATATTCTTTGTACTCCGACTCTGATTTTCAGACACCTGAAAATTTTTTATTTGAGATAGGGCAACGTTGAACCATACCGGGCACTCTTAGCAAAACATCTTCATCGTGATATCAAGCCTGCTGCTGTACAACAACCAAAGCAAAGGTTTCAGTCAGAGCGGCATTTATATGTCTGTCGAAATACAAATACTGATCCAACAAGATGCCAATGTAGTTTACTAGACTTTTACTCGCCAGTGACTGTCCATGTAGCCGTTTGATCACTTGCCTGCGCCAGTTCTTTATCGTATCCCTTGAGGCTCCACGAAACGAATTACTGAACAAATAGAATAGTTTCAGATAACTGAAAGTTCATTTTCAACTTCCAGGCACCCCAATATCACTTCATTTTACCGAAGTCTTCTGCAAAAGAGAGAAGAGAAGAAGAGTGCTATGTGCTGCAGAGAACATTCTGTCTGAGTTCAGGGTTATATTACGCAAAGGTGATCGAGGTCTATCGAATTGACATCGTGTAAAGTATTCTTTTAAAGTTTCCTTAAGTTAAATACCAATCAAAGTCAACATATCCTCTGCCATCGTTGAAATTCAGACTGATCTAGAGTTATCGAAAATTTTATCTCTCGAATGCACGCCACCCAGCAAAACCGCGGTCCCCAATTGGAACGAAGTCATATTTCATACATATTGTCAATGACAGGTCTCTCAAATAAATCAAAAAAAATGTTTGATATCTCAAAAGCAGCATTTGTCCATTGTATCTCGTTATTGTATTTGTCAATCATTTAAAAAACTATTTTATTTTAATCCTTTTCAATATGCTACCCTAAAAGTAAATATTATGGGTACCTACTTTAAAGTAAAAAAGAAGACAGGGTAACTAAATCCACCCATAAATCCAGCCCCGCGTAACACCTATGCAAAATATTACTTCCATACAAAAAAGTAAGAAACAAAAATTTTAAATTGGCTAGATTTTTGAGGCGTAAATGAAAATTCGTTTGAAGCGGTACCTACCTACCTTCGAGGAAAGTTATTTTTCTATTCAATATACTATAAAGACTGCTGGCAAAAAAATAACAAATGGCAGAGCGAACAGAGTGCCAAAATGAAAAAAAAAAATAAAAAAAAATAAACATTTTTAACTATTAATTGCTGTAGCTATCGATCGTGTTTCTATGGCTTCATTTAAACCCTTAAATGTAAACCTACTTCTTTTTTAAGAGGAAACCAATTTTTCATGCTGTGAAAAAATGTTAAGTGTTAAAAGCACTCCTAAGGGGGTTTGCGTTTGTAGGTTTGTATACATAGGTTTATTTTTTCGTGTCATATGCTTGAGGAAAATGTTGATTCGTCAATATAAAGTGAAACATGTGTAAATATTTAATTGATTTGTGGGTATTTAATGCTTTTTTAAACAAAAAATAATTTTTTTCGGAGAGGTAATGATGTTTTAAGTAGCTTAAAAATATAAAAACTCATGTTAATTAAAAAAATTATAATCCTTTCGACGTTGTCTCTATTGTCCTTTTTAAATACAGTCGATGTCAGGATGTCGAAAAATCTCCATAGTAGTTTTATTTTCGACGTAGAAGCTTTCAACAATGCATTTCTAGAAGGGAAGAATTCAAAAATAGCAGTGTTTATAAAATTCACGATAGAATAATGAATAACATTAGAGCGAGTCACGCAAATATTTCTTCTATTTTCAAGCATTGAATGATACGAACCTTTCGTTTATGGCTCAATATCCTTGGTATAAATAGAATTGATAACGTTTCATTACTACCATAATTTGTTAAGTGAGGCTCTCATTGACCTTGTGACAATATAAATTGGTATTAATGCAAGAAGCGGCGGGCATTTATAGTGGTTGCATAGTAAGTCTCTAATAAGAACTACATCATGAACTTTCCGTATCGATTCTAACGACTTTATTCCAAGTAATTGACATCTAGCTTCGTAGCCAGGGGCAAAATCCCCAATGAATTTTCTTAAGAATGGGCTTTATGAAATGCATTTGAATTTTTGACTTGCATTAAAGGTACTATAGGGCAAGTTATGCATTCGTAACAAAAATCGAACTCAACATTTTGATCAAAGTTGACATTACGATGATAGTGAAGGCGAAAAAAGTGGGTCTCGCGATTCTGTATGTCTGTATGTTCGACTGTAGCCTAAACGGCTCCCGCAATTTTCTTTAAACTTGGTAGATATCATTTTTAAGTTTTTCCGCCATACGATTTTTTTTTTGTTTTTAAACCAAACATAACAGTACCTACCATACGATTTTTTTGAATTTTATAAATATTTTTTTTTCTCAAAAACTGTTCGACAGATTAAAAAACAAATTTAATTTAAAAAAATTCAAAAAAATTAGTTAAAGCTAGGTAATGGTTGAAAAATAAAATGCACGACTGGGTCGCACGAACTTGCTCCTATGTAATAGACTAAGAATTTCAAAAAATCAATGTTATTAGAAAAAAACTGTTCATAAGCATAAAAATTAATCTTTTAAACGACTAAAACAACTTCTTTAGTAGTTGTAGGTAAAAATAGGATGCCATGTGATTCAAGCAAATATAGGTTCATGCAAGAACAAAAATTATAAGTCTTTGTAGTGGTTTTTTAAAAAATAAGCTTTTATATACAAAATTTTTAAAACATTTTTAAGAAAAAATTTTGGTACGCCAATTTAAAGATTTTATTATTATTTGAACAAAAAAAAATTAGAAAAAAAAATATTGCGCCGTTTTCGAGATATTGAATTTTCAAAAAAAAAACTATTGTTTTTTTCAAAATTCAAAAAAATATTTTTCTTAAAGTTTTGAAATGCATTGTTTTTTAAACTTTTTAGAAGCTTCTCTCTAAAAAAGTTAATTGAAATCCGTTACGCCGATAATGAGAAATTCAAAATTTTAAAAAATCGCTCTATGGTAGGTACAGTCAGTATTATCTTGTTTTCAAATTTTTTTTGTTAAATTATAGATCCTAAAAATTAATTGAAAGAAAAAAATGTAAGCAAAATTTCCGGAACCGTTTTCGAGAAAAATACGATTTTCGAAAACCATTTTTTAGGTAAAATCCATTTTTTCCCATGTCTTGTCTTTTACTTATCAAGTTTTAAAAAATCGAGCATGGGGTTTTCGAAATATTGAGTTTTCAAAAAAAAAAATTTGAAAATTTTTTTAAAAATCAAAAAAAAATTTTTTGAAAATTTGAATACGTGTTAATATTGAAACTTCTGGGGAGCTTTAACCATTACCTAGGTTCAACCAAAAGAAATTTTATGATTTTTTTTTTAAATCTTTGGGACAGTTTTTGAGAAAAAAAAATATTTATAAAATTTCGAAAAAAATTCGTATGGCAGGTACCGTTATTTTTGATCATAAAAAATCAAATCGAAAAATATCCGGGGGAAAAAATTAAAACCCATATCTACCAAGTTTGAAGAAAATCGGCCGAGCCGTTTAGCTGCAATCGAACCGGCAGACAGACAGACAGACAAAATTGCGAGACCCACTTTTTTGGTCTTCGCTATCATCGTTATGTCAACTTTGATCAAAATCTCGAGTTCGATTTTTTTTCTGAATGCATAACTTGCCTTATGGTACCTATAAGTCGCAAGTAAAAATTACGAAAAATGGTTATTAATGGTACCTCCCGTTGAACAATTTTTTGGTTTTTGATTTCCGTAAAAATGGTACAACAGATTTTCATAATTTTTTGTATGCTAAAGGTTCACAAAAGTTTGAATTGTATTGTGCATGAAGAAATTTTACTAATTGGAAGAGAAAAGCTTACTAGCTTTCCCGGGATTCATTAAATTTAGGCGATTACAAATGGAAAAATTGATCAGCTGATATTAAGAGGGCAAGATGTGGACATTAACGAAATGAAGAGATTTTTTGGTGTTCTAATGCTTATGGGTGTCTTAAAGTTTCCGACAATTGAACACTATTGAAAACTCGATTAATTGTACAACTAACCGCTTATGCATCCGATAAAAAATGTCGTACAACAGATTTTCCATTATATCGTATAATTAAATTATTGGCTAATTTTTGGTCGTTATATATTCCTGACGAAATACTTGTAGTGGATGAATCGGTGGTCAAATTTCATAATCGACTGCAAATAAAAACCTATAACCCTTCAAAAGCCAGTAAGTACGGCATAAGAGTGTATAAAATGTGTATAAATGTACGTTTGATAGCTAAATGTGATCCTATGAAATTATATATTCGGGAGCAACTTCGGCAATGGAAGGGTTCTGTCGCTGATAATTAATATACTAGTTTACCATTGGCAACATACTTAAAAAATCGCAACACGGACTTATGTGGAACAATACGAAAATATCGGTCCAGAATACCACCATAACTCACTAAACATAAATTGAAAAAAATGAAAGCATTGCTCAAAAAAAAGATGGATGCATCACGGTGCTGAAATGGCGTGATAAACGTTATGTCCTTATATGCTATCTACTTGTAATGGAAATGAATTTTCTGCTTTTCATTCACCATTAAGAAAAAGCCTCACCTGGTATAAAAATATTGCTGTAGACCTTCCGAGTAGTAGTTATTAATCAGATGCATATACATATAATAAATTACCAGACGAGGGTCCAATTTCAATGTTGCAAGCTCAAGAAATGATGTTGAGAGTATTGCTCGGTTCTTGCGCAAAAATTCCTCCAACAATATTACGGCCAAGCGAACTTTTTCTCACGGTACTACTCGTACCACGTCCCAATGGTAGAATTGTGCGAAAGCGTTTAGATATGTGCTATAACAAATTGAGGAGAGACGGTCATGTAGCTGTCTTGAAAGCAAAACAGGTGCATACAGAATGCAAACCATGCAATAAGGCATTATGCTCAACATGTTTTAACTGTACACATAAAAGGACAAATGTCTAAGCTTCAAAAAATGTAAATTATTACTTTTTGCTTAGTTTTATACCATTTTTGTATTATTTTCTGGTTCTTTTTAAATTAATTTGTTCATAAAAATATAAAGATGTATTGAATGAAAACATTTATATTTAAATAATGTATTTAAGGCAACTTTTTTCATATAATAAACACGTCATGAAAAGTATAAGTTCTTGAATCAAATATGATTCATGGACCCTGTAAACTCGGTACAAAAAAAAATCTATGAATCAAATGTGATTCATTGAACGTGATACTGATGTTTTCTTTTTTAAACAAAAAAATATGAACGTAGAGATGTTTTTGACTGGTTTGTATGGGACGTAGAATAGTTTTCATTCGATAATATTTTTGAACCATATGTGATTCATGGACGTAGGAAACGCGAGACAAATCAGATTTCATGAATCATATATGATTCATTGTGTTGCAATATTTTTCCCCGAATTTTATGAAGAATTTAGGATGATTAGGATGACGATTAGGTACTTAAAGACCGCGACTTTGGATTTATACGAATCCAATTATAATTAAAACAGACAAACAACAAACGAATTAATTATTATTAAATTGTGCAACCGGCACACACGAGAGATAAGATCGGATTGACGAAATGTCAAAAAGATTAACAAGTATGATGAGAGAAAGAGATTAAAAAAAAATATTGCAACAACACTGCGATGGGTAACGACGCAGCTAACCGGCTAGTCAGCTGGGGGTGGGTTGGTCGAATTAGATTGATGATAAAAAAAAAAGAGTAAACAATTTAGATCGAATGAAAAAAGAATTTGGGTGTTATAAAAAGGCAATTAAATAAATGCAAGTACTGGGGCGTACTTACGTGGTAGGGGTGGGCGCCAGGAAACTGTTTAGGGTCGTTTGCCTTGACCGGTATGCTGAAATTTTTTCTTCAAAAAGATGAAGCGAACACAAATTTAAATTCCCAGCGGGAAGTAATAGAGTTTTATTTAAAATAATCTAGGAAACCGTGGCTTGCGCCTGGATTAAAACCTAGAATTTTTTCAAATATGAAAAATTACAAATATAAATTTAATTGGATGAAACCAATTGAAAATAAATTAAATGATTAAAGATTGAATGAAAATGAAATTGAAATTATATAAAATAAAACAAAGGGGATTTTAGAAACACAGACCGCAAGAATGGACCGCTATCACTCGGTCCCGAAACAAACAGATAATTCAGACTACAGTAAAGGGGCGCGCGTCTCACAGTTTTGAGATTATTTAAACGAAACAAAGGCCAACCGAATTACTATTTTTGACAACACTTTATCAAACGAATTAAACTCTAAAAAAAACTAACACTCTACTTATCTTTTATTTGATATCCTGTTTATTTTCCTTCCTTCTTCTCTCCTCGATAATTTCACTCGCCCCGCTCTGGCGATTTTCTTAACCTTTCCAATTAAAACAAATTCCTTCTCCTTTTTCGAATCTATTATGTTTTTTAAAACACTTTTATTCTATTTTTCTTTTCCAAAATTATTTTTTTTTCTGTCTTCAACTTTTTATTTTTCCTTTCTTTTTCTCTCTCTTCAAGATTTTTCCAATCGCCTATCGGCTTCAATAGTCAACCAAGAATTAGTTTCACCATTTAGCCTTTATTTCTCTTTGGCCTCCTCGTTCACTCACACATTCACACACTCATTCAAAAGCTTTCGTGGAACTCGGTTACGGTACCACTCCGAGGTTGAGTTCCAACGAAACTCTCACTCACCCACACAATCACTGAATTCCCCAAGTTGTTGGTGCTGTCCCAAAACTTAGCGAATCCAAGGCCGTACCCTACCATATTTTCAATTACTATTCTAGAGAAAAATAAAAAGATATAATAAAAAGTTGAAGATAACTTTTCTGAGCATTCTCTCAGTTACTCTACTAAATTTTACTATTTTCAACTAATTCGAAAAAGGAGCAAATATGTGTGCCTAATCTTTCTACAATTTTGAGGAACCGAAGAAGGAAGGCAAATATTCAAATTAAACTACCTAACGCGCAATCTACTATTCGGTGGACCTTTGTGCAGATTTGGTGGGATAGGGAAGAGCGTTTAGCGATCCATTCTTTGATGCTGGTCTGTTATTTAAGTTAAGTTTTAGTTAAGAATTTTAGGGTGGGATCAAAGCCGTGTTCAAAAGTAAGTTAAGAAGTTAAGTAATCTGATGTTGTTGATGTTGTGTTGTTCTCATATCCACTTTAAGTGTACGTGTATGTTTCGTTCTCTTGTTGTCTTCAAGTATAAGTTTCCTCGTTTATGTAGAAGGCGTGCGAGTCTCCAGCCCATCCGCTGGCTCAACACGATCGAATTATCGGGTACCTATTTTGTCATCCTCTCTGAGCTACTCTCAAGTTCCATGAGGACAACGGACTCAAAATGTGGGTCGAAAAAATGGGAATGGTTGGGATGGAGGGGAAAACAGATATCGAGAGTGAGACTATGACTAAACAACATAGTCGAAGAAGGTTTTAAGAACAGAGATAAAGAATAGTTTTTGCTGCGGTAAATCTTACCGTAACAATTGGACAGTGAAGTTATTAAAAAAAATTTTTTTTAGATTCTTAAAACCTGATTTTTTTTAAAACTTGACGATTAAAATAACAGTGGGTAACGGTACCCACCATACAAATATTAAAAAATGGGTTTGAAAATAGTATTTTTCTCGAAAATGGCGCCTAGAATTTTGATAAAATTTTTTTCTTTTGCTTAATATTACACGATCTTTAATTCAATACAAATTTTTGAAATCAAGATATATTACTGACTGTAACTGTACCATAGATCGATTTTTTCGAATTTTGAATTTGTCACTATCGACATAACGGATTTTAATGAAAAATAAAAATTTCAAGTTAGCCAAGATTTTTTCTTAAAAATGTTTTAAAATTTGTTTATATAAAAGCTTATTTTTTTAAGAAACCACCACAAGCACTTTTAATTTTTGTTCTTGCATAAACTAATATTTGCTTGAATCACATGGCATCCTGATTTTAGCTTAAACTACTAAGTTGTTTTAGTCATTTAAAAAATTGATTTTATGCTTATGAACAGTTTTTCTCTAGTAAGATTCATTTTTGAAATTCTGAGTCTTTTACATAAAACATAGTTAAAACGTCAACGGCCTTGGCTTTGATGAAAGCATCGCTTCCCATCGATCAGCTAAATCAAGCATCATTGTGCGTGTTTAGAGGACCGTTCAAATACCAACCGTGTGCTGTTGACATGTGTTTCTTCTGTTGTTCTTTATTTCTGTGTGTCTCTCTCTGTTGTATTGTCTAGGCCGATGGCCTCTGTTGCCAGTACTTTCAGTGTCTCTACTTCGTACATTCATAGTAGTGTAATATGTAATGTAATGTATTTTAGTTAACACCAAACTGACAAAATTAAGGTCAGATTGAATAAGTTAAAAATAAATTTAAATCGTCAACATATTGCAGCCATTTACAATATTTGAAGATTCAAATGATATCATCAATGTAAAATATGTAAAGCAAAGGTCCAAGGTGCCTGCTTTGGGGGTATCCTGATATACGCTTACATAATTTCACACGAGTAAGTATCTGCAACCTTAACTAGTTGTTTTCTGCAACATAAATAAGAAGATAACTAATAAAGAACCTGGGAGTGAAAAAAAAGTTTGGTGGTTAACCGATTTAAAGGATTTACTAATTCGTTCCTTCTTTTGGAAATGATTCCCATTAATACTTACCCACATGTAACCTCAGATTCATTCCTCTCTTCCGCCTTTCTCATCCGCCATTTTGAACCAATCTTAATAATATTGCGTTTAGCCAATAATTCCCAGGAAATCTTTGACTTCTATATTAGTTCTGCTTCACTCCGAAAGTCCCTTTACAACTCGTCCTAATCAAAACCCCCGGTTTTTTGTTGTATGTTTTAAGGATGCATTTTTTAATTGTTTATATGTAAAAAAAGTGGTGCTATTATCTGTATAATAAAATCATAATAAAAAAATAAAATAAAGAAAAAAAATAAAAAAAACAACAAAAAACCCACCATAGATTTAAGGTTAGATTTAAGAACTTGCTTGTATTAAGCTAAATCTATACTATTATATAAAAGCGAAACCATTTTAAAGTTTGTAACGCACGATCTCAGAAAGTAGTCAACCGATTTATTTGAAATAAATGTTATTATTTTCTATATTCTTATAAGAGTGTTTATGGCTATAATTTTTTTTTAATTAATAATTTGTCAAACTTAATATTATTAATTTTAAATTTTTTGTCCATTTTTTTTCATTAGTTGACTTATACAACCACTCATATCTTAAAACCTATACAATAATCGACAAAGATTAGCATTGCTTCATAAAGTTGCGCAAATTTTAAGCCCAAAATCACTTCTTAGTTACACATACAACATGAGAAATAAATAAAAACAATTTATAAACTTTTTGAAATTATTTTATCTAGGAATTAGATTTCATCACAATCGCGAGGTCGCTGCTTTGTTTCATTTCATTATCATTTTATCATTTTTAATTTTCTTTTCTTCCCATGCTCTCTCTCTTAATATCTGTTCCATTTAATAGTTACGTTTTTTCTCTTACCTACCTACCGACATATTCAATTTTTCTGTATTGTATCTAACTAACCGACACACACACATTGTTTGTACTTGCGATACACGAGTATGTAGGTACTAAGTACTATAGGGCAAGTTCTGCATTTGGAAATAAAATCGAACTCAAGATTTTGATCAAAGTTGACATTACGATGATAGCGAAGACGACTGAAGTGGGTCCGACAATTCCGTCTGTCTGTCTGTATGTCTGTATGTCTGTACCTCGATCTAGAGCCTAAGCCACTGGAGCTATTTTCTTCAAACTCGGGTCTTCGGTGATTCCCTAGAGGAGAAATTGATTTTTTTTTAGCTCTAAAACTAACGGTACCTCCCATACACCCGTAATGCATAATCTTATTTATCTCGAAAACGACTCTAACGATTTTGTTAGTTAGGTGTAATATTATGGATATAGACTACATTTTGGTAAACAAAATTTGGGGGGAAATGTTATTAACGGTACCTGTCATAGAACGGTTTTTTTTGGTTTTCGAATTTCTCATTAACGGCTCCAATGATTTTAACCAAAATATTTATGCAGAAGCTCCTATGCATTTTGAAATATAAAATCTAAAATTTTTTTCGAAAAAATAGTTTTTGGATTTTTAAAAAAATAATACAAGTTAAGCTCTAAAACTAACGGTACCCCTCATACAGCCGTATTACAAACTCTTATTTATCTCGAAAACGGCTCTAACGATTTTGATAACAAAAATTAGGTATAATATTATGGATATGGACTACATTTTGGTAAAAATGTTATAGAACCGTTTTTTGATTTTTTGACTTTCTCATCAAAGGCTCTAACGATTTTAACCAAAAATTTTCAACAGGAGCCCCCTTAAGTTTAAAATAATATTGTATATAAAAATATTCGAAAAAAAGCTATTTCTAAATACTATACTACTAAATACTTAAAATTTGGCATCCCAAATTTTGTTCTCGAAAAATTTTAAGGAAATTTGTTATATAAAAAATAATTTAATATTAAAAAGTTTAATTAGTTGGCAATTCCATACATTTGAACATTTTTATCTCATTAAATCCATGTTTTCTATTTATAAAATGTATTTTTAATTCCAAAATACTTTTACATATGAGCAAGTTTGTGCGATCCAGTCGTGCGTTTTATTTTTTAAGTTACTTGAATACACTCACAAACATGAACAAACTCTTTCTTTTCAAGTGAATCTAATTCGTTACGGTAAGTATATAAATATAAACTAAAATTAATATTATTGTAGAATATTTGCTCAGTCCCATTGAGAAATGTTTTCATATGCTAAAATTAATTTAAAAAAAATATTCGTAGTTACAATTTGCGAAGCAAAGCGAGTACGGGTCGGCTAGTAAATAAATAAAAATTAATAAAATTATCAATTTTTTTCTGAGAAAATGGCCAGGAATCATTTTTCAAAGCATAGTACATTAATAAGGAATCATCCCATACACGTAATGCTCAATCACAAATATTATGCTACGTCTATTAGATTCTATTACAATTATCGTAGTGATCTAGTTAATATAGGTAATTTAATTTCCTCCAATGGTCAATATCGATGTTTCCAAAAAGTTTTGGAAAATAAATAATGAACAACTTTTCATTTGAGCCAGATAAGGGTCAAAATTTATACCTGTAAAATAATTTTTTTTTTAAATTGTCATTGTATCAGCTAACTGCATTTTTTATATTTAAATAATTAAATATCAGAAGAAAGTCTTATATTTAAATTTGTTTCCTTTGATTGACTAACTGGCAGCAGGATGCAGGAAGGAGAAAACTAATTGTGAACATAATATATTTTTTTTTATTTATTAAAGAACTAAAGAGGTTGGCTGTTATGAATTTTCTTTCTTGAAATTCAAACATACTTTGGTTACGGCTTCGCTACAAGTGGTGTTTTGAAGAGGATAAGTCCAAGAACTAAAAAAGTATTTTATTCTCTTTTTTTCTCTATCATCGACAAAGGAAAACTTAAGTCGGGCCACTTCAACTGGGCAGTGAAAAATTTGTGTGAACGTGGGATAAAGAAAAAGTTGCTCTTTTTCTAGTGGTTCTTAAGTTGAATCAGGTGAATCTCAGTAATAAGTTCGCTATAGTTGGTGGCAAAAAGTTTTCAAAAATCATTTGATGTCATTCGTAGTGTGTGGTTGAATAAGGGTTTGAATTGTTTGGATGATTTGGAAGTATCAGTCTATGAAAATAAATTGAATGCAAGGACAGAGATTTCTGGTACTGTAATCGAGAAAGTTTGTGTGGTATTTAAACTTTATTTGATTGATTTAAATAAAAGATCTAAACTTGAATATATAAATAAATATAAAATTTGTTCGTACTTATGTTTAAGATATTATTCGTTATTGGTTTTTTGACTTGCTTATAGAATCAACCGATTTCCTTATATAATAACCAAAACACGAAATCGTTGTGATTTAATAGAAAAAAGTATTTATCTTAAATTGGCAGAAAGATTGTGTTTCAAAATTGAATGCAATCAATCAGTTCCGTTCTAATATTTGTTTGGTTAAAATATATATAAATTAAATGAGGGGAAATATATCCTCTAAATTAGTTTTCCTACAAATTTTAAATTTACCCAACATTAAAAAAACTCAACCACCATTAAATGTGCAGATAAGAAAATAAATTTAACAATATATAGACGGTATCTCTGGAAATAAATATATTTCACTCCCCAATTCAAACTGTTTTGTGGCATGAAAATGACAATATTAGGTGAGAAATTGAAAAATTCAAAGCTAATTGTAGTATCTAAGTTCCATTACTTTGAAAATTCAAGTAACAGTAAAGTTAACCCATTTTGTCCTAAAATAAATAAAAGCTTCAATTTTGAGTCCTTTTTTGCTCGTTGCTTCTAGTGGCTGAAATCGCATTCTTACCGTTAATTTCCCTGCCTGCTCCCTTTAAGGAAGATATTGGTCAAAGTAATTTTCTCTTGGGTTAGCATTGGTTTAGAAACAGTATCTTATTGTTCATTTATCATAATAATTGATAAAGAAAAACCAATTTATTTAGAATAAGTTTGAAAGAAGTCTTAAGATAGTAAACCATTTTTTGTTGAAATAAAAATAGTTAAATAAAACTAGTAAGTGGTGCTTAGGTTCTTAACTAGAGTTTTTGTTGTTTTCTTGTTCTGGTTTTTATTGAGCTTCCTCTAACTTAGAGAAAAAAAAGAATCATAGGCTTAGCGGCGATTGAGGATGAGGCCAATTGCTATGCTGTCATTAAGAAAGGACATTCAACAAAGATGATATTTAATTAGAATAAAAATTAAGTCACTTAATTCATTCACAGTTACGGAACTTTCAAAAGTTCAACTTAAGGTACTATAAAGCAAGTTATGCATTCGTAAATAAAACTCAACTCGAGATTTTGATCAAAGTTGACATTACGATGATAATATGGGTAAGACGAAAAAAGTGGTCTCACAATTCTGTCTGTCTGTCTGTTCGACTACAGCCTAAACGGCTCGGCCGATTTTCGTTAAACTTGGTTGATATAGTTTTTAATTTTTTCCCCACGCACGGTTTTTCTTTTTTTTTTAAGACCAAAACTAACGGCACCTGCCATACGAATTTTTTCGAAATCTTAGATAGATAGATAGATAGATACATTTTATTGTTTGAGAGAAAATTACATAGTTCACAATATTTTTAAGTCATTGCACAGCACAGAGATATGATAACAAATTTTATCTTACTACTGAAAATCAATACAAGGTTTCTGAAATGCATATATTTTAATATTTTTAAATTTGAAGGAAAATAATTACAAAAAACCTTCATTTGAATTTTGCTTATAACTATATCACAGATAATGCTAAGATAATAAATAATTAAAAAAAAAAAGAGAAAAAACAATATGTTAAGGAAATGAATAAATAAATAAATAAATAAATACATTAATTAATAAATAAATAAATAAATGATCAAATAAATAAATTAATAAATGAGTAAATAAGTAAATAAGTTAATAAATATAATTAAATAAATAATCATCAAAGAAATTAATTATTCAGTAAACAGGTTTCATATGAATAAATAAATAAATTTGTAATTTAACAGACAAGTAGGTAAATAAATAATTAAACAGAGAAGTACATACATAATAAATAAAAAAGTTAATAAATAAACAAATTATTAAATAAAAAAGTTAATAAATAAACAAATATAATATACCATATATGTACAAATATTTTAATAAGGTGTGGTATATTTTAATAAATTAAAATGTTAATAATTATCTAAATGAATAAGAAACATAAATATGTTACATTTTTTTTTTTGTTTATTTATTTATTTTTGTTTTTTATAATAAGGTTCCTAATAAGAGAGTTTTCACTTAATTCACATTTTCTAAAAAAATTTTCATTAAGAACTTCAATTTTGCGGTTTATTTTTAATGCTGTTGCTTGTTGATGTAAATCTTGTGTTGAAAAATGCCATGGGACCTTAAGCATCATTTTTAAAATTTTGTTTTGTAAAATTTGCAATTTTTTCTTATGCATTTCAGCACAATCTTA
Source organism: Chrysotoxum bicinctum (assembly GCA_911387755.1). Taxonomy (NCBI): domain Eukaryota; kingdom Metazoa; phylum Arthropoda; class Insecta; order Diptera; family Syrphidae; genus Chrysotoxum; species Chrysotoxum bicinctum. The sequence goes on along the minus strand of OU426989.1, from coordinate 68,967,927 downwards.
TAAATATTTTTTTTTTCTCAAAAACTGTTCCACAGATTCTTAAGACAAAAATCAAAAAATTTTATTTAGCTAGGTTTTTTCGAAAGCCCAATGCTCGATTTTCTTGAAACTTGATAAATAAAAGTTTCTTAATATAATCTACAAGATATGAGGAAAAAAATTATTTTACCTAAAAATAACGTCACCCTCCAAAAAATGGTTTTCGAAAATCGTATTTTTGTCGAAAAAGGTTTCAAAAATTTTGCTAAATTTTTTTTCTATCAATTCTTACGATCTATAATTTAATACAAAAAAATTTTAAATCAAGATATTACTGACCATTAGACACTTTTCAATGCTGCCAAAACACTAGAAATGAGAAAGACTGGGAAGTATATAAAACCAGTCAACGAAAATTCAAAACAGAAACGCAACGAGCGAAACGAAGCTCATGGAGAACTTTTTGCAGTGAAATCGAAGGGACAAACGAATCTGCTAGACTAAGGAAAATTCTTTCCAAAGATTCAATCCCTTTAGGATCTCTTAAAACGCCCACTGGGTGCTGGACAGAATCCTGCAATGAGACTCTTGAGCACTTGATAAATACTCACTTCCCGGGTTGCGGGTCAAATGACAGCAACCTGGAAACAGAACCCTACACGGAACACATTATACCATCGGATATTATAACGGAAGAAAAGATAAGATGGGCAATCCATTCCTTTTCTCCGTTTAAATCCCCTGGCCTTGATGGCATCTTCCCAATGATGCTACAGAAAAGCGAAATCCAAATAATACCGCTCCTGAAAAACATATTCCTTAACAGTCTAAAATGGAGATATGTTCCTTTATCATGGCGCGAAGTCCAAAAGCTGGAAAGCCCAGTCATACAGAAGCAAAAGATTTCAGGCCAATTAGTCTGACATCGTTTATTCTTAAAACGTTTGAAAGACTGATAGACCTACACATTCGTGGCACTCTGGAACTGGTTGATTTATCCCCAGCTCAGCACGCCTACACAAAGGGGAAGAGTGTAGAAACGGCACTTCACAGCGTCGTTAGCACGATTGAGAAGACATTGAGCGACAAAGAATATACCCTTGCTGCGTTTCTCGATATTGAAGGAGCCTTCAATAACGTGAACAATAAAGCGGTAAAGGCAGCTCTAGTAGACAATAAAATCGATAATTCGATAATACGTTGGGTTATGTGCATGCTAAAGAACAGGCAAAGTAACTCGGAACTGGCAGGGATACAGATGAGAGTGTCCACATCCAGGGGCACCCCACAGGGGGGAGTTCTCTCACCACTCCTTTGGGTGCTGGTTATGAACACAATTCTCATTAATTTAAGACACTGTTGTGTAAAGATAGTAGCCTACGCTGACGATCTTGCGTTATAAGCTACAGGTAAATTCTTACCCACTATCAGTGAACAGATTGAATACGCCCTTTCTAAGGTTAATAGATGGACTAGAAAGTGCGGCCTGATAGTTAACCCGTCAAAAACAGAATTAGTCCTCTTCACAAATAAAAGGAAAATACCAAACTTCAGAATACCTTCAATTGAAGGCACCCCGCTGAAGATTTCAGATCATGCAAAGTATCTTGGTGTGATTCTAGATAGGAAATTAAACTGTAGTCTTAACACTAAGGAAAGAGCGAAAAAAGGAATGATTGCATTCTACTCCTGTAACAGAATCTTTGGGAAATCCTGGGGACCTAGTCCAAAAATTATCAGGTCGATGTATTTGGCGATAATCAGACCAATACTAACCTATGGTAATTTGGTATGGTGGAATGCAACGGAAAAAAGCACGAACCTCAAAACTCTGGCAAAAGTACAGAGACTCGCGTGCATTGGGATTACGGGTGCCATGAGATCCACACCAACTGCAGGGTTGGAGGCGATACTCAACCTGAAACCCCTAGACCTTTTCGTACAAGAATCCGCAGCATATAGCGCCTTAAGGCTAAGCCAGACTAATACCTGGAAAAACACCGCGATAGGACATGCTCAAATTCTTCAGAAATACTTGGGTGATAGTATCATTACAGATTTTACAACACCCGAGCTTGACTTTTACAAACCATTCCAAACTGCCTTTCCAAGCAGAGAAGAATGGCTGAACAACCAACCTTACACCAGTGAATCAGAAATAGCAATCTATACTGATGGCTCCAAAATGGACACAGGTGTTGGTGCAGGCTTTTTCTCAGAACCTCTTGAGCTAAACAACTCACCTAGGCTCCCAGATCATAGCAGTGTCTTTCAAGCGGAGGTCCTGGCAGTGACAACAGCTGCTAGACAGGTATCAATGATGGCGATACCACGGGCTGATATCACCTTTTACATTGACAGCCAAGCAGCAATAAAAGCGATTTCTGCCACTGTGATAAAATCGAAGCTTGTCTCCTGCTGCCGCGAAGAGCTTAAGGTTCTTGGCACGCAGCACAATATTAGACTCTGCTGGGTACTGGGACACAGCGGCATACCAGGTTATGAAAATGCCGATGAGTTGGCAAGACAGGGATCAGCGCTCGACGCAAGTCAAGCAGAGATGGTAAGCATCCCACTCTGTAACATTAAACAGAAAATTTCAGACATAATCCTAAGGAAATCCAATGAAAGGTGGAATCTTCTTGACACCTGTGATACTACTAGGAAAATATAGCCCTGCTTTAACAAGCAGAGAACTGACAAAATTATACAACTTAGTAAGAAGTCCCTTCGCTCTCTCACGAGCATAATTACCGGACATAATTTATTGAAATACCATAAATTTAAAATGAAACTAAGTACAGATGACCTATGTAGAGGATATGGTGATGAAGAGGTACATGAAGACACATCACACTTTCTCTGTCATTGCCACTATGTCACCAGAGAAGGAAATGGCTTGGTAGCTACTTCTTTGATAATCTAGAAGATATTTCTAATATTTCAGGAATACGCATATTGAACTTCGTCAATGCCTCAAAATGGCTTGACTGATTAATAGAATACATAGGTTTTATCAGGAAAGAGTGATAACACTCACGGGTAACACAATGGATCTACATTGATCTAAGTGTGACAATAGCAACATCAATTGTCAGCCCAAGAACCTAACCTAACCTAACCATTAGAACGAATTTTTCGAATTTTGAATTTCTCATTATCGGTATAAGGTATTTTTAATGATATGATTTATAGAGAAGGTTCTAAAAAGATTAAGAAACATTGCATTTCAAAACCTTAAGAAAAAAATATTTTTTTTTTTGGAAAATTCGATATCAAAAACGGCTCAATATTTTTTTTGTAAACTAAATTTTTATTCGTACAATAATAAAAACCTTAAATTGGCGTAAAAAAAAAATTCTTAAACTTTTTAATATAGTCACTCAAACAAAAATGCGTCTGGCTACCAGGGTTGCGAATTTTTGAATTAAAAAATCCTTAAGTCATAAGTCTATAGATGACTTGTGAATTAAAAAAAATTAATTCATAAGATATTTGGTGACTTATGAATTAAAAAAAAATTAACTCACAACCCCATAGTGACTTATGAATTAAAAAAAATTTAAATCCTAAGCTACTAAGTGACTTATGAATTTAAAAAAATTTAAGTCATGAGCAACAAAGTGACTTATGAATTAAAAATAAATCAAGTCATCAGGGAGTATCTAAGTGACTTATGAATTTAAAAAAAAATTAATACACAAGTCAGTTGGTGACTTGTGAATTAAAAAAAAATTAATTCATAAGTTAGTTCGCAGATTGGAAATTTTTAAGCTTGTTTTGACTAACTAATTATTTAAATATTAACGAAAGCTTTTGGAGATTTTTTTGGGAGTTTCCGTTTATGCAGTCCATATTATATTCAATTAAATAAAAAGCAATATTGATAAATTCTTTGTGTTGAGCAAATGATGGGTTATCATTATATAAATTTCCTGAGTGCATATTTTTATGCATATGCATTTAAATTTTTTGGTTTTCATACTTTACATGAGTTGATTATTTGATATTTTTTTCTAAAATTGTTTTAAGTACCTGAAACTAATTCAATATGTATTTTCAATAAAATTGAAAAAAAAAAAACATTCCGTTTTCTTAGTTAAGTACTTCGAAACTTTTGGTACCTACTCAGTAAGTATAACATTTAATTTTAATTTTTAATTTTGAATATCTTTTTAGCTTTCAAATCTAGTTTTTAAATCATAAGATTATCATGCTAGGTTATAAATTATCTATTTCATAATTTTTCTAATCAGCATTTATCCATTAACTTATGAATTAATTTTTTTTTTATTTCATAAGTCACTAAGTTGGTTTTGAATAAATTTTTTTTAATTCATAAGTCACTTACTTGCTTATTATTTGAATTTTTTTAATTCCTAAGTCACTTAGTAGGTTCTGAATTATATTTTTTTTAATTCATAAGTCACTCACTAGCTCTTGAATTAAAGCCAAGCTTAAGCTAACAAGTGACTTAAGCTTTTGCAACCCTGCTGTCTTCTAATTTTTTTTTCCAAAATTGGGGGACACTTCCGGTCCAAAGCCAGCGAATCTACGACGTTGTGTATGGATATTAAGTTTAAATTCCAAAGATATGTATATTGATATGATATGGATGCAGGCCCCAGTCCTGAATCAAAATTCGTGCAGTTGATGAATGAATGGCCTCATGTTTTCCTGCAAACTTTAACGAACCTTGGCAATGTTCTGAGTCGATCTTACTTTTTTTGACGAATGGCTGGTTACTTTTCAAAGGGGTTTTTCGAATTTGAACACCAAAAGTTAGAGCGTCCATTATTAAGGGCCACTGGATGACTGGATTTCAATAGGAAAGTTTTATTATTTAGAGGTGCTGCTTAATCGTGTTACTTGTCATTTTAACTGAATAATAAACAAAAGATTTGACTGACACTGCCAAAACAACATGGCCGCCACAGACTGTCAACCGTTTCTAATAGAAAACCCTTTCATTTCACAAATAATTAATATTCTGTTCATTTCTGTAGTAATTTTCATATAGACCAAGAGCCCACAGCAATTTTTGGGTGTGATTGATAACAAACAAAAAATAATAAGCATAATTAGGTAGGCCTTTTATAGTTATTATTGAATGTGAACGTCTTGCATACTCTAGTGGGTGCAATAGTGCATTATAGTGCATCAAGTATGCAGTTCTTTCCAAATTCTAAAAAATTGGGATACAAAATTTGGCATAACTTCAAAATAAACAGCTAAGTGCCCTGATTGCAAATATCGTGGTCCAAGACGTTTTAAAGGTGGCCATCTTAGTGCAAGAAGTAGCCTATTCGTATCGCGTCTGGCAGGCAGAAGGCTGTCTGCAAAACGTCTTGGACCTCGAAATTTTCAATCAGGGGGCTTAACTCTACATTTTGGTAAAGTTGTTATCACAATTATTCGGAATTGGAAAGAACTGCATACTTGATGCACTATTATGCACTATTGCTCCCACTAGAGTATGCAAGACTTTCACATTTGTAAATAACTATAAAAGGCCTATCTAATTATAACTACTAATTATTTTATGTTATCAATCACACCCAAAAATTGCTGTGGGCTCTTAGTCTAATAGCTGTCACGTGACCGTTGGATACTGAGGAAAGGTTCGGTTTCATGATGGATTGTTGGAATGATATTATCGTCCAAGGTTTTCATACTTCTAAATCATATTGGGCCAGATGTCTTTGTAAGCTAATCATCCTTCTCATCAGTTGATTAAATGGTTGTTGGCGTAGCTTATTTGCAGCAACCATTAAGTGCTTGTTCAAATGGATTATCTTGGATTCAAAGTGTTCGTTCTCCCCCAAATATTTTTTGGAGATAGTCAACCAAACTGATTAATGATTAGAATTTGTGTATGCTTGCTTAGTCCAGTTTATTTTTTGTCAGCAGATAAACACAACAATAGAGATTAGAATAGTTCGCGAGTATGGTTTTATGCTCAGCATCTCGTTTATGTTGATGACTAGGTTATACAGTGCTGGGGTGATTCTTCTGAAGTTTCTAGTTAAGAAAATTTGTCCACATACTGGTTTTATTTGCATTAGTAATTTTTTTGTAAAACTTAAATGGACCTCATTTTTCCAGACAACTTTCAAAAGTGACAGCCACGTTGAGTTTCTGTAAAATTTGTTAACGAATAGAACGTTGTCGCATTTGATTGGTATATCCGATGTATAGAAATGGTCCATTTTTTGAGCATTTGGCAACATCAGCTCTGATATTCTTCATGGTTCTTTCGCAGTTTTTTAGCTGCACGAAGAAGCTGCTAAATTCTTGATCCTTCTGAGTATTAGTTCTTTCAAGAGCTGACTTAAATTTTCGCAGACTTCCATTTTTGTTGTCATAGTTGTGGAAGATGATGGTTTAAAATATCTATTGTGTATTAAAAATATACTATTTGTGTAAGCCTCTTTAAGAACAAATTGAATAATCTATACGGAAGACGTAACATCTTATTTCGGTTATGTGAATTTTCACTTAAATAAAAAAAAACAAAATGCAGGTATAATAAGTCTTAGAAACTAAGTTTGACTTTATTAAGAAATTATAAAAAGACAAATGAGTAAACAAAAATATCGATTTTCCGATTTTGGCTCAATTTTTGGAATTAAGGACTTCTCCACCATCGTTTATAGGTTCTAGAAGTTTAAGGAACGCTTGTGATACGAGTATATATAATACTTATTTAAGAATCTATAATTTTGAAAATTTTCATGAATTGATTTTACCCCATTAAGCTCCGAGAGGTCAATGATTCGAAATGCTATTTCTAGTTAAAATCATGACCTTTTATTGATTAAACTGATCAGTCAAATATTAAAATTCTTCTTTTTTTTTAAAGGAGATATTTTTAACAAAAAGCGACAGGTTGCAATAACAAATAAAATGCAAGACTGGATCGCACAAACTTGCTTATATGTAAAAGTAATTTGGAATTTAAAATACATTTTATTAATATAAAACATGGATTTAATGAGATAAAAATGTTCAAATGCATAAAATTGGTGTCTGATTTCTAGTAAGAAATGTAGGTATTTATACAAACAAATTTTAAAAATCGTTTTATTATTGAATTAATTTGTAATATAAGAAATTTCTTTAAAATTTTTCGAGAACAAAATTTGGGATGCCAATTTTGAGTATTTAATAGTATAGATTTTAGGAGATAATTTCGAAAAATAATCGTTCACAAATTTTGAAGATATTGATTTTTCAAAAAAAAAAAAAAAGAATTTTTTTTTCGAAAAACCAAAAAATATTTGACTAGGGTCGCTACTAGTTACTTTATTATAGCTCATAGTTGATGGTATACCAGAAGATTTCTTTTTAGCATTAATGAAACTCCAAAAAGCTTTAGAATTCTTTTTAATTTTTGACTCAACTGACCAAACATGCTGCCGATATAAAAATCTTTTAAGGAATTCATATTCTTTTCTTAATCGGCAAAATTCATTTTTAAAAGAAAAATCAATTTTGCTTTTTTTTAAAATCCGATACATAGCATTTTTTAAATTAGAAAGTCTTTTGTGAAACCAGACTGGTCTACCAGAGTTATTACATTTTTTTATAGGAACGAAATTAGCAAAAACTTCATCTAAAACATTTCTAAACATTGTATATTTGTGGCTTAGAGTACCACTTCCAAGAACACTATTCCAATCAATAGCTGACAAATAATTATAAACATCATTATAATCGACTTTAAAGAAATCATATTTGAACAATTTATCTAAGCTATTATTTACAATATAAGAATGAATGCAAGATATATCAAAATTAACTATTAATGCCTTGTGGTGTATTCCGCAATTGGCCAACAAATAATAATCAGGTTCAGTTACAAAAGCATCAAGCTCAATATTTGTATAAACAAGATCAAGCCACCTTCCCATATTATTCTGTATAGAGTTTATCTGAACTAAGTTTAAAACTGACAAAGAATCAACGACTTCAATTTCAAAGTCTTTAACAATATTATATGCAATTAAACATTTATCATCTTCAGAGTAAGACCACTTAACATGTGAAAGATTAAAATCACCCAATATAATTAAAAATGAATTGCAATCTAAATCATTAGCTATGTGTTTTATATTGGAAATATGAGCTGTATAAATACTAACTGGGGAATTTGGTGGTATATATGATACAAAAAAATATAATTTAATATAAACATTATCAATAGAATGAAAAAAATCAATTCTTACACAAATTTGTTCAATCAAATCAGATGAATCATACAATTCTATTTGCCTGCTAATAAAAGATGAACTAACTGCGAACAATACGCCTCCTCCTCTTGTAACACCAGTTGCAGCAAGGCATCGATCCCGTCTGTAGACAACAAATCTACCATCAAACATTTCAGACGAAAGAATATTCTCAGTGAGCCAGGTTTCAGTGAGAGCAATTAGAGAATATGGAGAGTCAGCCATAGCAATATAGAAATCAGTTGTTTTAGATCTCATTCCGCCCACATTATGATAGTAGATCGCCAAATTAAAAGGAGACAAGTGATGAAGCGACACAACAGTAGGATTTTTAGGAGGATTTGCATTGGAGCAAAAAAATTCAGAGCTTATGTTAGGTCTTCCTGAAGCCGTACTCCATCGTTTTTTAAATTAAATTGAAAGGCACGTAACTTCGTTCCTATAGGCCAGATATTTTCATGGTACATTGCATCATTGTATTCAGCTGGAACACCAATTTTAAAATTTATGAACTTGATATTTTCTTCAAGTTCACCTCGTTTTATTAACTTGAAGCATGAAATGACAGAAGGATTTATACCGAGAACAGTAGCTAAATGATTGACAATCACTTCGCAGGTGATAGAAGGTCGAAAACTACCAAGGTGAAACCACTTAAGCTTTAGTACAACATCATTTTGCAGAATATCACTGGAACCCATAACAGTTCTGGGGAAATTATTACGATTGATACTCTTACGTACATTAGCTCCATTCTCAGCAGCATTCACAACAGTAGCTTTTTCAACGGCATTTATAACAGCTGCATTTACAACAGCAGCAACATCAGCAACATCAGCAACATCAGCAACATCAGCAACATCAGCAACATAAGCAACATCAGCAACATCGGCAACATAAGCAGCATTAGCAACAGTTACAGCTTCAGCAATCCCAACTCCTACATCGTCGTTAGTAACACCATCGGAAACATTATCAATAGCAAGATCAGCATCATCAACAACATCCGAACCTTCAGCAGCATTATGAACACTAAAAACACCAGCAACACCAGCAGCAACAGCACCGACAGCGTCTGCAGCATCAACATTAAAAACAGGCACAACACTACTATCAGTAACATTAGTACCATTTCCAGAGTATACAGTGGAAACCTTGTTGGTGACATTTAAAGTGGCATCACTGGTTGTGGGTTCTTCCACAGCATCAATAAGTGAGCGAGAATCATCACCTGTATGAGCAATGACCGTTGCATTTTTTGCATTCTTTGCTTTGCTTTTGACAAGATCAGAGTTAAGCGGCACATTTGTTTTGTTTTCAGCTATGACCGATACCGAAGAAGATTTTTTATTTGCAGAAGAGACTGGCTTAGATTTAGCACTGCGAAGGGGAATGGGGGTAACGTCAATGGACTTTGTTGTTTTGCATTGACATTGACTGGAGCAATCAGATTTAATTTAGCTTTTGAGCGAGTGTTCACTGATTTAATAGCTTTACTTGTGCTAGCATAAGAGTCGCGGAACAACTTAAACTCATTGTAAAGATTATTAAGCTTTTTGGTTAGAACATTTAATTTCGCATCACAATTGGGAGAATCATAATTACTGCATAATTCACACTTCCAACAAATGTTATTTCTTTTATTCAATAAATCGATCACATTATCGTTTAGTTTTAAGCAATTAATGTGGAAAATCAATCGACATATGACACACGACACGTAATCGACGTCGGTCGTTTTGTTTTCGCAAATAAAGCATTCATTAGACATTGTGATAAGCACAGACAGACTATTTAATGCAGATTCAACCGTGTTATACGAAAGCAAGAACTGAACTAATAAAACTTAAAGAATATGACACCTCTAATGAAAAACCTCTACTTTTATGGCCCTCTGAAGCTAAAAAAAAATTTCAATTTCCCCACAGACATAAAGACATACTGAAATATGTTTTTTGTCTACTAATTTGTCCTTAAATTTTTTATAAAAAAAAATTGCTTGCAAATTGTTAGTATTTATTTAATGATATGCATTTTAAAGCGTAAATTAAAAATTTAATCCTGTATCCGTTTTCAAGAATTTGAATTTTCGAAAAAAAATTGTATTATGTTTTTAAAAATCGAAAAACTATTTTTCGAAAATTTTTTTTTAGATTATATTTTCCAAATGCAAAGGAGCTCCTGCATAAATGATGAGAAATTCGAAAATAAAACAAACCATTCTATGACAGGTACCGTTAATAACATTTTTTCCGAAAGTTTTTTGTCCCCAAAATGTAGTCCATGTTCATATTAGCACACTTAATTTTTTTCTTATCAAAATCGTTAGAGGTGTTTTCGAGATAAATAAGTCTTAATAAATAAGTTTTGTCATTACGGGTATATGGGGGGTACCGTTAGCTTTGGAGCTAAAAAAAAATTTCAATTTGACCTCTTATCTAATATGGCCTTAATCCTCGAATAAATAAAATGCACGACTGGGTCGCACGAACTTGCTCCTATGTAATAGACAAGGAATTTTAAAAACGAATGTTATTAGAGAAAACTGTTCATAAGGATCAAATTAATTTTTTAAATTCTTTTAATAGTAAGAGACGAAAACAGAATGCTATGCAAATATGAATTTATTCAAGAACAAAAATTATAAGTCGTTTTAGTGGTTTCTTAAAAAAAGCTTTTATATACAAAATTTTTAAAAGATTCTTAAGAAAAAATTTTGGTACGCCAATTTAAATATTATTGTTCTAATAAAAATTAAATTAAAAAAAAAAATATTGAGATGTTTCTGAAATATCGAATTTTCAAAAAAAGAAAAAAATAGATTTTTTTTTTCAAAAATTCAAAAAATATTTATTTTGAAGTTTTGAAATGCAATGTGTTTTAGACTTTTTAGAAGCTTCTCTATAAAAAATTTCATTAAGATCCGTTATGTGGATAATGAGAAATTCAAAATTCGAAAAAATGGTTCTATGGTAGGTACAAGCTGTAATATCTTAATTTCAAAATTTGTTTCATTAAATTAAAGATCATAAAAATTAATTGAAAGAAAAAAAATTTTATCAAAATTATAGTTGCCGTTTTCGAGAAAAATACGATTTTTGAAATTTTTTTTTTTAATTTTTTTAACATTTGTATGGTGGGTACCTTTATTTTAAGGTAAAGTGAAATTTTTTTTCTCAGATTTTGTATATTATATGAAGAAACTTTTATTTATCAAGTTTAAAAAAACTCTAGCATGGGATTTTCGAAATATTGAGTTTTGAAAAAAAAAAATTGAAGTTTTTTTTAAAAATCCAAAAAAATTTTTTTGGAAAATTTGAATAAACAGTTCTATTTAAATTTTTGAAGAGCCTTCGCAAAAAAAAAGTGATCAAAAGCGGTGGTACCGTTTTTGAGAAAATCAAAAACAAAAAAAATTGTTCCATGGGGGGTACCCTCAATATCCATTTTTCGGAAAATTTTTTTCAAGTATTACCTAGATTTAACTAAATGATTTTTTTTGTGTTTTTAGTTTTTAAATCTGTCTAGCAGTTTTTGAGAAAAAAAAATATTTATAAAATTTCGAAAAAAATTCGTATGGCAGGTACCGTTATTTTTGGTTTTAAAAAAAATAGAAAAAAACGTGTGGGGGTAAAAAATCAAAACCCATATCTATCAAGTTTAAAGAAAATCGGCCGAGCCGTTTAGGCTGTAGTCCAAGCGACAGACAGACAGACAGAATTGCCAGACCCACTTTTTTAATCTTCGCTATCATCGTAATGTCAACTTTGATCAAAATCTCGAGTTCAATTTTTTTACGAATCCATAACTTGCTTTATAGTACCTATAAGTCGCAAGTAAAAATATATCTTGTGCTTCAAATAATATCCGAATGCCGAATCCTCAAACTATATCTTGAGATTTAAACTATCCGGATAGTGTTGGATAATCAGATAATTATATGAGTTAAGATCTGAATATCCGGATAGTGTCGGATAGCCGGATCCAGATTCAGCATGAAAGTTGTACCAAAATAAAGTTTTATAATTCTAGAACTCCCCCTACCCCTCTATAATGAAAAAAACTCTTGCAACCTAGATATTTAAGGATTGTTTTTAGACTGGTGTATCCAAAGGCTCCGTTTTGTTTCTGACACTCTTATTCTTTATCTTCATAAATGATATCTTGTCTGAAACTTCTAATCCACTTCACAGTTTTGCTGACTCCAGCTTACCCTCAGCTTTTTATATTCGTTTCCAGACTCACAATCCTGTTCTATGGCTGTGCAACTGAAACGGCAGCGTATGGTAAACTCATTAGATTCTGATCTTGCTAGCATTGTCAAATGGGGTACTTATAACTCTGTGGAATTTAATGTTTCGAAAACACAAAGCTGTCTTCTGTCAGCCAAGCGAAATATACCACTAATGCAATGACTGGGAATTGCGTCAAACAAACTGAAAAGCTGTCCATAGTCGGTATGTGTATTAATGACCATCTCTTATGCAATGATCATATATTCGACGCAGCGACGCAAAATGAAGCGCAAGCGCTCAGGTTTTTTTTAAAGATGCAAGAAATTGTTTCCATTCTACGATCTATTTGGCATATATCCGCCCAAGCCTTTAGTATAACTTTCATATCTGGGCTAGAGTCCCCATTACTTATTTGAACCTGTTGGATAAGCTCAGAATAGAGAACTAAAACTCATAGAAGACACATCCATAACGGAAACGTTTGTTTCTCTTGAACACTGTCGTAACTTCTCCTGTTATTCACTGTTTTATCGCTTTTTTGTATCAACAATGTTCAATTGAAATAGCCGGTTGCATTCCTCCCCTCAAAGAATTCTGCCGTAATACTCGTCTAGCTGGGAATGCTTATCAGTTTACTCTTGGACCTTACTTCGGAAGTTCTGTCAAATATAGAGGTTCTTTCCTTATTTACACTTCTAGAAATTAGAATACTTTTAATTCATCAAACTGGATCCGGATCTGAATCTGGCTCCGAGTATCCAACACTATCCGGATGGTTTAGGGACATGATCTTGTATTCAGATCATTTTCTGATATCTGGATATCCAAAATATCCCTTGAAAAAGTACTCTCAACTCACCAGTGTCAGTACTTTTCTGTCCCTGCCGATACTATTTTCCTTTCTTGAAATTGTATTCCAATTTTATTTCTTATTGTGAACACTTTTACTTTGAACATAAAACATCTGAATAGTCAATTATATTTGTTCAAACAAATAAGAAGTTCCATTGAGAGCTAACCATTGGCATACCTGTCTACCTACAAAGACACCTTTAAACCCTCCTATTTCAACAGCGTAGGTAAGTTATATTTGATCTATTCATCTCTGCCATAGTGTGAAACGAGAAAACTTCTCAAATACCTTCAACGACTTACTATTACTACCTACACATTTATATCACCCCATCAGCAAGGATGTCACCGATGTTATGTCGGATATTCGTGTCAAAGTCTCATTCTGAAAGTTTGCCCTTATAACCTAAGTCGGTAACATAACGTTAGTTCCAATTAACCTCTTTCGTTGCCGCTTCACAGGAAAGCACATAACGCAAAGGTGGTTAGATTGCCGAGAAAACTAGCTGCCGGTATAAAGAGCAACTATATCCTTTTTGCGACATCGACCAACCATAATAAATTTAAGAGGATGCCACAGTTTGTGGGCGTCCCGGGGAAATGATACAAAATCTATTACACACACACCTCTACACATGTACTCGTATACTCGTCTTATCGAAAAATAAAATTCATGTAGATTTATTTGCATTTTACCGATGCCAGGATATAAAAAAAAAAATAAAGCACATGGATCAAACTTTATTTTCTATCTTCTGTCGAAATATAAGTTTTGCAAAACTTGGTGGTAACATAGTTAAGTAAATATAGTTTTTTTTTATATTTATTTTTTTTTTTCATTATTTTTATTTTGAACGGGATTGGGTTTTCGAGTGATTTTAATTTAAATAAAGTGCCAGTATATGTATAACCCTTTGAATGAAAGTCGACCTTCAGGTGAAGATTTAAATTTATTTCGTTACTATTTGTGTAGGTGTGGAATTTATTTCATGTTGAAAGTACTTACATAAATGTTTATTTACTCCACATTTTCAAATTAAACTTAAACTTTAAAAGTGCTTTTGGGAATTTGAAAATATAAATAAACTTACTAATTGAGAAAATAATGCATGAAATTTTAAAAAATGGCGGATTAAATGAAATCACGTTTTAAAAATAAAAATAAAAGATTTTACAATTTATTAATTTAATCATTTATAATCAACATAATTCGAACCTTAACACGGACATCATGGTCTCGTGTATCTCACATGCAGCACAGCTTTTTCAATCTGTAAGCGACCAGAAACGAAAACAACCATGGTTTCACAGAGATTGTAAAATAGCAAGAAAAAAAATTTTTCGGTTTTCAAACCTATCGAAAATCTTATGACAAGAGGCGAACAAGAATTTCTCAAGGATTTGTAAGGAAAAACATAATTTATACGCAACTATTTAAGTTGGAAAACGGATCGTTTCCTCAATGGTGATCAGTAAGCCTGTAAGTTCAAAGCACTCAATTCTCTATGCACCACCACTTCTAGAAAATGAAGAACTTGACCGTGCTTTCACCGCGTGCCGTATGAATTGTTCAAATACCAAGGCATATAACTACATATTTAATAGGAGAAAAGTTCCAGAAAGCTTTTTCAGAACTATTATACTGCCACTTTTCAAAAATAACCATCGAGACATACCGTTTATGAACTCGGTAATGAAAATATTCACTGGGCATTTGAAGGTCAAATCGCCAAATATTCGTTGACAAATCTGAAAACCTATATATATATATATGTTTTTGGCATCGCTGAATTCGAATCCGGACTTCTGGAGGGATATGGATACCTTCAAATAACATAGAGTCTGAAAAATGGGATTAAACGCACCTTATATTCGGATTCAGAAACTCCAAAAACATAAGAATCAACTGGTTCGAGACCCCGAATCCCGATTTACTGTCGATACATCAGCCGAGAGATCCAAAAGGAGTAAGGTCTAGATGAATTTAGATGTAAAATATTCCGATATTTCAGAATCCGGAGTCAAAAATATCAAATCGTTAGATTTTAGGGGTTTGACCTTCGTTTGACCTTGACCTCTACATGTTGGGGTCAAAAGAAGCCCGGATTCGAATTCAGCGATGCCAAAAACATATAAGTATACATATATAGGTTTTCATATTTGTCAACGAATATTTGGCGATTTGATCTTCAAATGCCCTTAAACCTGGCCTGATTGGGTCAAACGGACTCCGGATTTGAAATCAGCGAGCCAAAAAACCTATAAGACACATGGTCTCATCCAAGAGTCAGAGAACTTTTTTTTTCTGTGGGGCTGTGTTATTCTACAGTTGATAACATTTTTTTACTCATCACTTGCATTACTATAGAGGAAATTAAATGCACGACTGGGTCGCACGAACTTGCTGCTATGTAATAGACTTGGAATTTTAAATACGAATGTTATTAGAGAAAACTGTTGATAAGGATAAAATTAATTTTTGAATTCTTTTAGTAGTAGAGACAAAAACAGAATGCTATCCAAATATGAATTTATGCAAGAACAAAAATTATAAGTCGTTTCTTAATAAAAAAGCTTTTATAGACTAAATTTTTCAAAGATTTAAGAAAAAAATTTGGTACGCTAATTTAAAGTTTTTATTATTGTTCGAATAAAAATTAAATTTACAATCAAAATTCTAGGCACCGTTTTCGAGAAAAATACGATTTTTGAAAACCATTTTTTTTTTAATTCTTTTAGCATTTGTATGGTAGGTACCTTTATTTTTAGGTAAAATAAAATTTTTTTTCTCAAACCTTGTAGACCATATTGAGAAACTTTTATTTATCAAGTTTAAAAAAAATCTAGCATGGGGTTTTCGAAATATTGAGTTTTGAAAAAAAAATTTTGAAGCTTTTTTTAAAAATCCAAACATTTTTTTTTTTTTTGAAAATTTGAGTACACAATTCTATTTATGTTTTTGGGGAGCCTTAGCAAAAAAAAAATTATCAAAATCAGTTGTACTGTTTTTGAGCAAATCAAAAACAAATAAAATGGTCCCATGGGAGGTACCCTCAATAACCATTTTTAGGAATTTTTTTTTGAAACCAATACCTAGCCTTAATTAAATGAAATTTTTTTGTATTTTTATTTTTAAAATCTGTCGAACAGTTTTTGAGAAAAAAAAATGTTTATAAAATTTCGAAAAAAATTCGTATGGCAGGTACCGTTATTTTTGGTTTTAAAAAATCAAATCAAAAAACATCCGGGGGGAAAAAATTAAAACCCATATCTACCAAGTTTGAAAAAAATCGGCCGAGCCGTTTAGCTGCAATCGAACGGACAGACAGACAGACAGACAGAATTGCGAGACCCACTTCTTTGGTCTTCGCTATCATCGTAATGTCAACTTTGATCAAAATCTCGAGTTCGATTTTTTTTTCCGAATGCATAACTTGCCTTGTAGTACGCAAGTAAAAAGTTAAATGGATTCTTCGTTGATTTCAAAGCAGTTTTTGACTCAAATCTAAGCTGCCTTAGAGTGTCCACCAAAATTCTAACAGTAATACAAAGTCTTTGCGAAAATAATGCAAGGGCAGTTTGAGAATGGAACGAGGGGTCCGCTTGGTTTCATACGAATACTTGAGTTAAACAAGGCTCTTTTTGGATGACCTCTCATCGTGTTTTGATTGGAGGAATTAATTTCGCTGAGGTTATCATCAAAGTGCTTATACATGCGGATCCAAAATACTGATTTTCCGAAATGAAACAAGCAGATGTGCAAGAGGCAAAAATTGGGACAGGGAAAATAATCCACCTGAAATCGTATAAATATCTCGGAGTACTCATAACGTCACTACTTCACAACTTTCTTTCAAAAAGCACCTATAATGTAAATTGATAGATTCGAAATTGCAACTTCAAAAGAGTCCTTTGTAAAAAAAATAATAATGAATTTTTGAAGCGCTGATGCGATCTGTTATATGCTATTCTGAGCATAAGGTACTTTCGCAAAAACATCTTTCGATTACCGAAAAATACACCTATCTTTATGCTGCTCCTGGAGGCTAGTATTTCATCGTTCTTTTATTTTTTCACTCAGAATGCATTTAAACTACATTCGAAAAATATTAGCCCTGCCAAATCATCGACTACCAAACCTAATTGCAAGGGATCTGCTCTAGCAAAAATCTCAGTTTTTTGCGGATTAGTCACTGGCACTTCAATATAACGTCCAAATGGTGGAGACATGTTGGAGGATTGGAGTAGAAACTTTGAGGTATTGCTGGCAAAGATTGAAGAAACATGTTTCGAGCAGTTTGTAGAGACGGACGGCGCGGCGGCAGCGCTAGAACTAGAACCATGTACAAAAGTCTGCAACATAACCAGGCGTCAACAATTATTTCAATGACCGGAATTCTATTCACTCAATCTCTGTACAATCTTTAAAACCAGAAGGGAGCTTATCCGTTTAAATTACCTACCGTTCAGTTCTGAGGGAAATAAAGTGTTTTTACTTTATTTAAAAAATACCATCAAATTTTCAATGTATTTATAAAAAACCTTTTTTGCGAAAAATCACACACTCATTTTTATTTAAGTTAGTCAAAGACTTTCGGTTTCTCTAAGGATTTAAAGAGTGGAGTATTTATTTGTCAGTAGCAATACGTGATTTTATTAGTTCTTTAATTTCAAAATTATTTAAATTGTTTACGAAACTGCTTATTATAGTCCCAAAAGAAATTAAAATTATTGGTATTCTTAAACTATAATTAATCACATTAAAAAAAATTAACACTGCTATATTAGGCGTGTTTTTTTGCAAGTCCATAAGGAATTGTAGAAAAAAAACGACATCGGGACTAAGCGATTTATATGTAAAAACAACAACTACTTAAGTCTATACAGACTTAGCTAAATCCAGATAATTTTTGAGACTTAATCTAAGACCCGATGCCAAAATAATATTATCTAGATGTTATCGATAATTTGTTCAGAGAAGTCAAAAGTGACGTTTTTAGATGCTGGTTGATGCTAGTCGTCAATACAGCTGACAAATGCCATAGCGTACAGTGCTTCCAGCTATTTGGAAAGAAGTTCCTAAGTCCCGATGTCGTTTTTTTCTACAATTCTATATGGACTTGCGAAAAAACACAGCTATTAATACTAAAGGTTTCATTTGATATTTTTTGACGATATTTAAGTGCAGTTTAAGTATAATTGCCGAGTATATGATTCAGTTTTCTCCATTCAGTGTTCGAACTATTTCATCAACTGCTAGTGCTAGTGTTTTTTATATTGTTCAATAAATTTATTAATAAAATAAATTGAAATATTTTTATTTTATTTATCGCGCATCTCAACAGTTACATTTAAGACAAAAACGATTCAACTGGTTTTGATCAATTTTGTATGCACAAGTTTCCTGAAACTCGTATTTTCAATAACCAAATTTCGGAAAAAAAGGAAACTGTTTCGAAAATCCCTTTTGAAAACTTGAAACTCATTGTTTTCTGCCTATCTCCAAATTTTAAGACATAATCATAAAGGAAAATCTTACATTTCTCGATTTTTTTTTTTTTTTTTTCAAAAAATACAATGTTTTTTTTTCAAAGTTTTTAGAAGCTTCTCTATTAAAAATTTTCAAGATAATGAGAAATTAAAAATTTGAAAATGGTTCTATGGTAAGTACATTCAGTAATATCTATCTGGTGGGAAAAATTTAAAAATGTTATCTACCAAGTTTAAGGAAAATCGGCCGAGTCGTTTAGGCTGTAGTCGAATAGATATTTTCTGTCGAAAAAAATCAATAAACCATTTCTGAAATATCTTATTTTCCAAAGGCAAAAATACTCGTAGTAATTTTTGGAAAAAAATCCAAAAGTCTTAATTTGTAATATTAATAAACGTTGAGTGTGGCAAGTTATATAATTATGTTTTATTTTACAATAAATATAAAATATAAAAATATTTCTTGAATATATGAAGTACTTATTAACATAATGATCAATGCATTGAACTATCATACGAAAGCCTGCTTTCGATCCTCAGCCGCTGCAAAAATTTCAGTGTGGTAATGCCTTTTGATAAATTCTCAAAGAGTACTTCTTAATTTTTCGAACGCACACAAAAGTATTCCATTTCTAACAAAAAAACTGTTGGGCAGGCGTTTTTCATAATGGCCACAATCAGGAGTTCTGCGCCGAAAATCCGAAGCGCTATAGTTAAGCTTAATATGACCGAATTGTCATATCAGCATTATTGCAACCCAGCTTAACTGTTGCAAAAAGATGGTGTTCGATGCCATTGACCATTTCCGTAAATATACGAAGGCGGTCCGATAAGTATTTAGCCTACAAGGGGAACAAAAAAGGAAAAGTGGCGATTAATTTCTCAACATAGCCTCTTTGATCCAGCAATGCTCCAACTTCTTTAACCCATCCGAAAAATAGGTTTTCTAGAGGTCTGCAAAGTAGGCTTCCGTGGCGGCGATCACCTCCTCATTCAACTGAAATTTTTGCCCAGCGAGTGATTCTTTCAAGTTTGCAAAGAAAAAAAAAGTCACACGGGGCCAAGTTTGGAGAATACGGTAGATGGGGCAGCAGTTCGTAATGCAGATCGACCAATTTGGCCATGGTGACGGCAGGGGTGTGAGCCGGTGCGAGTGAGCAAACGCGAAAGCCATCGCGCTGACAACTTTCTCATGCCTAAAATTTCATGGAGGATATGACTTACTCTATTTTTTGAGATGCTTACTGTTTTAGCTATCTCGCGCACCTTCAATCGGCGGTCTGTCAATACTAGATCATGGATTTTTGACACCTTATCCTCCGTGGTAGCCATTTTCGGGGCACCTGGGCACGGCTCATCAAAAACTGATGCGCGACCACGTTGAAACTCGTTACACCAATTTATAAGGTCGTCATCGAAGGAGAATAGTCAAGGTACACAGCATCCAAAAACAAGAATTGAATGTCCGACACATATCGCTCTTTTTTCATTTTTCTAAAATTCGCTGACAAGCTGGCTTCCACACGTGGTCAAAATAAAACTACGAGTCCGATTCGGCTGAAATTGTAAGGCTTAGTACTTATTCCGATTCCAGAAAATGTGCAGCAGTCATTCAGCACGAAATAATGGATGAATCTGATGTCCGCATATCAAAAGAACTGTTTCATGCCATTTGGTTGAAGTTGGGCTTTATGCACGAATTTCATTCAAGAATCCAATGGTCACAAAAGTGTGGCGCATCCAGTTTGCCAAAAGACATGCCGATTGGACGGTGAATCGATGGAAATATCTATTGTGAAGCGATGAAAGAAAGATAAATCGCATTGGTCCCAACGACAGAAAGTACGTCAGACGCCCAAAATTTTAGGAACTTGACCCAAAGTACATTTCACCGGAAATCAAACATAGCGGTGGGATCAATCTGCTGCTGAGGTATTTTTCTTGGAACGGTGTGGGACCCTTTCATCGTATTGATGGAATTTTGAATAAGAAAAATACGTTGAAATACTGGAGAATATAATGCTACCGCAAGCTGAAGAAAATGTGCCTTTATTTGGTCTTTTCAAAAAGACAAGATCTGAAGCATACTGCGAAACTCAAAAAATATTTTCTTGGTCGAAATGATATGCGAGTACTTTACTGGCCATAGTTAAGTCTGGATTAGGGTTGCCATCCGTCCGTATTTTCCCGGACATGTACTCTTTTTTCACTGTGTGGGGGAGGTCCGGGATAGTTTTTGATAATTGTCCGGGATTGTACTCCTTTTAACCATTGTGTATCTATTTACTTTTATGCTACTTATAATTAAATGGTTATTCAAAAATGAACCGAGGCCCATTAAAATTAAGTGAAAGAACAGATCCAATATATGAGAAAAGAAATTATAGAACAACTGCCCAACTTATTGTTAAAGCTCTTACACAAAATAACTCATTATCAAAAGTAAGTGCATTTTGCGCTGACAATTACTGCAATACCAATTTTGGTGGAAGACAAAGGAAAGGTTCGAACAATGTCTATTCGAAGTTAAAATCTTTAGTCAACCAAAACATGATAGGTATAGGATGTCCACCACATTAGTCAATGCGATCTATCATGGATGTGATACTTTACCAGTTGACGCCGATATCATAATTGTAAAAATATACAACTATTTCTCTATCTACACAGTCAGAACGGAAAGACTTCGAGATTTTTCTGAATTTCTTGAAAGTGAATATAAGCCTTTCTTATACCATTCGAAAACCAGATGGCTTTCTCTCTATCTTGCTGTTGAACGTCTTTTACTTATGTACGAGAATACGCCTAAAATATTGCAAACATTTTTTAAAGACGACTTAAGCGAGGCGTATTTATTTTTGGTTCATTCTCGCATGTCAACATTCAACGTCAATATTCAAAAACTTAAAAAACAAGACATTTCTATTATTGAAACCGTTGAAATTTTACAAAATATTGTCAATAATATTTACGAGCGAATCGATAACGATTTTGTTCCACTTAAAATTAAATCTATTTTGAAGAAGCTTGATGATTCCGGCTGTAAAGAAAACCTTATTAAATTCACGTGGACAAATTTCAAAGGTGGGTAATTTATTTGAAAGAATGAAAGAAGCCAGGAATGCGATTCCAGCCAAGACCTTATCGAATCAATTCAAAGACGATGTTTAGCAGTTTCCAAGCAGCGAGCTTATTCGACAGATTATTTATTTTGATCGATATTTTCCAAGTTTCTAATAAGTTGGCTCAGCCAAATTAGAGGTTTAAATACAAAAATATTGTTGAAACCATATAACCCTATGAAAATTTGAAAAGTCCTTTTTTATTTTCCAAAAATTATTTTAAATTTTATAATAAATACGAGTTGGTATTTAGAGATTTGACAAAATCCATGTTTTTATTTGAACACGAAATTGTTTCTAAATAGTTGTCAATGGCTGCATGTAAAGAGACTTTTTAGGAAATCGCTACAAAGATTAAAAATATTTGTTCTTGTATACATTTTTATTTTCCTAAGAAATCACAATCACATTTTTGTTTTCAAGAAATCAGACATCGACTTAACTAAGGAGTAATTCTAAACTCTTTAACTTTCTTTTTATAATATCAATTCATGTTTTATGTATCTTTATCCTTTTATCCACTTAACCTACACAATCGTGCCTTTTGTCTTATCACATCTTAGAACTGAAAAACAGAATACAATTTCATAACAAGTACGAACTCCTCTTGAGAAATTTTAATTTAAACAAAAATAAAATTATATACCTATAATTCGCCTTTTAATACCTTACATTTCTTTGTTAGTTGAAATTCGTAGCCCGATCTCATCTATCATCTGTACAAAACAATCTTTGTAAATGCAAAAGTATACAATTTTGAGATGAACGACTCATTAAAGCAATCTAATCTGAACCAAAAGTCAGTGATAAATAATTTAAATACCAGAGCAAGGGCTCATTTCCGGAAGATCTGATTTAGTGCCTAATTAAAATTTGTTTACCACTTAATTAATTTCGTCATGTCTACAATTTCTAACCATCTTCCTAGACATGATGGTGGTTGAATATGTGTATATTTTGCACTTACCTAATGCTCGTGTTATGCCATGAATTAAGTAGAACTATAAATGTATAGCTTCAGATACACATTCTTAATTATTTATATACTCAATTATCGAATTCGCCTAATCGAATCCGTCAACCTTAAGTGTATTTTATTATCCAAAGATTTGCTACATTCATTAGCCAAATCCCATCATATGGAATTAGAAACATACATGTTTGGCTTTCAGAAGATACTTGTACATCTAATGAATGAATGTCGACATTAATAAAATATATAAGTGAAGTAGTTGTTGAAAGTTGTTAACATTAAGGTTAATAGGATTCGTTACAATAAATTTGGGTTGATTGGTAACAATGAGGTGTCCTTGCTTGGGATTTATAGAGCATCGAGTATTGAAACACTTATACATGAAGGCAACAAATAAAAATAAAATGCACGACTGGGTCGTACGAACTTGCACTTATGTAAAAGACTAAGAATTTCAAAAATGAATGTTATTAGAGAAAAACTGATCATAAGCAAAAAATTAATTTTTTAAACGACTAAAACAACTTCTTTAGTAGTTGGAGGTAAAAATAGGATGCCATGTGATTAAAGCAAATATTGGTTTATGCAAGAACAAAAATTATAAGTGCTTGTAGTGGTTTCTTAAAAAAATAAGCTTTTATATACAAAATTTTTAAAACATTTTTAAGAAAAAATTTTGTCACACCAACTCAAAGTTTTTATTAATAAACGAATAAAAAATAAATTTCCAAAAAAATTATAAAGCAGTTTTTGAGATATTGAATTTTCCCAAAAAAAAAAAAACTTTTTACAGTTTTGAAATGCATTTTTTTTTAAATTTTAAGAAGCTTCTCTATAAGAAATTCCATTAAAATCCAATTTTTTTCAATTTTTTCTTATTACATTAAAGATCGTAAGAATTAAACGAAAGAAAAAATTTTATCAAAATTGTCGGAACCGTTTTCGAGAAAAATACGATTTTCGAAAACCATTTTTTAATATTTGCTTGGAAGGTACCGTTATTTTTAAGTAATCCAATAAATAAGAAATTAAAAATTTAAATATGTAATAAGATTCCAACTTTGGAGGAGCCTTAGCATAAGAAAAATGATGTAAATCGGTTGTACCGTTTTCGAGAAAATCAAAAACAAAGAAAATGGTTCCAGGGGGGATACCACGAATAACTATTATTTGGAAAGTTTATTTTTCAACCATTACCTAGCTTTAACTAAATGAAATCTTATGAATATTTTTTTAAAAAATTCTGTGGGACAGTTTTTGAGAAAAAAAAATTGTTTATAAAATTTCGAAAAAAAACTTCGTATGGCAGGTACCGTTATTTTTGGTCTTAAAAAAAAAAGAAAAAAACGAGTGGGGAGGGAGTAAAATTTAAAATGATATCTAACAAGTTTAAAGAAAATAGGCCGAGCCGAGGTCTAACAGACAGACAGACAGACAGGCAGACAAACAGACAGACAGACAGAATTATGAGACCCACTTTTTTGGTCTTCGCTATCATCGTAATGTCAACTTTGATCAAAATCTCGAGTTCGATTTTTTTTACGAACGCATAACTTGCTTTATACTCATAGTACCTATAAGCCGCAAGTAAAAATGTACACGACCAAGTGACTCGAACTTCCTCTTGTGGCTCAAAATATTTACGATTCATATTAATGGAATGTTATGGATTCATAAAAATGGAACATGAGATTCTGATGAAATTTTTAATTGTTACTCTGGAGAAGACGAACAAATTGGTTTAGTGAATCTGTGTTTAAACCTATCTATTGGACTACAGCTCAAGCTGCTGGGTAGATTTTGTTTGAAGTTGATAAGTTCCTCCCTCGACACGACAAACAAAAACAATAAGAAATTTTTGTTTGAGAAGTTCTATTAATAAAATTAATTTTGTATTTTCGAAATTTCTTCAAAATTGTTCCCAAAAAAAATTCGATATACCGATGATTAGTATTAAATAATATATTTAGGTACATTACTAGTTTTCATGGTACCTATTGAATTTTCAAAAAGGACCTCCTGTATAAAAATTTTGATCCAAATCGGTAGAGCTGTTAATGTGAAAGTCAAAATCGAAAAAATGCTTTTATGACAGGAACCACTAATAACATTTTAACTTTAAATTTTGTTTGATTAAAATGTAGACCATATCTAAATTATACATTTTCTTTATTGTAACAATCCGTGTAGCCGTTTTTAATACACCGTTTGCTTAGGATTTAGATTTTTTTTTCCAAATGCAAAACTTCTTAGTACCTATGTAATATCGCAAGTTAAAATAACAAAAAAACGTTGCTATTGAAAAAAATCTGGAAATAATACAAAAGACTGCAGAGGTTTTCAAACTGCATTTTGCCAAATATTTAGTTTTATAAAAGCGTAGTTTTATGTATGACGAATTGTTTTCGAAAATTTTTCTCTACACTATGAACTATGATACTGGCACCTAGTTAATCAAAGGGCACGGTAGTGCCCAGCCAAGTTCTGGCACTACACCCTTTTTACAGGAACAAACTCAGGCGACTTTTAACCCTCCCTATCTTCAATACCAATGAAGTCAGAAACTTGAAATTCCGAACATTTGCTAACCTATTCAATCACAAGCGCCTCACCAGATTTCAATTTTCTAGCATAAGCGGTTCCTGAGATATAAGGCCTCAAAAATCACAAAAACCGTAACTGACTGACTGACTGACTGACAGATCATCAAAATGATGGAGCACTTCCCGACATCGTACAATCTTGTAATTTTGCACTAAGGTAGGTCTTGTCATGCAAGTACAGGAAAAAATCGAAAATTTGAGGTTTTCAGTTCAGGGGCGTGGTATCCACCCACTTTCTCCGCATTGGTGTTCTTTGAATGGAGCCCTTCCGACTGCTGTAAAACTATGAAATTTGGTAAATTGGTAGGACTAAAATTGCATAGAAAGAAAAACATATAAAATTAGAGGTTTTCCATTCAGGGGCGTGGTATTCACCCACTTTCTGAGAAAAAGTTTAATTTATATGGAGCACTTCTGATTGCTGTGATTAAGATAAGTAAGTTAGTGTTAAATATCTTTCCAGGACAAGAAGAAGCAATTGAAGCGCAAATCAAAACAACCAATAACAAAAAAGAAAATATACCAAAAGAAATACGAAGCTATAAAATAAGTTGATTTTAGTAGCTAGAGTACACCCTTCTATCTTTCCGTATCCTTCGAGATTTTGACATGGAAAAAAATTAAAATCTTTGCAAAAAGAAGTGAGATCAGACCAAAAACATAAATGTTAAAAAAAGAGCCAAGTTCTTCTATACAAAAACCTTTGTGCAACAAGTCAGCCGTGAAAAGTACTGAGATCTAAAAGCACGCCAAGTTCTTACTTCATTAAGGTTTAATACCGAATATTTAAAGTAGAATAATATTGAATCAGCTACAATGTAATAGAGAAATTTTATTATTTAATGATTACTGCCTAAAATTTGATGGGCTTACTTGTCAAGTTTTTTTATGCCCAATTCAAAAGGTTTTGAAAACTTGACCAGTAAGCCCATCAAATTTTAGTCAGTAATCATTAAATAATAAAATTTCTCTATTACATTGTAGCTGTTTCAATATTATTCTACTTTAAATATTCGGTATTAAACCTTAATGAAGTAAGAACTTGGCGTGCTTTTAGATCTCAGTACTTTTCACGGCTGACTTGTTACACAAAGGTTTTTGTATAGAAGAACTTGGCTCTTTTTTTAATATTTATATTTTTGGTCTGATCTGTTTTTCACGCTTTCACTCTGCAACACTTCAAGCTCACACGATCATGCTGTCACCATCCACACTGTCATAGTTTTAAACTGTCCTACTGTCAATTTTCAAACTCTCACATGTTATACTTTCGCATTTCAAAAAAAAAAACAAATATCAAACACTGTCCAACTGTAACAATTCACACTAAAAAAAAAACAAGTCAACGTGTCAAACTGCTACATTGCTTGTGTGCGAATCTGAATTTACTGTTTTTGTTATTCTACGTTTTAACTAGTAAGTATTTAACTAGGATTATAGTAGATTTACCATAGATCGTTTTGAAATCTCGAAGATACTCGTACATACGCATTTATTTGGTTAATCTAACAGATTAGAAATTAATCTTGTTAAATTTGATCAATTGTTCTATAATCCGAAATTGACCTATTTAATCCATATCATGCTATATCTCGCTGATTTTTCATCGTTTAACTAAGATTTAAGTAGAATGAATGAAACTTTCTTTTTACTTTCTTACTTGCATTTTCTAAAAAAAAATGAAACAAAAAAATTACAAGATGCACAATCTTTTTTGTCGCTATGCGACTGTTTGGCCGTATATCAATTGATTGTGGACATGCTTCAAAAGGCACCGTAAACTTGTTCCAATGACGACAAAATGCTGATCGTCAGCCGAGGCCTTAGGTGTCGATACAACACAAGTGGGTACTCGGTAATACACTCTCTTATTGCTTCAACTTGTTCATTAAATGTCCTGGGCCTAATGAACGACATTTCTACGATTTTCCGCCGTTCCGTGCTCAACAACATTAGACAGAAAAATAGTATTGTCAGACAGTGCTTGTCTGCCATAATATTTTCGACGATTTGCACGTTAACACAACAGAACAACTATTTTCAATTAAAATCGTCACTGCTTCGGCGCGTTGTTTCGATGTGACGCTATTCATAGTTTGAATTGAACTTAATTGACGTCTCGAAAACATGTCTAGTGAAATCAATAGGTTGATAAATGACAAAACCATTCGACGTTCACAGACTGACATAAAAGATAGCACACAATTTATAATATACTGCTAAGCTACTTGTACATAAGAGCAAGTACTTGCAACCCAGTTACCAAAATAGATGCTGTTCTTCCTCTTTGAATAGCAAGTATATTGCAGTAAATATCAAGGTATTTCTTTTTTTTGTTGGGTCAATTCAAATGAACTTCTTGAATGCACGTGACCTGTTTAGGACCCTAACATTAATTTTGTCCTTTTCCGATTAGCAGGATCGTCACCAATAAATTTGTCCTAGTCCTTCGCAACAAGGACTGGGTCTTTTGTTATACATCTTACATGAACTGGGTTGGGAGAACTGATCCTTATTGGACCTAAACTCTGATAAGTTCAGGTAAGTAGTGTTCCCCCTAACTGGAAATTTAGATGACACCAATGGTTGATTCTAT
The DNA here is from genome assembly GCA_911387755.1 of Chrysotoxum bicinctum. Lineage (NCBI taxonomy): Eukaryota > Metazoa > Arthropoda > Insecta > Diptera > Syrphidae > Chrysotoxum > Chrysotoxum bicinctum. Next base: position 68,939,846 of record OU426989.1, on the reverse strand, counting down.
TTACAGTATGCTTTCACTTGAGAGAGTCACTATCTTGTAGCAAAAAATTACAAGCTATATAAAGGGTAGTCCAATGAAAACGCACGATGTTAATTGTAGGTAAATAAAACAAAAAGTTTTGAGAGAATTATGTTAATATTTTTTATTATGATAGAAGAATCTATGGGTGAAACAAAATATCGGCCAAATGCTCACCACGGCTTCGGTGGCATACCTCTATCCGAAGGTCTATATTTTCAATGACTCTGAGACATAATTGAGGTTGAATGTCGTTAATGTGTCGAATTATCTCATCCTTTAGCTCTTGAATTGTTCTTGGCTTATTGACGTACACTTTTCCTTTTAAGTAATCCCAAAGAAAGATGTCCAACGGTGTCAAATCACATGACCGTGGCAGCCAATTAACATCGCCACGACGCGACGTGAGATAACACGGTCATTGAATTTCTCGCGCAAAAGAGCCATTGTTGGCTGTGTGGCAAGTGGCACCATCCTGTTGGAAGCAAATATCGTCCAGGTCCATATCCTCAATTTCTGGCCACAAGAAGCCCGTTATCATCTCGCGATAGCGAACACCATACACTCTAACATCTTTGCCGACCTCATTTTTGAAGAAGTACCGCTCGATGACGCTGGGCTGCCAGCCCATAAACCGAACCAAACAGTCACTCTTTGTGGATGCAACGGCTTTTCAACAATTACTAACTGGATTCTCATTTGTGTGTGTGCCTCGTCGCTTAAGATGATTTTCTATGTAAAGTCACCATTCACTTCTGTCTGTTCAACCAACCATTCGACGTATTGACGACGCGTCGCGATGGTCAGTAGGCTTCACATTTCCTATAGACCCGCGGTTTGGTCGATTATGCTCACCAAAAGAATCAAGAAGTGCACGAAATGCATTTCCCATTTTCGTTAAGGCTTCAACAATCTTAACGCGCTGCTCAATTGTGTACCTCTCCATGGTTGAATTTGTCAAACACAGAAACGAAGAAATGTCAAATTAAGTTGGGCAAAAAACTTGACGTTATGGTGTGACTCACAATTAACATCGTGCATTATGGTTGAACCACCCTTTATCACTCCATTTTGACCTGTCGACTGTGGGTAGATGGCCCTTATCTAAAACCAAGTTTCAAAATCGTTATTCACAAGTCCCGCAACGTCAAAGCTTATTACTCGTCACATATAGTATTTTCTTTTTTTGTTCGTGTACACTAACACTTAAACTCAAAGTTCTAAGAAGACAAGGCAAACGAATATGTTTGGAAAACAAAGTAGGTACTCGTACATTTCTATTTTATTCCATCAATCTATCGAGCATCCAAATTTACGGAGTTTTCGAAAAATAAAATATTTAAACTCTGAAACAAAAAGATAAAAAGTTTAAAAAATGTATCTAATGTTCTCTACGATAAGTAATTTAATTTAAAAACTTAAAAAAAAAGAACGTGTTAAACACCATTTTCAAATCCGCAAACAGCAAATAAAATTTAGAAAGTATTTCAACGAATGAGCAAAAACAATCAATCGTATGCTATGTCATGCATCCAAGAAGGAACTCTGGTGCTGGAGCTGGAGCTGGAGCTGGATCTGGATTCTACAATCCACTAAAGCAAACGGGAATGTTTGCAATTCAGTAACAATTGCCATGTGTATAGTACAAAAAAAAAATTGAAAAATAGAACGGAAAACAACTCTGTTAAAAGAAATGAAAACAAATTGAAGGGAAAAGGAATAGAAAAGGGGAGCAGCTCGCAGCAGTTTAACATCTCTATACTAACGGTTTCCTGTCCGTTTCTCATTCCGATACGATTTTTTTCATTTCACTTTTTTTTCTTTTCCACTTTGAAATGGAAAAAAGGACTAAAAAACACTTAATGGAACAAGACTTTCCTTTGAAGCATGTGAATGTGTGAATCGTTTTAACTGAAAAAAAAAACAGCTTTAAGCTATAGCCTGGGCATTGGGAGTGTTTAAATGTGTGTTTGTATTGTTTTCCATTAATTAAACAGAGTCGGTGACATAAGGTGAGCAAAACACGTTTACATGTTTAGTGTTCAGTCTATTCCTCTTTGCAAACAAACCACTGTAGGTAAAAAGTTTTTTTTTTTTTTTTTTAAAGGAAGCACATTGACGTTTGACCTGGGAATTAAGTTCGCTACTGAACCATTTCAACTGGAAAAGGTATTTTATTTTAATTGTTTTCGTTTTTTATGAAAAAAAAAAATACTCTACTACTTGACAATACGCCTTAGTCCTTGTCGAGGTTGACATCTCAGTTTGAAGATCAGATTCTTGTACTTTTTGTATTAAACAAAATTATGCATCGAATATATATGTTCAATTATACATTTTTATCTACTTTTCGACAGAATTCCTGCAATTTTTTTTTTATATGATACAAAGTTAAGTAAATAGATAAATAAAGCAAGTGTAACAAATTATGGAATATTCTTTTAATTGCAATTTCTGAAAACCACGTGATATGTAACTATAAGTATGTATCTGCAAATATCACCTAAAGCTTTCATCCCATGTGAATATTTCTTGGTAATATCCTTGTAAACGGCGACCACTGTTGGCGCGAGCAGTTGTTAAAAGACGTTTATCGGTTAACTACGTCACTTATTGTTTTGAGTTTATTACTTGCGACTTATAGGTACTATAAGGCAAGTTATGCATTCGTAAAAAAAATCGAACTCGAGTTTTTGATCAAAGTTGACATTACGATGATAGCGAAGACCAAAAAAGTGGGTCTCGCAATTCTGTCTGTCTGTCTGTCTGTCGGTTCGACTACCGCCTAAACGGCTCGGCCGATTTTCCTCAAACTTGGTAGATATAGGTTTTAATTTTTTCCCCCGGACGATTTTTTTTTTGTTTTTTTTTAAGACCAAAAATAACGGTACCTGCCATACGACTTTTTATAAATATTTTTTTTTTCAAAAACTGTCCCACAGAATTTTTTTAAAAAAATTTGAAAAATTTCATTTGGTTAAAACTAGCTAATGGTTGAAAAAAATTTTACAAAAAATTGTTATTTTTGGTAGCCCCCCTGGGTCCATTTTTTTTGTTTTTGATTTTCTCAAAAACGGTACAGCCGATTTAAATAATGTTTTTTATGCCAAAGCTCCTCCAAAGTTTGAATATTATTACATATTCAAAATTTTGTTTTGGAAACTCAATATTTCGTAAACCCCATGCTAGATTTTTTTCAAACTTGGCAAATAAAAGTTTCTTAATATAATCTACAAGATTTGAGAAAAAAATTTTTGTTTTATCTAAAACTAACGGTACCTTCCATACAAATTTTAAAGAATGGTTTTCGAAAATCGCATTTTTCTCGAAAACGGTTCCGAGAATTTTGCTAAAATTTTTTTTCTTTTGATTAATCTTTACGATTTATAATTTAATAAAAAAAAATTTTAAATCTAGATATTACTGACTGTACCTACCATACAACGATTTTCTTGAATTTTGAATTTCTCATTATCGACTAAACGGATTTTAATAAAATTTTTTATAAAAAAGCTCCTAAAAAGTTTAAAAAACATTGCATTTAAAAACTTAAGAAAAAATATTTTTTCAATTTTTAGAAAAAAAAAGTAATTTTTTTTTGAAAAATTCAATATCTCAAGGACGGCTTAGTATTTTTTTTGGAAATTAGACTTTTATTCGTACAATAATAAAAACTTAAGGTTGGCGTACCAAAATTTTTTCTTAAAAATGTTTTAAAAATTTTGTACATAAAAGCTTATTTTTTTAAGGAACCACTACAACGACTTATAATTTTTGTTCCTGCATAAATTCATATTTGTTTTTTATCTCTTACTACTTAAAGAATTTAAAAAAATTCATTTTATCCTTATGAACAGGTTTCTCTAATAACATTCGTTTTTAAAATTCCTAGTCTATTGCCTAGGAGCAAGTTCGTGCGACCCAATCGTGCGTTTTATTTTTTTTATAATTTGTATCGATTTGACTTTAAACGTTAGGAAAAACCTCGATCTCTATGATAACTCGAAGTATTTCGTTAAGATTTATTAAATAATAAGTATGCTTTTATAAGTAGTACCCCTTGGTATAATGGTTAGTGCTTAAGACTGTCATGCAAAGGGTCATGGATTTGATTCTTAGCCGCTACAAAAATCAAAAGTTCAAAGTCCTATTATGCGAAGTTTATGGGAAGTGTGATGCATTCTGTAAGAGAAAACGTAATGTTGCCTTTTACAACTCTATCAGATACGTCTTCGGCCTTCGTAGTTTTGATGAAATATCAGATAGTAGGTTAGTTCGTTCAACTTTACCCAGGGTTGACCCAGGTTTTCTTGACAACCCTCAGAGTTTTCAACAAAAACTGGGGTTTTCGGTTTTCAAAAAAAAAACCAAGGGCTGTCAACTGTTTTGTTGACAACTAAAAGCAAGAAAAAATAATTCTGTGCTCTGATAAAATTTTAAATTTGTTAAGAATTTAAAAAATTGTTAAAACAATTTTGTGTTGTTGCTGAATGTTTTATCTGATGAGTACAACAAACATTGAATTGCAAACACAAGCAATGACATGCAACATGCGAATCGCCAAACGAAAACAAAAGAAATACTCATACATATGAAATCTCATATATGACTTTTGACAGTTTGATCATTACCTGAACTCGCCCCAGTAAAATACCTAGATCTAGTTCAGGGTGAGTTAAGGGCGACCATAAGCCAGGTCTCAAAAAACACAGAATTTACTCACCAGGGTGACTTCAGGTTTTTCATAAAACGATTTAGGGCGACCCCAGGGTGACTTTAGGGCTCAACGAACAAACCTAGTGTGTGATTTAAGATTTGATAACTTGCTTCAATTTCGATCGCTAACCATGCTTTTGAACATACTCAAAACTCAACAACCTCCTAGTCTTTTCACTAGAATTACATTCTGTGCTCTCACTAGAAAAGCGCAGATTCTTCAACCGTGGTTTTCTTGTTTGCCATCTGAAAGTCAGTTCTTCAGTCTACTAGATTGTTTTCATTGTAATAAAAACTAAATATAGTTTAGCTAAATCTAAACACATATGTATGTTCGATCAAGCATCAACAAGTTACCTTTAAAAGAAGAAGTTGATGAAAAAGCCTTGGATTTATTTTTATTATCAGAATGTGATTTTATTTTTAAAGCAGTTCCGCACAAAATGGATTAAGCTATGAAAAAAACTATCATTATTTGAGCGCCACATTTCAATTCACAAAGAAGAAACAGAAATCAGATTCTTCTTCCTCATCTTAAATCAGATTCCTCAACTTATTTTTCATCTTTTCATCTTAACCCATTTCCGGCTAACGTTGCGAAAACGCAACGTCATGTCAATGAACTACCAAATGATTTTGAAAGTTAATTAAATTATCTAATCGACCTGTTTTTGGATTTTTTACAAAAACTTAATTTTCTAGTTTTTTGAGCACCTTCAAAAACTAAAATTTTGGAAATTTTAAGGGTAGCTTTTTTGAGGGATTAAAAAATTTCCCAACGTCATATTTTTTTCAATTTTTTTTTTTCAAAAACTGTTAAGGAAACGTTCAAATTATATTTCAATATACATTTGAAGCAATTCATACGAGTTGCCTGCTTGGTAGGTGTGGTTAAAGTCCTACGTTGCGTTTTCGTAACATCCGCCAAAAGTAGTAGCATTTTTACCCAAAACAAAAAAAAAATTGTTTGTTGAGTTTTCACTGCATATAAAATGTGGTTTCTTCGAAATAGTGTGTGTTTGATAAAAAAAAAAAAAATCTTAGAAAAACAAAGAACCGAAAATTCATTCAACAGCTATATGGGAAAAACCATCACCATCCACGCGACCACATTCTTAGAAATAATTAAAAATTAAACCAATAAATCATAAATGCGTGGTGTATTGGAAAAACTTAAACCACAAATTTGATTTATTTTTTACTTATCAGCCACGATTTGTGAGTGAAATTTCTCCGTGTTTGTAAAAAAATATGTATCGCAAAAGATTTTTATATTTTTAAAACTTGAAGATTTGTTGAAGCTCAGACGAAGAAGACGAAATCAAGTTTAATTTAGATGGTGTACTTGAAACAAAAGTTATAATTTTGCCACCTAAAAATGATGCTGTGAGTGATAACAAAGAAATCGATGATAATGTGCAACTTTTGGAAGATGGAAATATTTTCCAAAAGAATTAACAGGTAAAATTGAGTTAGAATACACATTTGATGATGTAAGTGCTAAAAAGCCGCAGGAAAAATACGATGATTCTAACAGTGCATCAACATAATATCGACTCAACATCAAAAAAAGCATTACCATATTCCCAGTATGACATGCCAAAGTGGTCTAAAAGCCACGGCGCGTTGAATTTTCGAATATTCCAACAAACGTATCAAATGACAAGATACAATTAATTTATGACAAAATCGGTAAGCTTCCAATATTTATCATATTCATAATATATGCTGTTCTTCCAATATTATAAGATAATCCAACTTTCAAAAGAAATTTCAATGAGATCCGCGAATTCATTGGAATTTTCATTTTTTTTTGGAATACATACAGTTCCCCAGTTGGATCTTTATTAGTCTAATCAACCAGTATTTCGCTGCGTGATATGATGTGATACAAAATGTCAAGGGCAGCAGATCGATTCAAAACTATAAAAGCATATTTACATGTCGGTGATAACCGTAAAATCGATTCCGACTACAAGTTTGCTAAGATTTCCGACCTGAACGCAAAATGTATGCAATTTGGGATATTCGCCCATCATCTTTCAATAGATGAGGAGATGATTCCTTATTATGGACGACAATTGGCCAAAACGTTCATAAAAGTAAAACTCATATGCTTTGTGTATAAATATTGGAACTAGTGCTCACATGAAGTATACCTGTTCCAATTTATCCCGAATGGTGGTGCATCAACCGAGAATTCCTCAGATTTTTGTTTGGGCGAAAACGGTGACTGAGGTTACTTTCAAAAGTCGATATACCAGTTCATCATACGGTAACTTTCGACAATTTCTTTACATCACATAAACTTATGTCTCGTCTATCTACACTGGGCTAATTCGCAACAGGTAATTTATATTTCTTGTTTTTTATAGAGAATCATCGGTTTTTATTGTCTTTACAGGCACAGTTCGTGAGAAAAGAACTGCCAAAGCAGTCTTGACAGACCCAAAAGAAATGTAGAAAAAATGCGGTGAACACACCGACAAGGAAAACGAAATTTCTGCTGTTCGTTGGAATTATAATTCCATAGTTTCAGTTTTGTCAAATCATTTGACTGATCAGCCAATCAAACAAGCAAAATGGTTTGATCGCAAAAAGAAGAAGCATGTCAACATTCCGATGCCAAATGCAATCCGATAATATAATATAACGATGGGTGGAATTGAGTTGTTTGATAAAGCCACAAGCAACTATCGAATAAGAATTCGGGAAAGGAAGTGGTATTGGCCACGTTTCGTTTCGTTTCAATGACATGAAACACTGTCATCAAAACAGAAAAAGGTCCTCGCTGTCGAAAGTGTTCAAATCAAACCGTTTTTTTTTCTGCAAAAAGTGCAATGCAGCGCTTCATCCAAAAAGATTTGATGGATACCATACAAAAACTAATATTTTATTATCATAACATAGCTATATACATACATACGTACATATGTATAATGTTAACTTTTTTATTTATAATTTTATTAATTTATTTTCAGTCTTAATACGCTTTGTCAAACAAATATTTGAATAAAGTTATTTTAAACTCCACATCAAAAAAAAAATCCAAAGATTTTGCTACTACATTCGGCGGATGTTGCGAAAACGCAACGTGAATTTTCCGGGAAACTAAAAGCTTTTCCAACATTTTTTTTCCAGATTTCCTCTAGACCAAAAATAGACTGTGTGTGAAATTTCAAGTTCCTAGCATACCTGGAACTGGTAGCCACCAGAAATGGGTTAAGCTTGTTTTTTTTATGATAAAAGCGACGAAGAGTGAATAGAATATATGCTAAGTCTAATATGGGATCACATATGTAGATTGTTCAAGTGTAGAATCATATAATTTTGTTTGTACAACAAATTAAATTTGACAATTATTATTAGTCTTCAATACTTTAATATTTAGTGGTCTTTGATAGGGTCACTTTTTCAAATGTGTTCAATTTTGGTTTTTTTATTCGTTTTGGAAATTGAAGATGAATGTTAGATTCCTGTATGGCATAAGAGGAGTCATCAAAACTTTCATTTAGTGCCTGATGTCTATCATAAACCAAATCAATAAATCAAATACTTCCAAAAGCAATTTTAAACTCGGCCACTAATGGAACTGTTGAAAAATGTCTTCCCAAGAAACTTAATAACATGACTTTCATTTACTAAAATGAAAAATAAAATCATCGACTGTCATTAGCTTATTGTTGAATTTCAGTTTTTTAGATAAACGGACGGTCGATAGGATGAAAAGGATTTTCTGAATTTGAATTTAAATTTTCGATTTATGAAACAAAAGTTCTTATGTACGTTTTCACTATAAGTCGGATTGTCGGAATGATATGGATAATGCTGAAAATTTTAATGAATTTAATAGGTATTTTTTTCTTAATTAGTATCCTGTTTCTGAAGTCGAGTTATATCATGCTCTTCAGAGCAAGTTTGATGAGGACCAGGAGTATTCACTGTGAGAGATTCGTTAATAGTTCAAGCAACTTAACTCCAAATAATTTCTCTTTCTTTTTTAAATTTTTCACGTCTTAAATACAATTTTGTTGAATCTCGAAGACGTAGAGTTTGGCTTACAACTTCCTTGATAAATTGAGCCTAGTTTTCCTTTATACTTTCTTCACTTAATCCAAAAGCTCCATCTTCTCCATTTTCAGTAGAAGATTTAACTTATTATGTTACGTATACGCCCTAGTGTCCATACCATTTTTAGATACATTTGAATTAATATTAGGAGAAGAATTCTTACTATTTCCATCTAATGGGGTAGTGTTAAAACTTGTACGACTCTTTTTTCTAGACATGATTAAAACAAATATCCAACAAAAAAATAGTGTAGGTAACTCAAGAAATTAAAAAAAAATTGGTTCTTCCTTATAAAAAAAAAAATCTAAAAATATGTGGTTTTTATAATTATTAAAACTGCTTATAAATTAAATACGTGAGCTGTGATTTGTCACATGGCTTAAAATTAATCACGGTACGACAATATTATGAATTTCTTTCTCTTTGGATTTGTTTTTTTCTTTTTGAATTCAAGTAAGTACATACATAGTTAAATTAACTTAAGAGCAATGAAAATTGGTTTATAACTGATAATGCATGATTTAAAAAAAATAACTTAAATGACTGCAACAAAACAAAGTTTCTTGAACTGCACATTTCGGACATACATATACATACTTAAAATAAGTTCAGAAACATAATAAAATTGAAATAAAGAATAATAAGATCAGTTGCTACTGTCAGAGAAGTAGTTTTAGATAACAGATACATATGTCTCGCCCAACTAACGAAACGAAATTTCTAAAAAAAAATTAAATAACAAAAGTTAAATTAAAAATTGAATTGCAAAAATAAAAACAATTTATTTGGGACTCACGAAGAAACTTTAAAATATGATGTATTTTAATGCAAAAGCAAAATATTGGCGCTGCTTACAGAGAAGTGGATTTCAAAACCGATAACTCTCGATTGTAAAAGATACTGCATTTCGTCGACTAAGGATGCATGCAAACCTCGTAAATCCACTTTGTTTTCAAAAATGAGATTTTTGAAAATATATCATGTTGGCAACAAAATCTATGTCTGGATTGAAAGAAAACATCCATAATGTCTTATTAAATGGCAAAAAAGCAAAAAAGAAATGTCAAATGTACACATTTGGTAGGTAGTTGAATATTAGAAATCGTTGTCCTACACAATTCACAAAAATGGATTTATGAGGTTTGCATCCTTAGCCGACGATTTGGAAAATGTTAAAAAAATCTATCTAAAAAAAACAATTGTTAACGCTTTTGAAAAATAATGTTTCTCTAACAAAAATATGCATGACGAAAACTAACTAATTTAAATAAATCAGACCAAAGACATAAATGTTAAAAAAGAGCCAAGTTCTTATACTTACACAAAAACCTTTGTCTAACAAGTCAGCCGTGAAAAGTACTGAGATCTAAAAGTACGCTAAGTTCTTACTTCATGAAGGCTTAATAGCGAATATTTAAAGTAGAATAATATTGAAACAGCTACAATGTAAAAGAGAAATTTTATTATTTAATGACTACTGACTAAAATTTGATTTGCAATTTTAACTCCTTTTTTTAAATGAAGGTAGCCCACCAATTAATAGCCTAATTAATGGTTTACTTATAGTTCACGTCACAGTTAAGAATTTTTTATGTAAGCTCAAAATTTTTTCAGGTATGCAAATGTTTTCTTTTTTCATTCATGTTAAAATAACACAAAGTACCAAATCGAGCACTCTTGTTCTAAGAGAAGTCATGAATTTTTAAAATGTATGTATAGTTTCAAAATGACAATAAAAAGACACTTTGAATGAAAAATCTTGGATTTTCTATTTTTCGCTTTGAATGTACATTAAGCTTTACCACCATTTCATCATTCTAGGGCAATCGGAAATGCTCCATATAAACTAAACATTTTCTCAGAAAGAAGGCGGATACCACATCCCCTGAATGGAAAACCTTAATTTTTATTTTTATTCCTTTATATACAATTTAAGCCCTACCGTTCTACCAAATTTCATTATTCTACTGCAACCAACACCAATTTGGAGAAAGTGGGTGGAGAAAGTGGGTGGATACTACGCCCCCTGAATGGAAAACTTCAAATTTTCGATTTATTCCTCTGCTTGCATGACCTACCGTTGTGCAAAATTACAAGATTCTACGATGTCGGGAAGTGCTCCATAATTTTGATCATCTGTCAGTCAGTCAGTTACGGTTTTTGTGATTTTGAGGCCTTATATCTCAGGAACCGCTTATGCTTATGAAATTTGGTGAGACGCCTGTGCCTGACTAGCTTAGCAAATATTCGGAATTTTTAGTTTCTGACTTCATTGGTATTGAAGATAGAAAGGGGTCAAAAATCGCCTGAGGTTGTTCCTGTAAAAAGGGTGTAGTGCCAGAACATGGCTAGGCACTACCGTGCCCTCTGATATTTGAAGAAATTTTTAATAATAGCTGTGTTTTATTTTCCCCCAGATCTAATCCGGATTGGATTTTTTTTTCAAAATAACATGTAAAACAACAAATACAAACAAAATTGGGTCTTGTGTTGTTTTTGTTATGTAATTTTGAATGAAGATCCAATCTGGATCAGATCTGGGGGAAAATAAAACACAGCTTATTTTTCATTAGTGCTCCACTATGAGCACTGAGCACCCAAATTTTCATAATCATCACTGAGTAATGAAAATATAAGAATAGAGGATTTTCCTACCATTTCAAAATAGGTCATTAAATTTAGAATATGCGTTATTGGATAGTTGATTCAAAATAGCTTTTTTTGGCCCCTAGTCCACAAAAATTGGCGTTTCTTCGAGGCGATCTCACATGGACTCGTTAGTTGAGTGTGAGGGTCAATACACGATTTTTGTTAAATTCAATTTATCTTAAATCGATTTCTTGCCAAAAAAAGCTATTTTGAATCAATAATTCAATAAGTCCAATAATAGTTCTAAGTCTTCTAATTGACTGGTTTATTTCAGTAGTATATAGAGTTTGTATTATAAAAACCTTCATATTATGTTATTAGATGGTTATAAAAAAAATCTTCAAGATACTCCATTGCATCCACAAAAAGTGTCGGTGTGATGTAGATTTTATTCCGAAGATGTGATTTGATCTTTTTTTTTTGTCGATGAAAATGCCACAATACGGCCAATGAAGCTCGACTCGGCCGATTTACTTTAAACTTGGTAGATAGTATTTTTAATTTTTTCTTCCCACACGTTTTTTTCTTTTTTTTTTAAGACCGAAAATAACGGTACATACCATACGATTTTTTTCGAAATTTTAAAAAATATTTTTTTTCTAAAAAACTGTCCCAGAGATTTTTAAAAAAAATTTCATTTTAGTTAAAGCTAGGAAATTATTGAAAAAAAAAAATTCAAAAACATGGTTATTTTTGGTACTCTCCTTGGAACCATTTTTTTGGGTTTCGATTTTCTCAAAAACGGTACAACCAATTTCGATAATTTTTTATGCTAAAGCTAACCAGCAGTTTAAATATTATTGTGTATTACAATTTTCCAAAAATTTTGTTTTTTTTTTTGGGTTTTGTAAATTTTTTTTTTCAAAGCTCAATATTTCAAAAACCCCATGCTCGATTTTTTTAAAACTTGATAAATAAAAGTTTCTTAATATAAATTACAAGATGTAAGAAAAAAAATTTATTATACCTAAAAATAACGGTACACTCCATACAATTTTTTTTCCTTGATTAATTTTTACGATCTATAATCTAATAAAAAAAAATTGAAATCAATATATTACTGACTGTACCTACCATAGAATCATTTTTTTTTTTAGAATTTCTCATTATTGACATAACGGATTTTAATCAAATTTTGTATAGAGAAGCTTCTAAAAAGTTTAAAAAATATTGCAAAAAATATTTTTTGTATTTTTGAAAAAAAAATCTATTCTTTGTTTGGAAAATTCGATATCTCAGAAACGGCTTAATATTTTTTTCATAAGTTTAAGTTATATTCAAACAATAATAAAAACTTTCAATTGGCGTACCAAAATTTTTTCTTAAGAACATTTAAACAAATTTTTATATAAAAGCTTATTTTTCTTAAGAAACCAGTACAGACTTTTAATTTTTGTTCTCAAATGAGCTAATTTTGAATCACATGGTATCCTGTTTTTAGCTCTTATCTACTATTAAAGAAGTTGTCTTAGTCTATTAAAAAATTAATTTTATGCTTATGAACAGTTTTTCTCTAACAACATTCATTTTTAAAATCCTTAGTCGTTTACACAAGAGCAAATTCATGCGACCTATCGTGTATTTTATTTATTTTTTTCTTAAATTGAAAGAAGGGTAGGAGAAATTGTGTAGCTCAAACAGTGCGTGTTTTGAAAAGATTTTTTGCCCGAAATGAAGCACCCACCGCACCTGCTGTACGCAAGTTTGTGCAAGTTTGTTCCTCAGACTGGTTTGCTAGTGGATAACATGCATGATCCCCATCGTTGTACGGTGCGCACAGACGAGAATGTGGCTGCTGTAGCCGAGAGTCTGAGACTCAATTCACGAACATCAACTCGCCATCGATCTCAACAGCTGAACATTTCACGCACTAGCCTGAGGAGAATTCTACACAAAGATCTCGGATAATTCGCTTACAATTAATGGGAATATTTTGCTCTTAATAATGAAACCATATTACATAGGAAAAATTTAATTTTGTTCAATTTATTGCATTTTTAAAAAGATATATTAAAAAATACTATCTTTTCCAGATTTGATTTCGCGTTTTTTAACTATTTCAGGGCCTGCTTTCTACAAATTTCTCTAAAAATCCGAATGGCTGAAACCTTTACTCATTGCAATTGTAACTTTTTCTTCTTAAAACATTCATTAAAGGCCGAATTTGGTCATGAAGTTGACGACACACTTTACCAATTGGCTAGAAGCCTGCTCCGTTAAAAAATTGCTAATGAAAATTATCATTCATGATGAAATAATTTATAATGAACGAATACAGCACACCTCCGCCTTAATTAGCTAATATTTATTTAAAGTAAAACGCGAGATCGAATTTAATTAGTAAAGTTCTCTTTGCAAACCAACCAATATTACGATGGAGAAAATTATATTCGATAAATGCACTTCCACCATTTTCTAATTTTGAATGGTGAGGAAAACTTCGATTTCTTGGTCGGTTTTAAGCGTTGTGCCTTCTTTGACAGAATTGACAATTAGGTCAATCTCGTTAGAAATTTGGATCGTCTGTCACAGATGCTGTTGAACTGTGGACCGCCTGTCGTATGTTTAATATTATATAGACTGGACAACCTGTCACACCTGTCGTTGTGGGAGATCCACCTTCCACAGAAATTTTTGTCGAACACCTATTTTTGATGTTTTTTCAAGATTGTACCTTACTTGACTGAGAACCCAGGTTTCCACTGAATCCTGCCACCATTTTGGATCCGCAACAGAAAAGGAAGGGTTGCAACGAAAAATGGAAAACAGATGGCTTGGGCAAACCGCAGCACTATAATTCATATACATTTTGTTCATTTGTTCGCTTTAACACCAGTCTCTCAAAAACCCTAAAACCCTTCTTTGGAAAATAAAAATTCTTTCATATTTCTTAACACCAATCCAGAATCTGTATAAAGCTAAAGCCTTTAAATTCCTTAAAATGAGTTTTTGTTTCATTCCCACTAAATAACCCTTTGACCTCCATTATATTTCCTTCCCAATTTCGCCTGCTTAAACTGAACGTTCTCATATTACAAAGTAAGCGAACCTACGTATGATTGAAAGCCTCATCAATCATCACGTTAACTAACTTGACCCATTTTTAAATAAATAAAACGTAGTAATACAACACGATTTTGAAAACGTGCAATACTTCTTTCAGGCGCGCACATGTTGCTAAGCTGTGAAAAAACCTTACAGATTTATTTTATCATTAAGACCTTGGCTGGCTGGTCATGGAAACCATAATAATTGATTTGGTCTTATTCAGGCTGTACCATATTCTGTGTCCTTCAAACTATCGATTATCACTGAGAACACCACTTCGACATTGTCTACATCAGATTTCTTGGCCCAAACCGAAAGCCATGAAAAATAAATTTTAAAATAAAGGTCATGGAACAAAGGGGCCGGCTACCAAGAACATCCTACGACCAGCCAAGAAAATTCTCACATTATCCATTTTCGTAGAAATGTGTATGTAAATGTGCCACACATAATCCGAATTAACCCTTTTTTGGCGCTGTAGCATGTGTTTCTTTGTAATCCAGGCGATGACATCAAATTCATCTTCTACAATTCTACACCATGTAAGAGAAAAAGGATAGCACAAACAATTTTTGTATGAAATTTTGAAATTTGGGTCCTTGTCTCATTTGTGCTTGAAATTTCACCACGGAACCGGATCCGGTGGGCAAAAGTATAGTATAAACGGGACAGTGTTAGGATATAAATTGAACATGTGCTGTTAATACAAAAACAATTATCAAAAAGGTTAAGTAAGCTATCGACCACAACATCTATTTAGCTCAAAAGTGGATATGTGGTTTGACAATTTCCAATCGGGCTAATATATCTTTCGGTTTCGCATAAAAGCATAAAACACCACACACACGGGTATTAAATTGTTTCCGTGTTGGAATCTACGAGTAATTAATACCAAAAAGCAAGTCTGTAATATACTCGTAGCGCTTATGTAAATATCAAAGTGCAAAATGCCAACTCAAAAGTTGGCCTTGAAAGGGAGCCCCTAAAATTATACAATTTCACCATAAAGCTCAAATACCGTGAATTTAAGCCTGCGTCTTATAACGCATTTAACGTTTATTGTTATTGCTATTTCATTATTGTGTATTTTGTGTAACAATGTTCAGTGTGTTGATATGATCAAAGCTTAAGGGTACATTGTTGAAAAGGACCTGTTTGCTTTCGAGTATAAAAGGGAACTATTAAAGCCGTTTAGTAAGAGTGTGGTTGTTCCTATATGGTAGGTACGAATGAGTTTTCCCAGCATTTAAGGACTAGGAGTTCTTAGTGGGTGCACAACACATAGGCAGAAATATGATAAGGGGAGTTGGAGCAAAAAAAAAACGATGATTCATTACGGCTTTTGGGATATTTGTCTATTTGCAGGGTAAGCAAATTTTACATATTATATACGATGAAAAAGAGCATTAGCAGGTTTACGTAAATACATTACATATATGTATATAGAAATGATAAACGATGCTTTTAGGTTAGGACAGATAGGGCTGGAGTTTAAATGGATTTCGCTTTCAATTAAGTTTGCAAAAGCGAATAGAGTATATCGAGTGAAAATTTTTTAAGCCCTTTCAATAATCCTGGAAAAGTTTTGTATTAGGGTGGTCCACGTCACCTTTCAGATTTCTCAATAAGGTTTATAGTGAAGCTATGTTTTAACATCGCAATTATTTTCAACGGGCTGGAATTTGCATTTTATTGTTTCTCAAATACTGAACCACACAAATAAATGTTAACTTTTCCGATTTCTCGCTCTTCATCACCGTATTTCTTATTTGAGCATTTTATTTCAATGCCTAAAAGTCAAAAAATATTATACCTTAAATATTTCTTATACTAAGTCCGACTCCCTGCAATTTTTGCTTACAAAGATAGGGAGGGGCTGAGTTCCCAAAAATCATTTAGAGTAATATACCTATAAAGAATCCGATGTTTGGAAAAATTCCCGCTCTCTATCTTTGTAGACTCTTTTTCTCTCCAACTTATAGGAATTGAAATAGATCGATTCAGAAAATTCAGAAGGGAGAGCGAGTATACAACAAGTTTTTGTATGCTTGATACTTTGAAGAACAATGAATCAAGTATTGGTTTCCTGTTCAAAAATTTCGTTGTTTCAGGTAGCCTTTAGATTTTAATGAAGAAGAATTCTAGCAAAGTTGTTTTCATCACATCGAGCTATAACATACATACATGGGCATTTATTTGACTTTCAGTGGGAATTTGTTTCACTTTTCAAAGCTGAGTGAATTCTCACCTTGAATTTTCTGGAATTTTTTATGCAACTAGCTGCCTTAGTTAAGGGTAGACTTCTATGCATAAGTGAAGTTCATTCTCACTAAAAAGTGTAATAAATTCTGACTCTAGGTAGGAAATTACTCCGCTTTGAAAAGAAATAAAATGCACGACTGGTTCGCACTAACTTGCTCTCATGTAAAAGTACTTTGAAATCTAAAATACATTTTATAAATTTAAAACTTATGAATTTAATAAAATAAAATAAAATAAAAATGCATGAAATTGCCATCTGATTTCTCAAAAATTGTTTTATAATTAAAGTAATTTTTTATATAAGAAATTTCTTTAAAATTTTTCAAGAACAAAATTTGGGATGCCAATTTTAAGTATTTAGTAGTATAGATTTTAGGAAATAATTTCAAAAAATAATCATTCACACGTTTTAAAGATATTGATTTTTCAAAAAAAAAATAACTTTTCAAAAAACCCAAAAAAATATTTTTGCGAATATTTTTATATACAATATTATTTTAAACTTTAGGGAGCTTGCTGAGAAATTCGAAAATCAAAAAAAACGGTTCTATGACAGGTACCGTTCATAAAATTTTTTACGAAAATTTTTATCGACCAAAATGTAGTCCATGTCTACATTAATTTTTTTTCTTAATCAAAATCGTTAGAGTCGTTTTCGAGATAAATAAGATTATGCATTACGGGTGTATGGGGGGGAACCGTTAGTTTTGGAGCCTAACAAAATTTCAATTTCCCCTCTAGGTAATCACCGAAGACCCTTAAGTACCGAGTTGTTAACTTTGATCAAAATCTCGAGTTCGATTTTTGCCCTATAGTACCATGTGAATCAGATTCTCGGGGATTTGTTCCTATGCACCATGATTTGGTTAAAATTTGGGACAAAACAATATTATATGCTGTGTAGAGGTGGAATTCAAATTTTCGTTTGAGCTCACCTGGAATAGTTAGCTATGATCTTTGTATATATAACCCATAGTATTATCATGGAGCGTAATTTTGTATTGCGAACTCTAGCCTGGTAGTGGCGCTGAAATAAGCGCTAGATCTTACAGTGGAGAGTAGAATAAGATACAAAACAAGTAGTAAAACAGAGAATATTTTATTATTAAATTTAGCAGAGACAAATCTAGCAATTACTGTCCCTATACTTAAGATGTCACCACAGTCTTTCATCTTCTTGATAGTACTATAAGTTTTATATATAAAGCTATGATACAATATTTGGGCTTGCAACTTATATTCGTAAAAAAATCGAAGCAGAGATTTTGATCAAAGTTGACATTACGATGATAGCGGAGACGAAAAAAGTGAGTCCCGTATTTCTGTCTGTCTGTTCGACTACAGCATAAACAGCTCGTCCGATTTCCCCGTGCGTTTTTTTAAGACCAAAAATAGCAAAACCTGCCATATGATGTTTTTTTTTCGAAATTTTATAAATATTTTATCTCACAAACTGTTCTACAGATTTTATTAAACAAAATCTAAAAATAATGCTTAAAAAATACTGTCGTTCCCCACTAGAACCATTTTTTTTATTTTTGATTTTCTCAAAAACTATACAACTGATTTTGATATCGCCAAATTTTTTTTCGATTTTTAAAAACTTAAAACTCAATATTTCGAGTTCTTAAAACTTGACACTTAAAAGTTTCTGCAATATGCGAGAACAAAAAGATATAAACACTTATTTTTTAAAGAAATCCTTAAAACCACTTTTTACTTGCGATATAGGTACTATAGGGCAAGTTCTGCATTTGGAAAAAAAATCGAACTCGAGATTTTGATCAAAGTTGACATTACGATGATAGCGAAGACGAAAAAAGTGGGTCCGACAATTCCGTCTGTCTGTCTGTATGTCTGTATGTCTGTATGTCTGTATGTCTGTATGTCTGTATGTCTGTACCTCGAACTACAGCCTAAACTACCGGAGGTATTTTCTTTAAACTCGGTATTTAAGGGTCTTCGGTGATTCCCTAGAGGAAAAATTGAAATTTTTTTTTTAGCTCCAAAACTAAGGGTACCCCCCATACACCCGTAATGCAAAATCTTATTTATCTCGAAAACGGCTCTAACGATTTCGATAAAAAAAATTAGGTGTGATATTATGGATATGGACTATATTTTGGTCCAAAAAAAATTGGGGGGGAAATGTTATTAGGGGTACCTGTCATAGAACGGTTTTTTTGATTTTCGAATTTCTCACCAACGGCTCTAACGATTTTAACCAAAATTTTTATGCGGGAGCTGCTTTGCATTTGCAAAAATATAAACTAAAAATTTTTTCGAAAAAATAGTTTTTGGATTTTTAAAAAAATAATACAATTTTTTTTTTGAAAATTCAATATCTTGAAAACCCATACACGATTAAATTTTAAATTACGTTTTAAAATGTATTTTATTAAATACTAACAATTTGCATATCAAGTTTTTTTATAAAAATTTTAAGTAAAATTTAGTACACAAAAAACATGTTTCGGTGTGTCTGTATGTCTGTACCTCTCACTACAGCCTAAACCACTGGTCCTATTTCTTTCAATCCCGGTAGTTAAGAGTCTTCGGTGATTCCCTAGAGGAAAAATTGAAATTTTTTTTTTAGCTCCAAAACTAAGGGTACCCCCCATACACCCGTAATGCAAAATCTTATTTATCTCGAAAACGGCTCTAACGATTTTGATAAAAAAAAATTAAGTGTGATATTATGGACATGGACTATACTTTGGTCGGAAAAAAATTTGGGGGGAAATGTTATTAGGGGTACCTGTCATAGAAGGGTTTTTTTGATTTTCGAATTTCTTACCAACGGCTCTAACGATTTTAACCAAAATTTTTATGCAGGAGCTGCTTGGCATTTTAAAAAATATAAACTAAAAATTTTTTCAAAAAAATAGTTTTTGGATTTTTAAAAAAATAATACAATTTTTTTTTTGAAAATTCAATATCTTGAAAACCGATACAAGACTAAATTGTTAAATTACTTTCTAAAATGTATTTTATTAAATACTAACAATTTGCATATCAATTTTTTTTATAAAAATTTTAAGGAAAATTTAGTACACAAAAAACATGTTTCAGTGTGTCTGTATGTCTGTACCTCTCACTACAGCCTAAACCCTTGGACCTATTTCTTTCAATCTCGGTAGTTAAGGGTCTTCGGTGATTCCCTAGAGGAAAAATTGAAATTTTTTTTTTAGCTCCAAAACTAAGGGTACCCCCCATACACCCGTAATGCAAAATTATATTTATCTCGAAAACGGCTCTAACGATTTTGATAAAAAAAATTAAGTGTGATATTATGGACATGGACTACATTTTGGTCAAAAAAAATTTTGGGGCAAAATGTTATTAGGGGTACCTGCCATAGACCCGTTTTTTTTTAATTTTCGACTTTCTCATTAATGGCTCTAAGGATTTTATCCCAAAATTTTTAGCAGGAGTGCCCTTAAGTTTAAAATAATATTGTATATAAAAATATTCGAAAAAATATTTATTGGGTTTTAAAAAAAAAAAAAAAAAAATTTAAATCAATATCTTCAAAACCTATGAACGATTATTTTTTGAAATTATTTCCTAAAACCAATATTATTAAATACTTAAAATCCGCATCCCACATTTTTTTCTTGAAAAATTTTAGAGAAATTTCTTATTTAAAAAATTTATTTAATAATAAAACGATTTTTTAAAGTTTATTTGCATAAATTCATACTTTTCCGGAAACCAGAAGGCAATTTTATGCAGTTGAACATTATTATCTCATTAAATCCATGTTTTATATTTATAAAATGTATCTTAAATTCCAAAGTACTTTTACATAAGAGCAAGTTCGTGCGATCCAGTCGTGCATTTTATTTTTATTATATTTGACACTGGCTCAAGGATTCATTAAGAGACCCTTATAATGTTAAACACAGCACAAGCGATGGGGAAATTTGGTGAGTACAGAAAGGGAGTTTCTATGAACATTGGGCTAGAATGTTTTCAAATTGAAATGGCAAGGGAAAACCTTGCCGCGTAAAGTATTCCATAATCGTGTTCTGCAACTAAAAAAACAATCTCTAAGTATATTTGACGGTACGAACAAAATTAGGCTCGACGATCGAGGATGAGCATGCCTAGCGAAACGGGTATCACGGGTGAACTGATTGAGGGGAGAAATGCAACTGGCTAGGTCAAGTGAGCATTGCTTGCGAAAGAAGCGATATAACGAGGAAATACATGAAATATTCCGACGGCGTATAAAAGATGGGAATGATTCCATGATTGATGATTCTATTCAATAAATTAAGAGAAGTTTTGAATGCCCAAAGATAATTGTAGCCAGATCATAATCATTTAACAACGTTTTCGGCGGTCTCGAGATTGTGGTCATTCCATACTGAGAGCATTTCGGTTTCTTCGATGCAAGTGTCATTCCGACATTACAGGCTATAGCTTGCTGAAACTCATCAAAACCATTAACGGGCTTGAATGACATAGGATTATCATAGGTTTCGATACATGGGGGTCTCAACTCCTAGGGCATCACACGGATCTACATTGATCTAAGTGCGACGGTAACAAGATTAACTGTCAATCCATTAACATAACCTAAACTAAGTGCCTTTTAAGAACAATGGCATAAAGGGTAGATTTTGCACCAATAGCAATAGATAGAATTGAGTTTTTGAGATATTTCTTGAGCATGATGATTGATCATCGATTGCATGTTATTGGAAAGAAGGGACGCAAGTACAATTGGGTCGCTAGGTAGAGTGTGTAGAAGAGCCGCATTTATTAAAATCAATCTGGACAAATGCTGTTTTTATTTTCTAAAGAAGATTCCAGAACAGTAGGAGCAATGGAAAAGCTGACGGAATGGTTTTGTGAGCGAGGAAGAAAGTCTCTTCGGAAGAATGGGGATATGCCATCAAGACTAATAACTTTGTTTATATTAAGTAAATCGAGAAAGCAAATTCTAATAATAATATTAAGGAATAGCTTCAAGTGACAAAACAAGCTTTTAGTAATTAAGTATCCATTTTGAAAGTTTAAATTAATAGAAATTGTGATGTAGTGCGTTGGACTGTCAGGACAAAGATCTGGAATGGATTCCCAATTCCTTTCACCTAAACCAAAGAAACAAAACAACTGTTTTTTTTTGTTAGGGGTTTTGCTAAGTGATAAATTCTCCAAGAGCATCTTGTCGTTAAAAGTGTTTCTCATGCCGTACACTCGACAGAAAATTGTAGATCCTATATACTGCTGGGTGACACAAAAATAGTAAAGATATATAAGTAACTAAAATTAGGTTATCTACGAACTTTAGTGACCCTAATTTATTTTTATTTTAATATACATATCTGGGAATCACTAAATCGAAGCAAAGAAATTCACGGACCACCCTAGTCAGTACATATGTATGTATGTAAGTATATATGTGTATATATGCATTGGGTTCGATTTATGAATGAAACGAACTCAACATTAAATCTAGGTACCTACATCGTTTGAGATTTCTCTTTGAATATTGGTTGTTTATCTAGTTCGGAAATCTACATAGGACAGGAAATTTTATTGCTTGCAGTGCTAAATTTATGAGCTCAATAAATTATTATAAATTTGATGTTTTTATATCACTCGTAGGTATGTTTATGTTCATAGATATGTTGTTTAGAAATCTATGATTTGGGAAATTTAAATGTGAATGCTTATCTCTTCTCAATCTGAGTTTATCTTTTGCTGTAGTCTAAAAATATTTAAAACAAAAAAAAAAAAAGGTTAATGTTGGAAAATTGTCAATAGAACCTTCAGTAAAATCAATGTTTCTAGAAACGTTACTTATTAGATACACCGAAAATAGCATTAATAGACGTTCAGATTGTGATAAACTTAGTTATATTTACGGTCAGTTTATTAATTATCAAACCATATCTACCTTAACAATACTCAACGATTAAATATATTATGCATACATTGTACATACAAATATTTGAATTTATTTAAAAAAAAAAATTTTTTTAACTTAAAAAATTCATATAAAATAACAAAATAATAAATAATAACAAACAATTGACCTTGAGCCCCCTTAAGGACAAACATTATTCTTAAGTTGAATCCTTCTATGGATGTTTTGTCAACCTTTGTTCGAGTATCAAAAGGAAACTTTGTGGGTTTGCTCCAATATGTTGATGCGATTGATACTTGTATGTATTCGGTTTCTGCGTTCATTGAATAGTTGTGCATTTTTCAAGACGTGTTTTTTCCATTGGGCACAAAATAAACAATTTTTGTTCCGTTCGTCCCTGCAATTTCTATTCGGCAGCACGAAACTGTCCTTCTTTTCAGATAAGACTTCCTGTTAAGGGGTGACTAAAAGTCAAACTCAAACACAGACAAACACTGGCTTAGGTATTTTGTTCATTCATTTTTGTTTGCATTTCATATGTATTGTTTTACTGCACTCTCATTTGACCCCCTTTGTTAACGTCAACACTTCCTTTTTTCCATTTAATAATAATTTATGGTTTTTCATTCGGGCAGCGACAAATTAATCTGTTTTACTAAAAACAACTTTATTCTCGATTCAACAAAAAATATCCATTAATTTCAATTAATTACGGTATTAATAAAGTTTGATTTCAAGCTGAATAATTTACACACCAAAGTTATTTGACGGTTATATAAATTTATCTTATGAGTCTTCCCTTTAGTTAAAAAAATATAATTTCTATCCACTAATGTCAGAAGATCGATTTTGAAAATTGTTCACGTCCAATAGGCAAACAACTTTCTTGAAATCTTAATACTATAAACTCGAATTTAATTTTTGCAATTCACTTAACTTCAACAGTTATTCAATCGAAAAGCACATACAATTTATAACAAAAATGTTTGTATTGAACCAATGGAAGTTACCGTCCATGATCTCATCCACTGAATGACAAATAAATGACGACATTTTATTTTGCACATAATCTATGAACAAGTCCCTTTACTGTAACCAAAATATTCCAAACTATATATTCGATGTTTTCTTAATATATTTTCTGAAAAAATGTCCATTTTAAGTTACAAAAATTTTGGTTCAAGTATTTTTTTTTGTGGACACTTTTGTAGCGAACCTTCTTGAATATACATACGAGTATGTATAAAATGCACGACTGGATCGCACGTACTTGCTCTTATGTACAAGGTAGTATATTAGTATTAAGTATTAGTCACCCTATCGAAAGATGTTATAATTTTTGCAAATAACGTTGTAAACATCAACCAGACGACACGGGCCACGCAATTGGACAGCAACAGACCTACAGGACCCTACAGCAAATTTTAGTGAAAGACTTACACATGTTCCCGTGCAAACAGAACATGAGTTAATGCCTGCTGACCTTCCGTCGCGTGTAAACTACTGTCAAACCATCCTAAATCTCAATAAAGACGAGACGATTTTGTGTTACGTCAATAAGCAAAATCTTCGTTTCCGGGGTATTGAAAATTCGCGTGTGATGCACCAAGAACCATTTTATTCACTTGAAACCAATGTTTGGTGCTGCGTTTACAATATGGTCACTGCTTCTAGCCATGATAAATGACTTCTCACTGCTGGAATCGGATGAGCGGAGCTTAGTTAACATATCGTTTCAACAAGACGGTGCAACCGCACACACAGCATGAGCTAAAATAAATATTGTGAAGGAAGCATTTCCTGGACCCGTGATCTCCCGTTTTGACGATTTGGCATGGCCATCAAGATCACCCGATTTCACCATCCCAGACTTATTTCTTTGGGGCTACTTGAAGTCGCGGGCTTATGTTAACAAGCCTCAGGCAATCGCAGCACTTAAAGAGAATATTCGAATGGAATGTGAACAGTTATCACCGGAAATCTTGCGGAAAGTCATGGAAAATACGATAAAACGCGCACAAATGTGCATCAATACTGTCGGGAGCCACTTGACGGATATCATCTTTTCCACTTTACAGGAAAAATTTTAAGAGTCCAAAAAAAAAATCCATCACTCAAAATCATTTTTTCTATGTAGCAAAAAATTTATTCCAAAACAAAATTGAATGATTAATTTTTTGCCATATTGTATTAATTGCTCCAATTTAAAAGTTGTTTAATCTGTGATAAAATTTACCAGACATGTAAGGTACTTAAGTATTTCAGGACGTCAGTCCTCTCAAGTACAAGTACTAGATACTGGTACTGGTACTTCAGTACCCTGGTACTGGTAATTAAAAAAATGCAAGTACATTATGTTTCATACTTTGATACAAGTTCCAAGTTGCAGGCAATCAATTACTTGAATAGTACTCTAAGTACTTGGCCAGTACTTTCATGTATTTTCCAAATCAAAGAGGAATGCTTATTTCAATTTCAACGTCAATTTATAAAAGAAAATATATTTTGTTTAACATCAGAAAAAAGTGTTTCCTTCAATTCTTGTTAAAGCAACCATAACCGTGCGACTTAGGGGAAAATATTCTATTTCAAATTTTATAATCCTTCATCCAGGAAGCTTACCCAATTTCTGATCCAAAACTATTTTTCATTTATGTTTAGATGCATTTTTATACGTACAGTATTCTTGTTCAAAACTGTTTACTATGTATTCTACAATAAAGCAAAAAATTCCAGTAATTTGCTAACCATTTATGCCCAGTTTCACAGTTTAACTTAACCTGGACGATTCCGGAGACGGTACAATCATGAATTGTACGCAATCTACCTAGAAGCAGATATCGTGACAAAAATTAAGCTCGGTAGACTCCGGTGGGCAGGGCACCTAGCTCGCATGAGCGAAGAGGAACCTGCTCGGAAAGTTCTTTGTGGTACATTCTATGGTAGACGACAGCGTGGTAGACCATGCTTGCGCTGGAGAGATGGCGTAGACCAGGACGCCCGAAGCCTTGGGGTGCGCAACTGGATGACGTCGGCTAGAGACCGGGATAGGTGGAGAGACTTGTTGAAAGAGGCCAGGACCGGAACCCGGTTGTCGAGCCGATGATGATGATGAACGAGAGTTTAAACTTTTGTTTTAACTCTTTAGGTTTCACAGTGGAAAAAAATACCACAGTTGAATATACTTTTGAAGTATTTGGAATTTCTGATTAAATACTTTAATACTTAAGTACTTGAAGAATACTGCCACTAGCCATTTTCAAGTACCGATATCAGGAAGGATAAGTATTGGTAAGTTTGGTTAATTGCTTTATATTCAAAATCAAAAGGTTCATAATCATGTCGATTACAGAATCCGGCGAACTCGATCCGCAGTGCAGTACCATTTTTCCCATCTACTCATTTATCATGCAAAAGAAGGAGACGACTGCACTGTGAATCACTGCGGATCAGGTTTTGCGGATTCTGTAATCGACATGAATATCTTATTTAGTTTTACGTTAATAACACCAAATTTGTGTAATATTGCCTTCATATCTTCAGATAAATTATTTTGTATAAATATTATTTAACCAGCATTAGGTTAGGTTAAAGTGATTGTCATTAAAGCATCTGACCCACTTAGACTAGTAGAGGTCCATTGTGATAGCACGATCTAATAAGGAACAAAGGTTCCCTACTAGTTAAAACCATTTGGAGCTCCTGTTGAAGCGAAGGAGACTTTTGATGTCTTTGTTTATAAGATCGCTTGGTTCATTACAGAAATAGTCTCCTAGATGAAGTTTGCGTCTCTAAGAGAGAGCAGGGCATGTACAAAGAAGGTGTGAGATTGTTTCTTCTTCTTCCTCGTCCAAGCACCTCCTGCAGAAATCGTTTGATAGTACACCGAGTCGTGCAGCATGTCTACCTCTAAGACAGTGTCCAGTTGTGACACATATTACGGAGATGATCTGAGATATTCTGAGGGACTACAAGCAATTTGACCGTTTCAAATCTAATTTGGGCCAAATTCGTTTGGTCGCCAAACAAGTGTTGGTGTTGAGCCATCTTGTATTTAATTGTTTCAGAGCAGTTCGCTTCAGCATAAATTTACTAGAAGCTATAGGCATACCTATTTTTGCCCTGTCGGGCAAGATAGGCATTTCCGTTCCAATTCGTCGGCTTTGCAATTCCCTGGAATATTTCTGTGTCCCGACACCCAGAACAGGTCAATATTAAACTGTTTTACCATCTCCATCAGAGACGATCGACAGTCTTGGGCTATCAAAGAGTTTGGAGAGACTGATGCGAGGTATTTTAAAGCAGCCTATGGCTATCTGAGAAGATGCGGATATCCGAACTAGATATCACGTTTTCTTTAAGCCAAGACAATACTTCCTTTGTCGCCAGAATCTCCGCTTGGAATACGCTACAATAGTTTGGTAGGCCCTAGGCGGCAGGAGAGAGTGATTTGACAATACCCATTTGTTTCCCACGGCTTTCTTACAAGAAAAGAGAGCTACTGTGGCTTTTTTTACTCTTTCCTGTATATTAGGTTTCCACCTCAATTTTGTATCTAAAATAAGACCCAGGTATTTAGCTTCATCTGAGAAAGTAAGTGGAACACCTTTGATCGATGGAGGGTCTAGTTGTGGAATTTTGTATTTCCTTGTGAAGAGGACTAGTTCACTCTTGTGGGGATTAACACCTAGTCCACAGCGATTTGCCCATTTGAGTAGCTTGTTGAGAGCGGTTTGCAAGAGTTCTATTAGAATTTGAGGATTTTTCCTGATACGGCAATGGCAATATTGATCAGTGTATGCAATCACTTTGAATCTCTCTTCTTCTAGGGTTATTATAGCAGCTCAATAACTACCATATTCCATAGAAGTGGAGGTAGGACACCTTGTGGAGTACCTCTGCTGACTGACCTTCTTGTAGTAAAGCTACCTAGTTCTGCATTTATAATTCTGCTTTTCAGCATGAAATTAATTAGGTCACCAATTGAGCTATCTATGTTGAGATTCTGCAGTGCCTTAGCTATTGCAGCGCTGTCGACATTGTTGAAGGCGTCTTCTATATCTAGGAATGCAACTAAAGTGTACTCCTTGTGATTAAGGGGTCATTCGATGGTGCGTACCAAGGTATGTAGCGCAGTTTCTACCCATTTTCCCTTACAATAAGCGTGTTGTGCCGTAGAAATAGGGTTTGGTTCTGTAGCACTACGCAGATGAATGAATATCAATCAATCGTTTTAAGAAGGAATGACGATAAACTGATTGGTCTAAGATCCTTGGGCGTAACGTGGGAGCATTTACCAGCTTAGGGTATAAAGACTACTTTAAGTTCTCTCCATGTTAGGGGAATATGAACCAGGCTTAGACAACCGTTCAGTATTATCTCTAAAGTGGGGAAGATAATATTTGAAACAACCTGCAGTTCTGCTGGTATTATGCCGCCTGGTATGTATGGATCGAAGCTATTAATTGCCCATTTTAGTTTGTCCCTTTATATCCCTTTATATTAACCCTTGAACATTTTTAAATTTGTTGTTTGACTCCATTGAGTTCATGTTACAAATATTTTGCGAGCTACCTGGAAAGTGAGTGTCAAAAAGCAAGTTGAGTGATTCTTCACACGAATTTGTCCAGGAGCCATTTGACATTTTTAAAGATCTGGATTGGTTGAGAGGATTTTTCTCAATCTAGATGCTTTGGAAATATCTTCTATTTTATCACAGAAGTTCCTCCATGAAGATCTTTTACTTGTCTTCAATTGTTTCTTATAAATCTCTAAGGATTTATTTTATAAGTCCCAATCTGATAATTCTTTTTTAACGAGCATTAGTCTGCACAGAATTGAGGAAGCTTATGTGTATCTCAAGTATCGAAAAAAGTCTAATTTATGAGGCAATATTATACTTTGTACAATTTACTACATTAAAAGAATAACTGTAAATCACCAAATATTTTCTGTAAATCACGAATGATTGTGTTGAACTTTGCGACTCCAGTGCCTTAACAACTAACTCATAAATGTGTGACATCAATCTTCTAAATTGGAAATTAGGCTCAGAGGATACGAGTTCGATCAGTAAATGGGAAGATCCCACTCCACATCAGGTACAAAAATTTAGTCTTTTTATAAATAACAATTTTAATTGTAATAAGCCCATGTCCTGCGTAAAATCCTCCATAGTTGAGGGTAAAATTACATTTTATATACAACAATTCTATACAAAGCCTATTTGTACTTAGGTAAGAAATTAAAGTGAAATTGCCTTATAACTTAAATGAGTTCAAATGCGTCTTTCAGCGTAGGTAAATTAATATGTGATTTAGGTCAATTTTACACCGATTTTAGTTAAGATGTTGGCAGAAAATATTCCACAGAAGTTTGTGTATACTCATATTTCATGCCGCCATCAAATACTCCACCAGTCATCTATAGAAAGAAAAATATTTCACCTAATCTTCGGATAATTTCGCTTTACACCTTTTTTTTTTTTGCTAATTCATCCTTAATAAGGAAATTTTGAATTTTCATTGTCAAATAGAATATGGTTTTCAAACTCTTAGGTACAATCTGAATTCTAAAAGCTCAGAATCCTTAATCTTTTGATGAAAAAGACATTCCAATTCGAGCTGCCTTCCGCATATGTATGTATTTATATAAATATGCCACTATCTCTTATTATCGTCTAACCTGATGAGATAGCAAAGATAAGATATCATAACCTTTTCATTATTATAAATGACATCAAAAGAACATTCCTCCCTATGCCACAGAAATATGCAAATAATTTCATACCAAATCCCACAAATACTCATGCCTTTAGAAGAAGACAACGTTCCCTAGGGTCATTTTTGCCAAAGAAAAAGGTTCTACAAATTATATTTCTGTGTATATTATGAATATTAATATTTTCTCTATCTCTCTGTAGTTTTCAAAGGATTTACTGGAATTGCTTAATTAACCCCAACGAAAGCAAAATACTTAAAAACAATTTTGTATAAATTTGAATCTATATTCAAGTTAAAGCTGTAGTTGAACATTTCGCACTTAGTTTAACTCATTTAGGTTATGTGCATACCTAGGTTCTAAGTTTATCACTCACTGTATAACGAAGTCAACCTTTGGGCGCTTGCAATAAATTATTTCCCTATCAAGGACTCATTAATTGACAATCATTGTACGTTAACTGTCCTTTACAACAATTTTACAAAATTTGTAATTACCCGGAGCACACCTTTAAATTGGAAATTGTTTCGCTCATTAAGTTTTCCACTAAAGAGTCAAAGGATGCACCAATACTACCGTGTTGGCAGTTAAAAGGACATCTGTATACAAGAGAATTTGTGTTCCAAACACAAATTTGATAAATTAAGTTAATTTACCCCAAAAAAAAAGGACTGCGCGAGCCTTTGAATTTTAGCTAGACCCGCAGATGGGTGCGATGTTAAACAAATGTTAGGCAGAGTAATGTACCAATAAACGAGTTTTAGCGAGAATTTGTTGTGGGTTGTGGTATCTCTCACTCTTTCCCCAAAACCATGGTCGTGAATTTTCAAGGATTTAATTATAATTTCAATCTTAAAAACACCCTGAGCAATTTGTCAACACAACAGGTTGTCAGGATGGTGTTCAAAATTTGACCCGAAAATTGCCATCAACATTTTATTGGAAAAATATTGTGGCCTCGGGTGGTACTGGAGAACGAGGCTGGCTGGTGCGACTTGCAAAAGTCCTCCTATGGTGCTAAAGTTTGAGCACACAATCACAAAGTTTGACTTCCGTCGTTGGCGTCGTCACCACCGGAAGTCAGTGATTCTATACGAAACACATCTGTTTTGCGAGGATGTTGGATAGAGGGGCGGGGGAGTGTTTTGCGCTGATATTCATCAAAATTTAATCACCCTCTATGTGATGGGCAGATATTGCGGTCGAACTTGGCAGAACAACGGCAGCGGTTGAATTGTGTTACCAGCCAGGAGCAGAATTGGAGTAGACCATCAACCTACGTTAGGGATATTGGTTAAATCAATCTCATATAAATTTCATCATGTCTGTCTTACATCAATGTTGCAGTGACTGAGCGGCCATTAGATAACCCAGATTGTATATGGAGGAAGTAGTGTTTTTTTTTCTCAGTTTAGAAACACCAAAGGGGCTTTAGAAATTTTTTGGTTGTGCTGTGTTCTGTGAAAATATAGCACTGCAATGATTTCCTGGATGAGTGACTATATTTTTTTTTGTACACGTGTGTCCGCACATAGCTTTTGAAATGAATTATCATTCTTCTAATTTAAGCACATTCCCAGTCTTTTATTTCTGGGAAATGCTTTGTAAATTACTTATTATTTTAATGTGTATAAGAACTTAAATAATTTAAAACTCGTTAAGTTTTAATTGTGTTCAAATTTCTATTCTATTCTACTCTAGTATATTTACTAAGTGCTTCCCCATAACGGCCTAAGCCTAGCGACTTTTCTCAACTATTCCTGTGTGCGTGTTACGGCTTATGAGCCGCACTTTTTATGACAAGAGATACTCTTAGCGGATTTGTCAATTCCTCGCAAGAGGCAGTACACCCTTACAAAATTAAATTTTATAATTTTTTATTAACAGAACAAAACGATAATTCGTCTTTACAAAATTTTCTATATCGCATCACTCAAGGTAAAGTTCTTGGTGCCATCTTCTTTAATATCTTTGTCTCCAAATTATTTGTTTGATTTCCAAGACTTAAAAAATAGTATTTTCTCCTTAACAATTTACATTATCGAATCGGCGCGCGCCGTGAAAATTGACTGGTCTGAGTAATATCGATATCTTAGTCCTGTCATAAATTCTGAAACATAGAATGCCATAAAATAAGAACCATTGAGATTTTCGCCTACTTCGGTTAATCATTTTTTGAATGTTACCAAATTCCTGTGAGGAGTCTTGCAGGCCATGCTCTCCAGTTCTGATCACAAGCAATAATCCAAAATATTTAAATCTTGGCTTGCGGAGGGTTAATCTTCTGCTGCTATAAGACCTAGCATATTATTTCTAAGGCAAGCTTTATGTGCAGGAGCAGATTCCTGTTAAAAGATACATGGGTCTCAATTGAAAAGGGTATTGGTTAAACCCTTCATCACACCCTCTAACACATCTTTCTTGTAGACCTTGGCTCCTGTGTTCACATTTTTTTCACAAAATGAAGACTATTTTGTGGGAGTCCCCACCAAGCCGGATTAGATGGTGGCCACTTCGAATCCTTAAGCAACTGTTTTGGCTCGATGTGAGTTGTTGCATACATTTTATTATTTTACTTGTTATGAACTTCTTCAACGGTAAAATATGTTCTCATGCCCATTTCTCGTGTGCCACTTCAAGAGTCGTTTGTTTCTTCCCAGTCTATTTTTTTTCAATCAAGAAGTTAAAAAATTATCCGTTGAGAGTCGATATGTTTTTGTCTGCAGATCATTCCTTACCAGGCTGGACATTATCATTTGCTTCCTAATTGGATTTTGCTGAATTCGTTCAAGCACTGTTATCAACGCACTTGTACGGGCGATGACGTGTGGACGACCAATTCTTGGCATACATATCTCTACTATTGTAAATTTAACGAATCGACTTAGAGTCCGATAAACAAAAATGGGTTTTAACGGTAGATATATCCGATAGAAGCATTTATTATTTTGGATTTTCTCAAGAACGGTAAAACATGTGTCGAACGATTTGTGTTATGCTTAATTTGTTAAAAGTTTGAACCGTATTAGAATTTTCAAAAAATAAATTCTTGGATTAAAAAAAAATCAATCAATCAATATTATAAAAACTACATGACCGGACTCAACTAACTAAAATTGCTTTTACATACTAAAATACAGTACAGTATATTATTCTCGATAATAGCGGTTAGAATTTTGATAAACATTTGTTTTGTTTCGCTCACATCTTATGATCTATAATTCAATAAAAATTAAGACATTACTGACAGTGCCTACCATAGGACCGTTTACATCTTTTAAAAACATTTCAAATAAGTTACCTGAAGAAAGTTTTAAGCACACCCGAAACGTTGCAGCTATATTGAAAAAGCCCTCTTGACGAAATATAATTTATTATTTAATACTTTAAATTGATATCTCAAATTTTATTTTAGAAAAATTTTAAAAAATTTCTAATATAAAAAAATTTATTTAATTATAAAACACATTTTTTTATGAAAGCTGTTATATTTTTTAAGAAAAAGTGTTTCTTTATGGTGGAATATAAATCAGTTATTTCATTTGTTCCTAAAATAAAGTTAAATTTAATTTATTTAGAACTTACATTAATTTAAAAAAAAAGCGCGGTATCTCTTTCTCAATCATCTCCGGTGTTCTTATTTATTTATTAATATTGTATTTTTGTTATGTTTGTTAATTTTTTCATTAAACAAAGTACGTTAACGAGTAAAATAAATTAAACTAAAATCTTTTTTTTTAACTTTTGAAATGTTAGTTTAAACTTATGGCAAATATTTGAAACGAATAGGCATTGAAAAAATTGTGAAAACCGACGAGAAAATGGGAACAAAATTTAATTGATTTGTTTTATTTTCATTAAAAAAAAAACTACCAAATAAACATATGTATGTACATTATGTAGAAACTTCTAAATAATTTAACTTCAGACGATAAAATCCATTTCGATTGTTTTAGTAAATAAGCAACTAAGCGAAAAAAAATATAATGTCTTCAAAGGAGTTTTATATTAAATTTTGTATATCTACGCAAAATTTCTTTTTTTAATAAATTCATTTTGAGTAATTAATCGTTGTATATTTGAAGACATAATTTCAAAAAGATCATCAACTTATTTTCGATACATTAAAATTTCCAAAGCCAAAAATTTTAGCTTTTAACTCTTATGGACTTTTTGTTAAAAAAATTTAATTGATGTCGGTGCAGCAGTTAATGAGAAAGTAAAAAATAAACAAATTTATTTTTTAAACTCTTTTAGTAATAAGAGATAAAAACAGAATGCTATGCAAATATGAATTTATGAGAGAACAAAAATTATAAGTAATATAAGTCGTTGTAGTGCGGTTTCTTAAAAAAATAAGATTTTATATACAAAATTTTTAAAACATTTTTAAGAAAAAAATTTTGTACGCCAATAAAAGATGTTATTTTATTTTTTTTTCAAAAATTCAAAAAATTTATTTTTATGTTTTGCAATATTTTTCAAACTTTTTAGAGGCTTTCATTAAAATCCGTTAAGCCGATAATAGGAAATCAAAATTTGAAAAAAGTGGTTCTTTAGTAGGTCATCATCATCGGCTCGACAACCGGGTTCCGGTCCTGGCCTCTTTCAAAAAGTCTCTCCACCTATCCCGGTCTCTAGCCGACGCCATCCAGTTGCGCACCCCAAGGCTTCGGGCGTCCTGGTCTACGCCATCTCTCCAGCGCAAGCATGGTCTACCACGCTGCCGTCTACCATAGAATGTACCACAAAGAACTTTCCGAGCAGGTTCCTCTTCGCTCATGCGAGCTAGGTGCCCTGCCCACCGGAGTCTACCGAGCTTAATTTTTGTCACGATATCTGCTTCTACACTCAAAAAATTTCGTGTGTAAATATTACTAATTCATGCGTGCATTCTACGAATTTTATTCGTGGTTTTCAGCCACGAATAGTATTCGTAGAATAGAGGTTTATTAGTACATATTACTAATATTTTATTAGTATTCGTAGAAAAACAAACGTATATTGTACGAATACTATTGGTACAATGTACGAATATTATCGTAATATTTACTAATGCCCTTGTAATTCATTCGTAAATTATACAGCTCCATTCGTATATTGTACGAATATTATTGTAGAACTTACTGTCATTAAATATGTTCTCTGAAATTTCCTTAAATATCCATT
Organism: Chrysotoxum bicinctum; assembly: GCA_911387755.1. Taxonomy (NCBI): domain Eukaryota; kingdom Metazoa; phylum Arthropoda; class Insecta; order Diptera; family Syrphidae; genus Chrysotoxum; species Chrysotoxum bicinctum. Next base: position 68,905,312 of record OU426989.1, on the reverse strand, counting down.
GTAAGAAATATTAACAAAAGTAATGTATTTTTTAAGTTAAAAATAGTTTTTTAATTCATTTTACTATCATATACGAGTATATGAATAAAGTTAAAAAAAATATAAAGTATCTGAAAATTAATTAATTCATTATTAATAAAATTAACAATCACAGTAGGTAATATGTCCAAACTCCTTATTTTCAAAGGGCCACTGAAAATAAATTTAAAATTTGACATTCAAAATCTTCCGAAAAAATATTGTACTTACATTAAAATTCTTTTAGCGAAAAATTCCCACATATGTATGCGCTGCTGCTTCTGGATGCTGTATGTCAAATATTAAATAAGCCTTAAGGTATATGTATATGTATGTCTAGGTACTTACCTCGTCTTTTCGAAAAAAGTAGATGTTGGTCTGGTTCTCAAGATTTGTATCTTATACATACACCGTATGAATTTACAAAATTATTAATTAATTCAGACCACTACAGCAAAAAAGTGTGACGCGTCCATTACCTTATAAATAATTCGCGCACTATGCAAAAACACGTTTCAACGTGTTGACGAATGGAATACATACCTTTACTTTTTAGAGCTGAACACATATTATTTTTTTACTCATGATTAGTAAATAATACTAATGCACTTCATAAAAATACGAAGTTATTAGTACATTCTACGCATAATGCGTACAGTCTACCTACGAATGAATTCTGTCTACTAATATTAGTTTTACTTAGTAAATAGTACGAATTTATTAGTAAATACTACGAATGCAAAAGATTAAAGTACGAAGTCATTCGTACGAGAAATTAACGAATATTATTAGTTATATGTACACAATAATTCGTACAATGTACTCAAACTAATTTTTTACTTCTTGTTTACGAATAAAATTAGTGTATTAAACGAATAGATTCGTAAATAGTATGACAGTTATTAGTAAAATTTTACGAATGCATTCGTAGATATACCACTGTACAAATACTTCGTACATTTTACGAATATTCGTACAATGCACGAATATTTTCTTTACGAATATCATTCGTAGCCATTTTACTAATAAATTTTTTGAGTGTAGGTAGATTGCGTACAATTCATGATTGTACCGTCTCCGGAATCGTCCTTCCTCACATATGGGGCCAACAATTCTCCTTAAGACTTTTCTCTCGAACGCAGCTAAGAGGTCGGAGTGCCTTTTGCTAAGCACCCAAGTCTCGGATCCATATGTGAGTACTGGCAGGACCATGGTCCTGTACAGCAGCAGTTTTGAAGTTATGGTGAGATTTCTGGATTTGAAAAGCTTTGACAGACTATAGTAGGCTCTGTTGGATTTGAGAAGCCGCCCGCGTATTTCTTCTTCTATATTGTTATCGGCTGCTACTATTGACCCAAGGTATTTAAAGGATTGCACCACTTCAAATTCGTGCTCCGCTACCTTGATTGTTTGACCAACTGTTCCTCTCGCATTCGACGCCACCATGTACTTTGTTTTACCTTCACTAATGTGCAGCCCCAGATTTTGTGCCGCCTGCTCGATCTGGATGAAGGAATCGTGTACAGCTTGTTCGGATCTTCCGATGATGTCAATGTCGTCTGCGTAAGCCAGTAACTGGCTGGACCTGTTGACGATGGTCCCTCTTGTTGCCGTGCCAGAGTCACGGATTGCTTTCTCCAACGCCAGGTTGAAGAGGAGGCAGGCCAAACCGTCCCCTTGTCGGAGTCCATTAAAGATTTTGATTGGTCTGGATAGCAATCCGGCTATTTTTACTTGGCTTGTTACGTTGGTCATGGTCAACCTACATAGTCGTGTTAATTTATTTGGGATGCCGAATTCTCTCATGGCTTTGTAAAGTTCTACCCTGGCTATGCTATCATAGGCGGCCTTAAAGTCTATAAACAGATGGTATGTTGGGATGTTAAATTCTAGACATTTTTCCATCGCCTGCCTAAGGGTAAAGATCTGATCAGTTGTTGATTTGCCTGGAATGAAACCACACTGATATTGTCCGATGACGGTTTTAGCGTATGGGGTTATCCGGTCTTGTAGGATAGAGGAGAGTATCTTATAGGCGGTACTCAACAACGTGATACCTCTATAATTTCTGCACGTTGTGACATCTCCCTTCTTATGTATGGGGCATATTATGCCTTTTCGCCAGTCTTCTGGCATTTCTTCTTGCTCCCATACGTGCACTATAATATCATGAATTGCTTGACGTAGGTACAGTCAGTAATATCTTAATTTAATTTTTTTTTATTAAATTGTAGATCGTAAAAATTAATCCGCCGTTTTCGAGAAAAATACGATTTTCGAAAACCATTTTTTAGCATTTGCATGGTGGGTACCGTTGTTTTTAGGTAAAATAAAATTTCTTTTCTCACATCTTGTAGATTACGAGTATATTGAAATAAATTTTATTTATCAAGATTTAAAAAAAATCTAGGGTTTTCAAAATATTGAGTTTTGAAAAAAAAAAATATGAAACTTTTTTTAAAAATCTAAAAAAAAATTGTTTCGATATTTGATTTTGAAAAATTACTTAGGAGCATTAGAATAAAAAAATGATCAAAATCGGTTGTAAAGTTTTTGAGAAAATCAAAAACAAAAAAAAATGGTTCCAGGGGGGTACCATTAATAACCACTTTTCTGAAAATTTTTTTCAACCACTAACCTAAATGAAATGTTTTTGAAATTTTTTTTTAAATCTTTCCAACAGTTTTTGAGAAAAAAAAATCTTTAAAAAATTAAAAAAAAAAATGGCAGGTACCGTTATTTTTGGTTTACAAAAAGAGAAAAGGGGGAAAAATTAAAAATACTATCTACCAAGTTTAAATTAAATCCGCCGAACCGCTTAGGCTGTAGTCGAACAGACAGACAGACAGAATTGCGAGACCCACTTTTTTAGTCTTCGCTATCATCGTAATATCAACTTTGATGAACATCTCGAGTTAGATTTTTTTACGAATGCATAACTTGCATTATCGCAAGTAAAAATCTTGAGCAAGTACAGGTAGTAACATTTTTTTTACATTGGTTTTGGAAATATATTTTAGGCACACAAATAGGATCTACATATGTATGTATGTACACATCGCATACTTAATGGAATACTGACCTAACGCGATTTTTGGGAAATTGCAATTGAATAAATCATGAAAATCATCTTAAAGTATGATAAACTATTCATGAGATCTGAGGCTTGCAAAAGCCTGTATCTGTACGTAACTCAATTTTGACCTATCTGCTAATGGGTCAGTATTCCATTAAGCATGCGATATATGTATGGCCATAAATGCATTTGCAGGAAAAATCTAGATTTCGATCAAACTTGACATTGAGATGATAGGAAAGACGAAAAAAGTGGTTTTGCAATTCTGTCTGTATATCTGTCCCACTACAGCCTAAGCAGTTAGGTTGATTTGCTTTAAACTTGGAAGATACAATTTTTAAATTACTCCCCCGGTATGTTTTTTTTTCTCAAAAACTGTTGCACAGAATTAAAAAACAAAATTAAAAAAATCTAAAACAGTCTGTACAAATTTATATCATCCTCTATAGACAAAAAATTTGGTTTCATGTAGAAAGCAAATGTCAAACTTTTCATCAAAATTAAAATTACGAGAAGTCCAAAAAATCGATTACTTCATTTCGTCAATCAGTTTTTCTTACATCTGTATACGTCCGCTATACATGAAGTTTGAACCTTGAACAGGTTAAACGATTTGCTTCAAATTTGGTATAGAGCATTCACATTTTAGTCTATAATGTTTTTCAATAAGGACGGGTAGATCTTGATATGGAATGAAACAAGGTACTAACAAAATACTTTTTTTTGATTCGAAACGCCCATGTATTTCATTATATATGTTTTATCGCTTCTTTCACAAGCAATGTTCACTCGAAGTAGCCAGTTGCATACCTCCCCTTTATCAGTTCACCCGTGAAACCCACTTTGCTAGGAATGCTCATCTGTTCACCCTTGAGCTTAATTTTGGTCGTACCAACAAATATAGAGTTTTTTAGTCGCACAACACGATTGTGGAATAATTTACCAGGCACGGTTTTCACTTGCCATTTCAATTTGCAAATATTCAAAACCAATGTTCAACGACACCTCCTTTCTCTCCCTCCCTGATTTCCCCGTCGCCCGTGCTGTGCTTAGCATTATAAGGGTCTCTTAACATACCCTCTAATATACTGAGCACGCTGCTTCCAGTCATCTAGGCCACACGTTCTGACATCCGCGATGGCTGAGTTTCTGTCTTTCTTGTTAACGCGAACCTGAGGGCTAGGATTCGAAGACTCTCTTAGCTGGAGCTCAATGTGGCCGCGCCAAAGGAGTAGACGTGTTTTGTCTTTTATAACATAACCAATACAAGTACTAAAGATACATCAACATAAATTTTATTCTATTTAAGAACCCAAATCAATTCATGCTCGTACTCAGGACTTATCAGTTGAGACCAGACAAAAACTTAAATTTTCCTGAAAAATTCAAGTTCAACAACAAATGTTTTTATAAATCTCACCGTTTTCCCCTATACTTTCTGAAAAACATCCTTTAAAAAAATTCAATAAATACCCAAACCCCAATAAATATTGACCTCGTAAAATAAGAATTTTTTTGTAGTAGGTACCCCCCTTGGCATACTGGTTAGTGCGTTACACTATCATGCAGAAGGTCTTGGATTCGATTCTCAGCCCCTGCAAAAAAATTTTCAGGGGTGTACTACCCAATTGACAGATCCCCCACGAGTATCTATTGTCATGAAAAGTGCTTTTAATTTGCCATTTGGAATCGGCCGAAAATTGTGGGTCCTCTCCATTTCTCCAAACAAGTACACAGAAATGGTTGAGAGTTGTAAGTTACTAGGTTTTTAAAATAATAAATTACCTGGTCAAAAATAAAAAAAAAAAAATATTTTTGACCAAGTAATTTATTATTTTCAAAACCCAGTGACTTATAACTCTCAACCATTTTGTATTTTCTATTTAAACATACATCGATCAAACTTTGACCTAGTTTTTGGTAAATTTCGAACTTTACACGTCATAAATTCCAATTTTTGAATTCTTCCGAATTTTTCGTTATATCTACTAATAAAAACTATCTATTACAAACAAAATATCTCTCCACCTTCTCCTCTTAAGCGAAATTGCGAAAAGCGAGTTCATGACGACGGAAGCCCTGGTTTGTTTAAAGAAATACAAAAATTGACAAGCGATTATTTTTCTCATCCTATTTTCTCAACTAGGAGTTAGGAGAGTTATTTCGGATACCTCGGTGCTTTTTGAAACTAAAATTTAAGTCGATCAGTGCTTTCACTGAAATAGTCAAACTAATTTAAATATTTCTTCACTAAAAGAATAATTCAAGTCATAAGCTTTAGTTTGGTATATTCACTGTTTTTGAATATCCTTTATACACTCTTCAAAATTGAAAATTAAAATGTTCAATGATACAGTTGCAGCTATGTATAACTAACCCTTAACCAAAAAATGTTCTTTGGCAATAGCCACATGCTAATGGTTACTTTCACTATGAATACCATAAGTTTTCAAAAGAGACAAATACCAAAACAAGCAATTATTTTGCACACGAATGAGCATTTCACCAAACATCATTATTACAGTATTCTCCTATAGACATTAAGTATCCTTGCTACTCATATATACGTTGCAAGATATCTTCTGATAAAGTTTACCACAAAGTTCTTGAAAATTTATAAAGAGTTCCCTTGCCAGTAGAAAACTTTGCTTGATGCACTTGGAACTTTCTCCATCACAGTCGATTAAAAATGAATACGATGGAAATAATTGATGACAGCTGCGATGAGAAGTTTATGTCTTCATTCCCAATTTAATCTTGCCTTATATCTTCATAGTCATACATCTTTCTACCCACAATTCCTTGACAAGAGTGTACTAGCATCATCATCATCATGTTTTCTGTGTTCGGGTTTATTTTTTCAAAATGAAGGGTATCATGTCAGAAAATGTTGAACACATAAGTGACAGCAATTTGTAACGTTTTTAACTCCACATATCAGACTCTCAAATGTTTTACCCCTCAATTCGCCCTCGAAGACATGAGACTTTGAAAAATTGTGACCTTTCAAGGAATAAAGTCAAATCAATATGTTTTACCATGTCAAGTATGTACATATATTGAGTGTCCCACCACCGATGATGTTTACGAACATTACCAGACCAGAAGCCAACCATCATTCTCAAGACAGCTGAGCAGGACGAAGATGAAAAATTATGGCGAACCATACATCAAATTTATTTTATTACTTCTTGTCTGGATGGTATTTCAAAACTTAAACCGATTCGAATTGAATCATAAATATTTTATTGCGAATCGAAATAAAACATTTGGAGCTTCGTATTTCTCAAAAACAAAAAAAAAATTGAAAGTAGTAAAACTGGAAACATGCACTTTTACTATTAGAAACCATTCATGATCAAATTGGGAACTAACTAAGGTTGATGTGTTGGCTTTATACAAATGCGATGTCTTGTGATCCTGCTCTCAATATTCATAATTAAATATTTTATAATAAAAAGTGATGCAAAAGTTGGCATGCTTTCGCAAAGATGCTATCATTCTTGTAAATAGCTGAAAATGTCAATTCTACTTTGACATTTGTGAAATAAACAAGTACACATCAACAAGACATGACTCACAATACTTCATAAGATGACTAAATAATTAATTGTTTCGAACCAAAGTTTTTCAAAAAATACAAACATTTCAGCCAAAGAACATTCAGTGACAACTCTTGGCCCACTTTGTATAATTGCAAAATTTCCTTAACAATTTTATTAAAATAAGTTTGATAAGTTTAAGTAATTTATAATTTACACACAACAGTATGTCACTCTTGACAGGCATACTCGTCAAGGAGGAAATAAACAAAGGTCGGGTCACGTAAGGGTTGGAAAATTCCTTAGACCATTTCACAAAACGAAGTGATGCTTATTTGGGTTAAGAATTATATCGTTGAATTGCGTAAAGAAGTTCAGTTCTCGGTCAACTAACACACCAAAATTCCAATTCTACCGCAAAGTGGAAATTGGTTGATTATGGAGAAGATAGAGACGAAGAGGAGATTTTTTGCGTTTACGGGAAAAAGTGAGTGATTGATATTTGCCAATAACAAGCTCCAAGCAAACTGTCTAGGTAGAGTTGAAAAAGTGTAGAATCATGTGACTCGGTTTTGTCGGAATAAAATAGGATATTAAATCGGTAATGGTAAAAATGAAATGAAGAGGATCTTAGTAGTTGTCTTTGGGGACTCTGCAAGCTTCATATAAAAAAGATCTGAAGCAAATTTAGAAATTTATTACTTTTTTCCAAATTAGAACAAATCCATTTAAAAAATATAGGTATAAGGCTAAGGTTGGAAAATTTGAAAAGTAATAGCCTAGAATTGTTTTTTTTTCAAATTTGACTAAATATCGATTTTCTCTCCGGTCTCTAGGATCTTAGAGTATAGAGTTGAATCTGAAAGGCGATCAACCGAAGGAATATTTCTTGGTGGAGGAAGAGTTGAAAGCAATAATATTAGTCAGCTAAGTGAGGAAGTTTTAAATAGCCGAACAGAACGAAATCATAATAAAAGTCAGGCACAGCTTGTATATGACAGCAAGTTCATAGAATTAATAAGACTAGCCGACCCAGCTCTCGAAATTCGAGTGCCAATTTATTTATTTAATTCATTATCATTCAATAAAAGAGAGAGAATTCATGATTTTTTTAAATTGTTGAAAGTAATGAGAAGTACCTACTAAGCACTCAATTTGCAGATTGGTTGTTGATGTTGTAGGCCGCAAAAACAATTGTTGGGTTGAAATGATGTTATTTGATGTATCAGAATCCGATATGTTTAATGTGGATTTTTTGACGTTTCTTAATCCATCGACATCGTAGCCATCCTTTGATAGAATTTGACAGTTTATGACTTGACTTGACAAAAACTTTTTTGACACTTTTTAATCCATGTACAAAGTAGGCATCATTCGATGTTATTTGGCAATTTATGGCTTACAATAATATAATATTTTGTGAGAACTATCAAAGCCATAAGTCAGTCTTATCATCGAAATCGAAATTAAAATCCAATAGGAACAGTATTGAATCATTTCAGTGAAATGAACATGATCGACTGATCGGTTGGTTGAAATGATCGGACCATTTTCGTAATCGATTGTTGAACGATTCAATCATTTGAAATGAACAATTTACTGAGCTCTAATTCGAATTTGATATTTAGTTTGTTTGTTACCGCATTCTTGTCAAACCAGGGGGATATTTTATTTTCAGGGAAGATTTGAAAACAGTAACGCATAGAATAAAGCTAGAACTACATGCTCTCTTTTTCCAACTCATTTCAAATTTCTATCTTCCATCTCGAAAAACACAAAAAGTAAAAGTTGAAATGGTTCTAAATTTCACTTTTTCACTTTTTGAAAACACTAAGGCTAGGCGCGCACATTCAATTTTTAGTTTCGCAACTGCTTGGTTCGAGCAACTAAGAAATTTGTGTTTTGACACAAACTAAACGATTGCCCAAAAAGAGTTCCTGCACCTGCGCGGACATTCAACCAAATAGTTCATCTGTTTTCTATAAGCAACGAAACAGTTGTGCAACTAAAATTGAATGTGCGCGCCTAGCCTAACACGGAAATTGCCCGATAGATGTAGTTAATACTCTAAGACTTAACTACATTCAACTTCAAAGAGTGAAAAGTGAACAAAATGTGCTGTATTTTTCCAAGCAACAACAAAAGCAAAAGTTAAAATGGTTCTAGCTTTTACTAAACTTAAACCACAGATAATTATATATATAATGTAAAACAGTAACTGTATGACAGTATAGTGTAAATGTATGCTCTATTCAGCAACAGATGTCTGGACATTTTTTTGCAGTTTTTATTTGTTGTTTTAAACAATTTCTGTGTAGTATATTTAAATAATTTTAGCATTGTGCACATCTATGCAAAAAATGCTTTTGTTTAATATGTAATTTATGCCCCTTCGGTTTTTGTAGGCCGCGTAAAGTGTACCACAAAAAACATATTTGCCGTTTTATTGTATGATAAGATCGTTCTCAGTTCAAAATTACTCGTTTTTCCCTTCATTTTTTTTTCATAAGATTTGATATTTATTTCTGGAATAGCTTTAGGTATTGCAGGTACGAAGTAAAGTTTAATCAAAATTATAAAATCCGTTTCTGGGAAAATTTAAAAACATAAAACAGCTACTTGTTCTAGATGAGCTTATAAGAAAATTTTAATTTCTCTTTTAGGAACTCACATACAAATATTCATTGAAATTATGTTTTTTCAAATCCGTTCGCCATATAAGGTCAAGCTCTACTTGAACATACAGACGTATGTACAAACGAATGAAGAATGCAGAAAACCAATTTTAGTACTTGTGTTAAATTTTAAGAATTTTTCAAATTTTCGCAAAAATTGGTTTACGATTTTGATTGATTTGTCAGAAAAGTCTAAAGTTATACTAATAAAACTTTGTTTCTTTTCTTCAATGATCAAATTTCACATACATAAATGAACGAAAATATGGTGTTGACGTTCTATTTGCAAAACTTATTCTTTTTATTCAAAACATCCATCAAAAAATTAAATTTTAGGATTTTTATTTACATATATTAAAAGATCAATTTCTTATGACTTGAATACTTTATAGTCTCGAAATACAAGAGGAAGTTTTGCATGTAAGATCTTTAAAAAATGATTTATGAAGTATAAGTGATTTTTTATACACATAAGTGTGGAAAACTAATCAGAAAATATAATAAAAAAATCGAAAAAAAAAATCAAAATGTAAATGCAAATGCAATTTAAAAAGCATCAAGATCATTTTTATTAATAATACATTTTGTATATGGGTATATCCCAAAAACTTTTTATTTTAGCGAAAAAAATTTTTTTTTTTTACTTGTAGGCACACTATTTTCCTTTAGTTATTCTATTTAGAGAGAGTTTAAAAACTAATAAAATAGCCGCGTTACTAAAAATCCCAAAAAAATGCAATAAATATTTATTTTAATGTATATTTGTATGTATTTATTTTTCAATTTATTATAATGATAATTTCATAAATTGTTTCGAACAAAATCTTAAAACAAAAGTATAAATTGATTACATTGCACAACGTCAGGTGCTGCATCGTTCGTAGCGTAAAATTCATTGTTTTTGTAGATATTTAATAACTACTTCGGGTTTTTAAGATAGTTAAGCCTATAAAAGTTCAGATCTGAATTTATAATTAACGCGACTATTTTTTTCGTTAGTTATGGGTTTTTAAGAAAATAATTACAGCTATAATTAATTCTATGAAAACAATAGTATACATGTGCTACGTGAAAAACTGCCTTTTAAATACGAATTACGTTTGAAAAGTCAATTTTTTAAATGCTCTTGTATCAAAAGTATTCATAGCACAAGAATAGGCTTCAGCTCAAATGTTCGTTTTGATGACAACTACAAATATTCATTTCCATTTTTAGATTTATAAAGACGGCATGCATTTAAATTTGTTAATTTCAACAATATTGAAAAAGTTAAAAAATTCTCTTACACGCACAAAAGTAATTTAATTTTTTTTCCTGCAAATTGCACATCAAATTCCTTGGAGATGTAGCTTTGTAATAACAAAATTTAACTTCCGAATTAAGAAATTGATTCAAAAATGTCACGGCGTTGAAGAAAAAAAATTAAGAATATAAAGTTTTATGCAAATTACACGCTAAATTTAAAGATTTTTCGTTTTTTCTTTTTTTTGCTACTTAGAATGAAATTAATGTTGTTTTTATATAGTTAATGCATGAAGGCACCTACATTCAATACTTAAACAAAGGAGGGATTTTATTTGAAGGCAATATAAATAATGCAAATAAGATTTTTATCCAATTACCTTGAATATTAAGAAAAGTTTTTTGGATATGCCCATATATAACATTTTCTAAACAAAAGTTTGGTACACCAGTTTTAAGTTTTAAATAATATACAAACAGACAAAGTTTCAAATAAATTTAACAGTTGTTGTTTTTATTTTGTACTCACGGTTCTTCCGATTTTAATCAAAATTTCTTAACAAAAAGTCCTTTCAGTTTAAACAATACTATTTTATACAAAAAAATAAAAAAAAAATATATAAAAAAAAACATTTTTTTTTGAAAACTCAATATTTCGAATACAGGTTGATATATTTGTTTTAAAACGAATGTTTTTAAAAAAAAATTGACATACAATCCTTTTTTAACAGAAAAGTTAAAAAAAATTTGTTAAAAAGAAATTAATTATTAATATAACTCCTCCTTATTTTTAATTTCTATTTTAACTTGCGACTTATAGGTACTATAAGGCAAAAGTTGACATTACGATGATAGCGAAGACGAAAAAAGTTCATCCCGCAATTGTGTCTGTCTGTTCGACTACAACCTAAATGTCATTTTTAAATTTTTTCCCGAAGTTCTTTTCTTTTTTTTAAGACCAAAAATAACGGTACCTACCATAGGAATATATTTTTTCTCAAGAAAATCAATCAATTGCATTTTGTTAAAGCTAAGCAACAGTTGAACAAAAGTTTCCGAGAAATGGTTATTAATGATACCGGGTGTATCATTAATAACCATTTCAAATGGTTCTAGGGGCTAGAAAAAATTTTTTGTTTTTGGTTTTCTCAAAAACAGTTCAACTGATTTTGATAATTTTTTGTATGCTAAAAATTCCCAACAGGTTCGATGGTATTAGTATGTTTTCAAACCAATTTTTTTTGAAAACTTAATATTTCGAAAACACCGTGATCAATGTTTTTTTAAAACTTGACAGTTAAATTTGTTTTAATAGAATCTACAAGATGTTTAAAAGATGTTAAAAAGATCTAAAAACAACGGTACCCACCATATAAATGTTGGAAAATGGTTTTTGAAATCATTTTTTCTCGAAACGGCTCTTAGAGTTTTGATAGCATTTTTTTTTCTTTTAATTAATTCTTACGATCTATAATTCATCAAAAAAAATTGAAATTAAAATATTACCTACCATAGAACCTCCTTATTTCTCACTATTGGCATAACGGATTTTAATAAAATATTTTAAAGAGAAGCTTCTAAGAACTTTAAAAAATATTGGTGCAAAATTTTAGTTGAATTTGTACTATGCTAAAGCTGTTTTAGTATGGAACAACATATAAACAACGTTTTAGTAATTTTTAACGAATATAGCATCATACTTTCTCTACCCTTTCTTTAAAGTTAAAATCATCGAATACCTTCAGATTTTTTTAGTATCGTGCTAATTTAATATACATTTTTGACATTTACAGAAATCAAAATAGGTCTGTTAACTTAGTTTTTTTTTTTAATGAACTACCATTACTTTAGGTGTGTTTAGAAGCAATTTATTAAGAAAATTGCCTTAGAAAATGTTCAAAATTAAGAATGAGCTAGTAAACTACTTTAAAGTTAACAAATAGCTAAGTAGTATCACACTAATACTTTAGTAATAGCCTGTTTAAAATCTTGCTCCATTGTGTTTCGAAACTTAAAAAAAAAAAACTCAAAAACGGGTCAGTATTTTTTTTTATTTAATTTTGCTTGTACAGTAATAAACTATTAACGTTGGCGTACCAAAATTTTTTCTCAAAAATGTTTTAAAAATGTTGTATTCTAAGAACTTATTTTTTCGAGAAACCGTTACAACGACTTAATTTTTCGTTCTTGCATAGATTCATATTTGCTTAAGAAATTACATGGCATTCAGTTCTTATCTCCTACTACTAAAAGAGTTCAAAAAATTAATTTTATGAACAGTTTTCTCTAGTCTATTACATAAGAGCAAGTTCGTGCGACCCAGATGTTGATTTTATTTTTTCAAGAATCAGAAAGCATTGGTTTTGTACATACAAATATTATTTACATTTTTTAAAATTCAAGTATTTTTGAAGACTTGCAGAAAACTAATGATTTCTCCCAATTGAAAAAAAATATTGACACTAATTTGAAATATAAATAATAAAAACATATTCAATATTTCAATATTGTGTTTCACTTAGGGAAAACAACTACATATTTTATTCAGGTCCTTCTAATGTTTTAGGTAATGATGAAGGGTGCACAATTTTGTTTATGTCGTTATGTAAATATTTAATAACGTTGACATTAATTAACCGATTGATTTGAGTAAACAAGAAACTTCAACTGAGAACAATTTTAACCATGAACCGCTTCACACCGAAACAACGCACCGAAATAGTGATACTGTACTTTGAAAAAATTCGTTCAAATGTTCCAATTCAACAAGCGTCACCGTCTAACAACATTAGTGTCGTTTGATGTCGAATTTTGTTGAGCACACGAAAGTGGAAGAAATTCAAATAGACGTTATCAATGATCAAGACGTTCAAATGAACTGGTTGAAGCGGTAAGAGAGAGTGTAACCGAAACACACTTGTGTCCTTTCGCAATCGTGCTCAACATTTTGGCCTTTGATTTGCATTTGTTTTTATATGAAGTAAACTTGACTGAAAAAACCATAACCGTTAAACCATCCACGTCGCTTGTTATACGACCAGTCGCATAACGACATAAAAGATGGCACATACCTACACTTAGTTCACCTTGTATAGTCCCCAATTCAAGCAGGTCCATTAAATATTAAGCTCTCCACACTCTTGTCCCTAAAATAGTTGAGGTGTTTTTTTTTTACTTAATTCGTACATACATATGTACATAGATGACAGGTAGGAGAGAGTAAGTAGAAATACGGCATGGAGAAGAAATGAACAAATATCAAAAGCATACTTTTTCTATAAGCCAAATGATATGTTTCTATAAATATAATTCTTCCCACACAAATATTGGCTCAGATTAACATGTATTCTTAAGCCGAATGTTATATTTGTCACAATTTGTTTTTCGGTTGCTTGGGTTAAATATGTTTAGGTAGTTCTTTAAAAGAAATTATTGTATTTACGTAGGCGAAGAAAAGTAAGATGAAATAAAGCCCAAATAAACTTCAAAAATTGTTCGACAAGATTCGTGAATACATTTATTTGCACGTCTTAAGCACTTCCTTAAAAGTGCCTTTAATTTTAGCAACGCAATAGCTAAGGTTTTAAGGAGTAGCTAAAAGAAATTAAAATTAATTTATTGCAAATTTCCCAAAAGCAATGAGTGGTTTTAAAAAAAATAAATTATTGCTTGTGTCATTCTACACATTTGTTACTAGATTAGTATTGCAGTTTTGAGTTAACAAATCCGTAATAAATCATTGACAAAACACTACGTGAACAGTTAGGTTTTAAAAGATACATCTTTCGAGTTACTAAAGTCAGGTAGGTTCTTACTGTTTCAATATGACACTTCCAGTTCAGTTTTTTGTCGATGTGTACCCCTAAATATTTAAATGAATCAAAAGAATTAATTTTAAAACAGGTTTTCGAGCAAAGATTAGAACCTTCGAAATTGTCTCTTCCTCAAATATGTAGCGGTAAACTAAAGGTTTTACAATTCTGAGCATTTGAGGGTCCTCATTCATCCTAACTATGCATTCGAAAGGTGTTTTTTCCGCATAAGTGAAAGCGATATCATCAGCAAAAGCTATTTGATTACCGTTGAACTTTTGTTGAAATAGGGAGTTCATATAAATAAGAATTAATAATGGCCCCAGAACAGATACCTGTGGAACTCCATTCTGTATAAAAACCGATGTACTAAAAACTCCATTTACATGTACCTTTTGCACTAGAATATCTTACTGGAATATCTGCATGAAGCATTTCCAAAGTAAAAGCTGAATTAATATTGGCTGTTGTGAGTTTGGAATGTATATCTGAGTTTTGGACTATGGATATTGATGTTGGGGTGCTGGTAGTGGTGGTGGCAGTGAGTGCATATGTGGCCACGGTAGATGCTGGGGAAGATTGTGAGGTCGGTGCTAAAGAGTTTGGTGTTGGTGTGGCGGACGATGGAGAGTGTTGTGTACAAGGCAATAGTAAATTACCAGACATAGGAGGCACGACGCTGAGTGCAAAAGGAATTGCACCTATATGCTTTATTTGCTTTTTTCATGAAATCGATTTCATTTATTTTTAATTTTGTGCATTTAGCATGAAAAAACTTATTGCAGTCACTGCACTCCACTTTCAATTCCGAACCAGCGGGTTTTTTTCGACAAACTCTGCGCGACATTGTATGTTAGGTTGAAATTATTTTTACAATTGACTTGAATAAAAATAAGAAAATACTTGTGGAAAACTCTCGACGTGAGTGTACCCCACAGCGTCACGATGAGAACTGTCTCTCACCTAACGGTGCATATAGTGATCTATTCATGATCTTTCATTCTTTTTCATTAAAACAATAGGTAGGCATTTTGATAGATAACACTTTTTGCAACCCTTTACGATTTTAGTTTAGAAATGTGTTTTTTTTTTCTTTTTGGTTGACAGCTAATTAGAAACCATTCAGTTTAATGTAAAAATAATGAAAATTTTTGGCGTTATTGTGAATTAAAAGGTGAATATTCAACTGCCTATGTTGAAAAATGTTCATTTTTAACAAAAAAAAAACTGTTCGGCTAGTGGTTTTCACAATGGACAAGGCAGAATATTTGCGCCAAAAATCCGATGGGCAATTATTGAACTAAATAAGGCTGGATTATCATATCAACTTATTGCAACCTAATTTAACTGTTCCAAAAAGATGGTGTTCGGTGCTATTGCATTATCCATTTCTGTAATATAAGACCATAGAAAATGTTCCGCGCCGAAATAGACCAAAGAAGACCACATTTTACCTTGCTGTCGAAAGCAGATCCCAGCGCCAAATAATGGATGAATCTGATATCTGCATATCAAAAAGAACTGTTGCCCTTTATTTCGTTGAAGCTAGACTTCATGGACGAATTTCACGCAAGAAACCAATGCTCATAAAAGTGGAAAGACAGCGACGCATCCAGTTTGCCAAAAGACTTGAGAATGAATCGATGGAAAATTTTATTGTGGAGCCATGAGACGAAAATAAATCTAATTGGTCCCGACGCCAGAAATTACCCAAAATGTAAAGAATTTGACCTTAAGTACATTTCACCGGATCCAAACATGGCTTATTCCAACTCAAGCTTTGAATCTTGCGTTATACCTCGGGTTGATATTAGTTCACTTCAGTTGGAAACTGAAGTTGAAACAGTACTTTTTAATTTAAAGCCACGTTGACCTAACCTCTGTACCTCATTTTTAATAGTTCGCTGCTAAATGGAACTTTTATTGAGGAATGGAAAGCATCTTTTCTAATTTCAATTTTCAAATCTGGTTCGAAAAATTGTGTTAAAAATTACAGAGGAATTTGAAAACTTTCGTCAATACCAAAACTATACATACTGTAGCATACTTCAGTTCATAACGAAGTTGAAAATGGTTACCAGGTTGATGCTATGTATACTGATTTTAGCAAAGCCTTTGACTCAGTTAACCATCTTTTATACTTATTAAGAAACTCTGCATGGTGGACAGGATGTCTTCCTTTCTCAAGCCAAAGAGTAATAATATATGATAAATGTTCAATGCCAATTTGCTGTTCTTCAGGAGTACCTCAAAGCAGCCATCTCGGACCATTACTTTTTGGTGTTTTGTTTTTGTCTGATATTTGCTGACGATCTCAAACTCTTTTTGAAAATTAAATCCATGGACTATTGCCTACTCATTCAACACGACATACGAGTATATCAACTGTCAAATTTGTGTTTAAGTAACTCTTTGAAGAGAAGATACAATTAAAGATCTTGGCGTCATTATGGATTCTAAGCTTTTCTTTAATTACATATTCACCATATTGTTTCAAAGGCCAATTCAATTGTATAGGTTTCATTAAAAGGAATTCTAAAGATTTCACTGACCCTCACACACTTTTAACATTATACATATCGTTAGTAAGATTCATTCTTGAATACGCTGATATTATTTGGAATCCAGCTTATCAAACTTTTCGCATCGCATTGAAAATGTTCAAAGAAGGCTTATAAAATATATTTTTTGAAAAATGAGATAGAATTTTTACCGTCTTATGATGCAAGATGTAAACTCTTATCAATCCATGTTTATAAGAGATTTGCTATGTTATCATGTAAAAAGTCCTCCTCTTTTCCTGCCTTTACTTAGAACAAATTACGGTCAAAATGAGTCAATATTGAGGGCTATTTCAACACTTAATGAACTATGTCACAGCATGGACTTATATCAGTCAAGAAAATACTTCAAAAACCTTTTATTTAATTCGTTGTCGTAATAAATTATGTAAATAGTAGATTAAGTAATTTTTATTCTTTAATTTTATTGTAATCTGTAGATGAAATAAATAAATAAACACAAAAAAAATATTTTTCATCGGGTACTTGAGTGGCCTTATTCAAGTCGGGATTTAAATCCTATCGAGCATCTATGGCATGAAGTCAAAAATTGTGTAAGCACGCAAAACAATCAAAACTTTAACTTTGATAGTTTATTCGAAAGAGTGAAAGTAGCCTTGAGCCTGGTAGGCGATTCCAGTTATAAGATGACAAAACCTAATCGAGTCTATTCAAAGACGATGTGCAGCAGTTTTGAAGGAGCGAGGATTTGCGACAAAATATTAGCCATTTTACATCACAAAACTAAACTGTAATTTCTTGTTTGATATTTTTCTAGGTTTCTAATAAGTTGGGTCAGCCAAATCAGAGGTTTATATGTACCATAAAATAAATTTGAAAAATACTATTTTATTCAAAACGAAAAAGTTGATATTTACAGAACTGAATAGGAAAATCCATGTTTCTATTTGAAAACGAAATTGTTTCTAATAAGCTGTGAATGGTTTCATCCCCAACGATATTTCAAGTGAAAGATTGTAATGAAACTACAACAGCATGAGCATGGTACACGAAGAGTATTTATTCAACTATTTACGGACAAAATTTCATATAATTCTTACACACACACTTTTGAAGTTTTTAATTTATAGAGCCCTCAGGGAAATACATATGTTGTTTTTGAATATGCATTATTTTCGGGTTATTCTCTAATATCCCGAAAAAATCTTGATCCTTTCGTTAAAATTTTGTGAAATAGATAGTTCTAAGTTGTTGAAACAAATTGAACACACAAATCAAAGAGGAGCAATTTTTTATTTGTTTTTTATAGTTTTAACTCCGAAGCACTTGCAAATAAAAAAACTGACAAACTCTGAAGAACTTTTTCCAATTTAACATTAATGTACTTTTTCCAATGTTTGCTTCCTTTTGAAGCTCAGAAAAGAACAAATCAAACAGGTCTCTGAAGCTATTACCCTTAAAGTTTTCCCTAATGTGGTATTTCTACCAAGCCAATACTTTTTCCTTATAAATCAAACGAAAAAAAAATGATTACAAGGGCAAGATCTGACCTGAAATTGTTCATGTACTTCCGATTCCCAAGTAACTCAATATAATACGAGCATAGGAATAAGATAGATTCGTCTGTAATAAACCCCCACCCGCAATCCAATCAGGAATTCCGATTCGCATTCAATTATGCAGCAGGTAGCGTGTAAAATTGCAAGACGTTTCAACCTCCAAAGTAATGCCTTCTGCTGTCTGTCTCTTCCAACGAAAATAATTCCCTCAAACTGCATCAAAGGAATTTCATTAAACGAAGCAGAAAAGGTCGATTAAGAGAGATGTTTTCTAGATGTGAGTGTGTGTGCTTGGCAAATAATAAAACAAGTTCAGCACATTCTTCAGAAAGTTAGTGGGAAGAATAATATGAGAACAATTTCATCAGGATTCGATCTAATCGTAATAAAAGCTTCCACATCCATTGTGTGTGATGATGTGCCGCCAATTTGATGAGTTCGACACGACGAAGGAAACACAATACAGCCCACTCAGACGACAACAAAGGGGCTCTACTTATCATCAAATATCCTCGTAACGATGACATCGAATGTCACGTTTGAAATCCTCAGGAATGTTCTTATTCCTCACTTTTATTTGGTTAAGTTTTCCGTGCATTTATTAAAATGGCAATGGGCATCATCATCGTCCTTATGAAATTCTTAAAAAATTCTTTGCTTTTTCAAAAGAAGAAAATCTCTTTATCATCAACCCCACCTGCCCCTTTATCTCGTATAAAGTGAAGTGAAAACTTAAGGAGATTGCGTTGAAACGCTGAATTCTTGAAATGCCTCCTCATGGGAGATCATCTTGGAATTACACTAAAAGGAATTTCCAAATAGACTAAGCGGTGATGACGAAGAGCGAAGTTGATAATGAAGAATGAACTCTGAGGGTAAGGAGAATTTATCTTAGAGATGGACGAGACATTTATCCTGGGGTTTTCACAGAGAGCATGTTGGCAATTTACTTTATAGGAAACAACTCAATTACTCATGGATATGTAAGCAGATTGTAAGCCAGTTAGGAAATACTTCTTTTCAAGTGCTCCACGCGATGGCATCATACGAAATGTTTTTGTAAACTTTTTCTTATAAATAATCCATTCGGCTTTAAAGTTCAGCAAACATACATAAATAAATAAATAGAGATTAATGGGCTTAGCGATGGGCATTCGGTGTCGTCTTTTTAAATGAACTGCCTGCACTTACCAAAACATCGCAATGGCAGATTGTTATAAGAACCCACCCAAAGTTTGTTGTCTACTAAGTTTACGAATTTAACAGGAAGGAAAATGGTTTATGGGGAATTCTGACAAAAAATATTATAAAGAAAAAGCATTTGACATGGTCTTAAAACCTTATCGTATAATGCACCAGTTTTATGTATTTAACGACGTTAAAAATTCGTTTGACAAAAACGTGTTATGAAATCAAATGAACCATGTTTTGTAAGTGCTTAAAAATAAATTGTTTGGTTGACGGCTCGTGGAGAACCAGGGTCTAGTGACTTTACCATTCTCTCAACCATTTCTGTGTACTTCTGATGACACGGCAGGAATAAAAGCGACCTAAAATTTTCTGTTGAATCCGAATTGCTTAGATGAGAAAGAAGGTATGAAAATCCTACAGTATTTGTCACTTCCTCGCACGATACAGTATCTTTCCCTGGAAATTGATGACCAGACCTCTGGTGTTACATTTTGACACACTATAAAAGACTACGTCTTATTTGTACTCACCTTAACAGACTTAAATAAATTGAATTGAAATTAACCACTACTACTTACATTTTTTTAACTTTAAAGAAACATCTCTATTGCCATTCCTATTGCTTGGAGAAAAACGTGCTTTTTGGTATAGGTCAAACCATTTGTAATTAATATACAAAAATACTGGAAATATTGGAAATATTGCTGATCAATGTCTAGAAATTTTAGATTTTCAAGGTAAATATTTTTTGACTCCAAACTATTTTTCTACAAATTAAAAGAATTGAAACAAATTAAAAGAAAACGTCGCTGACCGTAAAATTTCTCACAAGTTTGATGGATATCTTAGATTATGATGGAAAAATCGTTTTTGTTCAATCTTTTCAAACAAATTGTTTGTCAGTTTTTCCATTGGAATCTCAGTCCCGGATCAAGCTTGTTCGAGGCTTTGAATTTGACATATACTCGTAAATCAATTATCACGATGGAGAAAAAAGATAAGTCAAAACAGATATAGAAAAAAGTCTAGAAACAGCCTCTAAAAACTATTTCAAAAACTTTTAATTATTTTTTTGAAACATCAATATTTTGAAAACGACTTGGTCAATTTGATTGAAACTACTTATTTAACGGTTTTTTAAACCTTATCTAAAATACTTTTAAAATATTCTTTCAAGATACAAAATTTACGGGACCTACCTCACATCTGTTTAAAGAAAATCTTATATTTCTCAACAAAAGATTTTGATAAAGATAAAATGTATGTGTGCCTAAGTAGCAATTATTCATTATTATTTTAACTTGCGACTTATAGGTACTACGAGTATAAGGCAAGTTATGCATTCGTAAAAATAATCGAACTCGAGATTTTGATCAAAGTTGACATTACGATGATAGCGTTGACAAAAAAAGTGGGTCTCGCAATTCTGTCTGTCTGTCTGTATGTCGGTTCGACTACAGCCTAAACGGCTCGGCCGATTTTCTTCAAACTTGGTAGATATGGGTTTAAATTTTTTCCCCCCGGACGCTTTTTTCTGTTTTTTTAAGACCTTAAATAACGGTACCTGCCATACGATTTTTTTTTCGAAATTTTATAAATACTTTTTTTTCTCAAAAACTCCCACAGAATTTTTTAAAAAAAATTTGAAAAATTTCATTTTGCTAAAACTAGCTAATGGTTGAAAAAATTTTTCCAAAAAATTGTTATTTTTGGTAGCCCCCCTGGGTCCATTTTTTTTTGTTTTTGATTTTCTCGAAAACGATACAGCCGATTTAAATCAATTTTTTTATGCGAAAGCTCCTCGGAAGTTTGAATATTATTACATATTCAAATTTTCAATTTTTTATTTTTTGGATTTAAAAAAAAAAATTCAAAATTTTTTTTTGGAAACTCAATATTTTGAAAACCCCATGCTGGATTTTTTTCAAACTTGACAAATAAAAGTTTCTTAACATAATCTACAAGATTTGAGAAAAACAAAATTTGTTTTATCTAAAACTAACGGTACCTTCCATACAAATTTTAAAAAATGGTTTTCGAACCTACCATAGAACGATTTTTTCGAATTTTGAATTTCTCATTATCGGCATACATAACTGATTTTAACGGAATTTTTTATAAAGAAGCTCCTAAAAAGTTAAAAAAATATTGCATTTAAAAACTTAAGAAAAAATATTTTTTCAATTTTTAGAAAAAAAAGTAATTTTTTTTTTTTTGAAAAAATTCGATATCTCAAGATCGGCATAGTTTTGTTTTTGGAAATTAGACTTTTATTCGTACAATAATAAAAACTTAAGGTTGGCGTACCAAATTTTTTTCATAAAAATGTTTTAAAAATTTTGTACATAAAAGCTTATTTTTTTAAGGAACCAATAAAACTTATAATTTTTGTTCCTGCATAAATTCATATTTGCATAGCATTCTGTTTTTATCTCTTACTACTAAAAGAATTTAAAAAATTCATTTTATCCTTATGAACATTTTTCTCTAATAACATTCGTTTTTAAAATTCCTAGTCTATTACATAGGAGCAAGTTCGTGCGACCCAGTCGTGCATTTTATTTTTATAATTAGCACACACTTAAGGAATTACGAGTATGTTTGTCTACCCTTATAATGTTATGGTGTAACACAGTGCTAGCATTTAAGTAAAGTGGAGAGGCTTAAGAGATGATGATGTACATTGGTCTCGAAAGCTTTTATATAACAAGGAATGGGAAATTATCGAGAGGGGCAGAGTATTCCACATTCTAGTAGTGCGGCTAAAGAAAAAGCCTCTACATTTGACAGTACGTCTGAAGATAGATTCGAGGGTAAACTGATGAGCATTTCCAGCTAGATGAGTATTACCGTGGAATTGTTTGAGGGGAGGAAATGAAACTGCCTTTTTCAATTGAACATTGGCGATAGTAAAAGCGATAAAACAGTGAAATACAGGAGACTTTACGACGGTTACCAAGAGAAACAAAAGTTTCGGTTATGGATGTGTCACCTATAAGTTTTAGAGCTCTATTCTGAATTCTGTCCAACAGGTTAAAATGAGTAATGGGGTCACCCGCCCAGATATGAGAGTTATACACAAGTTTTGGGCGGATGTAAGCCTTATAGATAGTAGCCAGATCATTAGGGGAAAAATAGTTTCTTGCTTCTTTTAATAAAACCCAAGCATCTCGCTGCGTTTTTACCTACGTCGAATATATATTATGATCATTTCATAAGAGATGGTCGTTAACATACATACCGGATATGGAAAGCTTTTATGTTTCTTTGATGCAAGTACCATTCATGGATAACGGCATGTTTAGTATATTTCGCTTGGCCGACAGAAGACTAAATTATACGCGGTTGTTAGCACCCCATTGTATAATACTGTCAAGATCAGAATCTAATAAGCTTATCCTACGGTTTCGTTTCAGTTCAAGAGCAGGTTTGTGAGTTCGGAAACGAATACTAAAAGCAGATAGTGCTGTCGTCAGCGAAACACTACTTCACTGTTAGAAGTTTCAGACCATTTCATTTTTCAAAATAAGGTAAATTGTCGAGAACAAAAGGGAATCTTGGGGAACAACAACATTTAATTTATGAATATAAATATAATTACTTTTCTTTCTCCAAAATGATGTAAGGATTGGTTCCACTTTTCGATAAGATACGTTCTCGGAGATATTTCTTAATCTGCTTGTTGATCAGCGTTTCCATGACCCGGGAAAGAAGGCACATTAGTGCAATCGGTCGGTAATTGGAGGGAGATGAAGATTCGCTTTTTTTAAGAGCCGGCCGGCCGGATTAATGCCGTTTTCCATCTACTCGGGAAGAGCGTGACGTATGACAGATAGAAAATCTTACGCAATGGTTTTTCAGCGTAGAAGAACAGCTTTTTAGAACTAAAGGGGATATACAATATGGACCATAGAACCATATCGGTTAGTAAGAGTAGAATTTAAAACTTCTTAAATTCAATTCTGTCTTTTATGAAACCCATGCTATCAATAAGTGAAACCTGCATCCAGGAAACAGAAAAGCTTTCAATCCTAGCAATTTTTATAATACCTTCTGCGAAATAATTACATATTTGAGTCGCGAAAAATTAATGCTGATAAGTATTTAGGATTTTTGGACAATCCAAGAAATTTGTCAACCCTTCTGATGTGACCTTTGTTCATCCTTAACCTAACTTTCACATCTAACTTGAGTCTCTTTGGTAGAATTCAAAACAGACCTTTAAAGTGATAGATATAATTGTTTATGCCTATCATTGTTTTCTATATTAATTAATAGTCTAGTAAAATATCCAATTGTATTTTTCCCTTAAGACAATTCCATGGCAATAATCATAATTCTAGGAATGAGTTAAGTCTAATATCCCAAGTTCCCAAGTACTATCAGGTATAGATATTCTTTCTTTATAGCCGCACTAGTCGAATGTGGTTTTCTTTATATGGATCCATTTTTCCCTACCATTTTAATATTCATAGCTTCAGAACCAATGGGCATCGGTATCATCAATAGTTCCCTGATTTCCTAATGCAAGCTCTTTGCTTAATATTTTAAGGATAGTAAAGAGAGCATTTTAGAACACAAATTGTATTTAAAACAAAAAATTGTTTGTATTTACTCGACGTTTCCAACCCAGATGTTTGAAGTTGATTTCTTATCAAAAAATACATTTTTTTTAATATAAAACCATAATTATTATCAACTTCTCTGGAACATTTCAGAATTTATTCCAAAGTTCATTGACGATAAATGCTTGAAAAAGTGGATGGGCCGAACCCAAGTCTTTCTGACTTTTTCAGAAAACTCAGCAGTGATTTTACAATAAATATCTACTGTAAGTCAGGTTTGAGTTTCTTAATTATCGGGATAATTCCATAACCAAACATTGCCCCATAGCAAAAGAAATTGGTTATCAACAACCGATAAGACTCACCGTTGGGGTTAACGGCCTGACCAACATTGTTCTTAGAAGTATGGACCGTTGGTGTCGCCATCCCAAAATCCACACTAAACAGTGACTTTGTCTGGATGTATTTCAATTTGGTGGATTGTGATCGTCCGAAATTAGACAATTTCGCTTGTTGACAAAACAATACATGCAGGGATTAATTTTGACGCTGAATATGGTTTTTCCACAGAAATTGGGTCAACTGCTCGAGGAGCAACTTAACGAACACATGCCGTTGTCTATGGTCTTTAACTTTGAGCTTCTGGATTCTGAAGTTATGAAGCGTGAAGACCCAGGTCATGAAGCAAAATTCGATAAGTTGTGGTCTGCGAAGCGCTGACTTCTTGGGCGTGGTGTGGAATTGACTACTTCAGATTCTGTACACTCTTATGGGCAGCGGTGATGTTTTCGTCACGAGGGGCACGAAATGTTGCTTCAACAGAAGAACCACTTTTATTTAATCATTTACACATGTCGCTGAGTACTATTACTCTTCTTCAGAATTTGAAAAGATAGGCTTAATAAATGAAAACCAATTTTACAGATTAAACTTTAAAAATATGGTCACAGCGGCCTGTTAAAGTTCAGAAACCTCTATTAGAAATTATTTTACATTTTAACTGCACTCAAAAAATTTCATGTGTAAATAGTACTAATTCATGCGTGCATTCTACGAATTTTATTCGTGGTTTTCAGCCACGAATAGTATTCGTAGAATGGACGTTTATTAGTACATTTTACTAATATTTTATTAGTATTCGTAGAAAAACATACGTATATTGTACGAATACTATTGGTACAATATACGAATATCATCGTATTATTAACGAATGCCCTTGTAATTCATTCGTATATTGTACAGCTCCATTCGTATATTCTACGAATATCATAGTAATATTTACTAATGCCCTTGTAATTCATTCGTATATTGTATCTACAAACATTATAGTAGAACTTACCATAAATAAATATATACTCCGAAATTTCCTAAAATATTCATTATAAGAAATAATAACAAAAAGTAATGTATTTTTTAAGTTAAAAAATAATTATATAATTCATGTTTTTTTAATTTTATAATTTAATTTTTAATTACAAATGAAGTTAAAAAAACTAAAATGTATCTTATAAATTAATTATTTCATAAATATAATTAACAACCAAAATTATATTTCCAAACTGCTTGTTATCAAAGGGCCACTGAAAATAAATTTAACATTTAACATTAAAAATCTTCCGAAAAACATTTGTACTTACATTAATTTTTATTTTGTAAAAAATTCCCACATATGAATGCTCTGCTGCTTCAGGATCCTGTATGTAAAATATAAAATAAGCTTTATTTGTATATAAGAATATGTAAGTCTAGGTACTCACCTCGTCTTTTCGAAAAAAAGTCTGGTTCCCAAGATTTGTATCTTAAAGATACACCGTACGAAAAAAAAGTATCACGCGTCCATTACTTTGCAATATTGCAATCTGTAATAACACGTTTCAACGTGTTGACGAATGGAATACATTTATGGACACATATTATTTTTTGTACTCATGATTATTAAATAATACTAATGCACTTCATGAAAGTACGAAGTTATTAGTACATTCTACGCATAATGCGTACAGTCTACCTACGAACGAATTCTGTCTACTAATATTAGTTTTACTTAGTAAATAGTACGAATTTATTAGTAAATACTACGAATGAAAAAGATTAAAGTACGAAGTCATTCGTACGAGAAATTAACGAATGTTATTAGTTATATGTACACAATAATTCGTACAATGTACTCCAAAAAATTGTTAACTTCTTGTTTACGAATAAAATTAGTGCATTAAACGAATAGATTCGTGCATACTACCACAGTTATTAGTAAAACTTTACAAATGCATTCGTAGATATTTCACTGTACAAATACTTCGTATATTTTACGAATATTAGTACAATGCACGAATATTTTTTTCACGAATGCCATTCGTAGCCATTTTACTAATAAATTTTTTGAGTGTGACATTGGTGTAGCAATAAGCTTATCTTGGTGAAACCGCAAATTCCAAAGGTTTAATACTTGCAACTTATCTTCAGTAAAACTTTCCATTAATTGTAGTGGATGGTGCATTTTTGTTGAAATAAATGCGACGGACACTTACAATGGGATCAGTCATTTTTTTTGGATTTAATTTTTCGCTCTTAATGTGTTAATACCGCTTATTCACAAAACCACTGAACCAAGAATAAGCGAAGGTATATCTGGGAACATTAGTAAAGATTTCTTATTCCATGATAAGACAATACTTACACATCCCATGAAGGGTCAGTGCTTGAGTACCTAATCATTAGCCAATGCTTATTGTGTTTATTTCATAGTCAACGAAGAAGGTTGGTTAACCCGACGACATAACACCCATCCTTAGCCCTTGTGCTTGATGAACCCTAGGATAGGACACGCAATGCAATGTTGTTGGCTTGAAAAATATTTTCTGATCTCAACGCTAAGTATTCCAGCCCTCGTATCGTAATGTGTTCAACAAATAAATTAGAGGCACAACTATTTACCTTTGCTTACCTGTGACTTCGAACTCGCAACTATTCTTGTTAGTATATTGTCGGCAGGAATGGAGATAACCTACAGTCTTTTGACCAATCCGAAAGGCACTAATCATCAAAGAGAAACTTCAATTCCTTGCAAGAGGCAGTACTCATGGAAAAAACATTATTTTTTTAGGTGGCAGCAACTAAGGTTTGAAACTTAATCTTTGTTATGACTATCGAACGCACTAAACATTATACTAAGGGGTACTATGAGTTTACTAAGTAGTCCAGCCTTACTGAAACTTGAGAACCGACCGTTTATGTTATTCACTACTGTCTTCACGAGCACTCCTTCGTTGCAGGGCACGAGTATTTACCAGTGCTTGAATACCTAATCATCGTAAAGCCTGAACCCAGGTCCTTGATTAACCTTAGGATAAGGTTAGCTTGAAAAATCCTTACTAATCTCAGCACTATGTATTTCATAGTAACTCGTAGAGAATAAGAACTTACATATACTTACCTGTGAATGTGACAACTGACAACCATTCCTGTTAGCAAGTTGTTGGCAGGAATGGAAGGAACCTACAGTTTTCTGACTAATCCGAACGGCACTTATCATAAAAGTGATAGTTTTTGAGTATTTGTCACTTTCTTAGCAAGAGGCAGTAGACGAAAGGCGAAGACGAAAAACATTGGTCTAAAAATTCTGTATGTCTGTCTGTTCGACTAAAAATTGGTAGTTATCGTTTTTAATTCTTTCCCCCCACACGATTTTTCCTTTTTTTAGGACCAAAAACAACGGTACCTGCCATACAAATTTTTTTTGAAATTTCATAAATATTTTTTTAACAAAAACTGTCCCACAGATTTAAAAAATAAAATGCACGACTGGGTCGCACGAACTTGCTCCTATGTAATAGACTAGGAATTTTAAAAACGAATGTTATTAGAGAAAACTGTTCATAAGGATAAAATGATTTTTTTTTAATTCTTTAAGTAGTAAGAGATAAAAACAGAATGATATGTAAATATGAATTTATGCAGGAACAAAAATTATAAGTCTTTGTAGTGGTTCCTTAAAAAAATAAGCTTTTATGTAAAAAAATTTTAAAACATTTTTAAGAAAAAATTTTGGTACGCCAACCTTAAGTTTTTATTATTGTACGAATAAAAGTCTAATTTCCAAAAAAAATACTAAGCCGTTCTTGAGATATCGAATTTTTCAAAAAAAAAATTACTTTTTTTTCTAAAAATTGAAAAAATATTTTTTCTTAAGTTTTTAAATGCAATGTTTTTTAAACTTTTTAGGAGCTTTTTTATAAAAAATTTCATTAAAATCCGTTAAGTCGATAATGAGAAACTCAAAATTCGAAAAAATCGTTCTATGGTAGGTACAGTCAGTAATATCTAGATTTAAAATGTTTTTTTATTAAATTATAAATCGTAAAGATTAATCAAAAGAAAAAAAATTTTAGCAAAATTCTCGGAACCGTTTTCGAGAAAAATGCGATTTTCGAAAACCATTTTTTAAAATTTGTATGGAAGGTACCGTTAGTTTTAGATAAAACAAAATTTGTTTTCTCAAATCTTGTAGATTATATTAAAAAACTTTTATTTGCCAAGTTTGAAAAAAATCGAGCATGGGGTTTTCGAAATATTGAGATTCCAAAAAAAAATTTTGAATTTTTTTTTAAAAATCCAAAAAATTAAAAATTGAAAATTTGAATATGTAATAATATTAAAACTTTGGAGGAGCTTTGGCATAAAAAAAATTATTAAAATCGGCTGTATCGTTTTCGAGCAAATCAAAAACAAAAAAAATGGACCCAGGGGGGCTACCGAAAATAACAATTTTTTGTAAAATTTTTTTCAACCGTTAGCTAGTTTTAACCAAATGAAATTTTTGGAATTTTTTTTAAAAAATTCTGTGGGACAGTTTTTGAGAAAAAAAAATATTTATAAAATTTCGAAAAAAAATCGTATGGCAGGTACCGTTATTTTTGGTCTTAAAAAAAAATAGAAAAAAACGTCCGGGGGTAAAAAATTAAAACCCATATCTACCAAGTTTGAAGAAAATCGGCCGAGCCGTTTAGGCTGTAGTCGAACCGACAGACAGACAGACAGACAGACAGACAGACAGACAGACAGACAGAATTGCGAGACCCACTTTTTTGGTCTTCGCTATCATCGTAATGTCAACTTTGATCAAAATCTCGAGTTCGATTTTTTTTACGAATGCATAACTTGCCTTATAGTACCTATAAGTCGCAAGTAAAAATCACAAAATTTTATTTAGTTGAAGCTAGGTAATGGTGGAACAAAACTTTCCAAAACATTATTATTTTTGGAATTTTAAACAAATTTTTAAAATTCAAAATTTTTTGAAAACTCAATATTTCGAAAACTCCATGCTCGATTTTCTTAAAACCTTATAAATAAAAGTTTCTTAATATAATTTACAAGATATGAGAAAAACAAAATTATTTTACCTAAAACTAATGGTGCTCTCTATACAAATGGGTTTCGAAAATCGTATTTTTCTCGAAAACGGTTCCGAGAATTTTGCTAAAAATTTTTTCCTTTCAATTAATTCTTACGGTCTATAATTTAATATCAAGATGTTACTGACTGTACCTACCATAGAACGATTTTTTCGAATTTTGAATTCCTCTTTATCGACATAACAGATTTTAATGAAATTTTTTATAAAGAAGCTTCTAAAAAGTTTAAAAAATATTGCATTTCAAAACTTTAAGAAAAATATTTTTTGAATTTTTGAAAAAAAAAAAGAAAATCTTTTTTGTTTTGGAAAATTCGATATCTCAAAAACGGCTTAATATTTTTCTTTGTAAATTTAATTTTTATTCGAACAATAACAAATACTTTCAATTGGCGTACCAAAATTTTTTCTTAAAAATGTTTTAAAAATTTTGTATATAAAAGCTTATTTTTTTAAACAACCGATAAAACGAATTATAATTTTTGTTCTTGTGTAAACTAGTATTTGCTTAAAACATATGGCATCCTGTGTTTAGCTCCACCTACTAAAGGAGTTGTTTTAGTCATTTAAAAAATGAATTTTATGCTTATGAACAGTTTTTGTTTATTATCTTTTACATAAGAGCAAGTTCGAGCGAGTCAATCGTGCATTTTATTTAAGTGGCAGCAACTAAGGTTAGAACCTAGAGCTTCGGCATGGCAGTGCAACTCAAACTTGAGAAGCCACCGTTTATGTTATTGGGACTAGAAATTTCTTTCGCTACTGTCCTTTTTGTGGAAGCACTCCTTTATAAAAGGGTGCGAGTATTTACTAGTCACATTCACATCCTGTTCCACTTCGACCTTTGGACTATAGGTGACCCTTCTGCAGCAAGAAGTGCCGCGATCCCATAGCTCTTAATTTAAACTAAGTAAGCACCGCGAGTTCCACTGCCCCACTCATTTGCTTCAATGTTATGGACTGTCATGAGAAGACTGACAAAAACTTCTAGACGTTAACAAAACAAATAAATTAGTCGCAGTATTTATTAATCCTTTTATATAAAATAGGTACGTGTGCTTGTTTTCTTAATTCTCCTTTCTAAACATCTTGACCGATTTTGATAAAAAACAATTTACTCATGGAGTCACCTGAATGAATGTGAGCTATTTAGACGCAATAAGTGGCGCTGCTGACTTCAGTTATTTGATTTTTTGTATTATAATAATGTTTTGTTTATTGATGTTGTCTTTTGAATATTTCTTTGACCTGATACATTTGTCCACCCGTTACGAAGTCCAGGGGACAAGTTAATTTCAAATAAATACACATCAGATACTCGAACACGCCATATTAGTTGGACATTTCTGAAAAGAAAATCTAACCTGAATCTTTACAGTGCTCGTCACTACCATATCCTAGGATTTGGGTTGTTGTCCTTGGGTACAATGCCCTACTTTACAAATATGTCCTAAGAGTCTTTTTTTGTTGTCTTTTATGTATAACTTGCATTAAAACATCACTTAGGCACTTTAATTAATGCAGGTGCCTACCTATAGTGTAGTGATGGCTCGTTCGGTGAGCTGAGACACTTGCCTAGAGCTGCTGGCTGTTAGAGCATTCAAAAGCTTGTTGATTCTTATTCGGGGTTAAGAGGATGCTATTCATTTCCATACAATAATTCACAGTGAGAGTATATTCATATCTTTTTATTATTATTATTATTTTTTGAATGCACAAGGATGAGATAGAATACACCACCTATTGTGTGTTAGATACATATTCCAGCTTGATGTGTGCTCTGTGTGTTCTTATTTTTTCATAGAGATAATGCCATGCCAAAGAATACGTATCGGATTTCTTTATGGAATAAACTTTTTGATGCCTTTTAGAGATGATGTGTTGGAAAGAAATCATCATCCTTTGGATTTATCAGTCTTTAAATATTATGCCAATATTATGCGAATACAACAGGGAACAAGGCTTTTGTTTGCTAAAGTGTCCAAAGAAATATTGTCCTTGGGGTGTGTCTGTGTATATTTGTTTTCTGTTTGCATTAATACCAAATGTTTATTTTTCTTTCTTTTCTCTCACTGGAGTTGATGGAAATTATAGATAAATATATCCATTATTATGGCTTCGGGCAATGAATAAACCTCTGATTCGATTTAACGTTTGATTTTCTTAAGTATAAAACCAATGAAATAAAATTGGCAGCCGATTCTCTTATTGTTCGTGAGCAGAATAATATATTTGTTTTTGATTCGTCCGCCAATGCGTCAATAATGTGGTGGGATTCAATAAATTATTGAAAAATTGATTTTGGAAAACCAGAACTGGTGGTTGTGAGTTTTGAATTTGGGATAAAATGAATATGTTATGGTTTATTGAAAACGAAAAGCACTCTTATAGATTTACATCGAGTTTCGATGTTGTTTTTTGGACTCTTCAGTTAAACAGAAGTATCCTCTATTTGAATTGATAAAAGTATACAAATGTATTCTCCGACATAACCGAATAGAACGAATGAAACAAAGATTAATAAGGGACACGTCTGGATGCCACGTTATGCTGTTTATGTTCAAGAGGCTTAGGATTTTAAAAATAATGTTATACAAAACTTGGATTTTATGAGAGTTAAATCAGACCAAAAACATAAATGTTAAAAAAAGAGCCAAGTTCTTCTGTACAAAAACCTTTGTGTAACAAGTCAGCCGTGAAAAGTACTGAGATCTAAAAGTACCCCAAGTTCTTACTTTATGAAGGTTTAATACCGAATATTTAAAGTAAAATAATATTGAAGCATCTACAATGTAATAGAGAATTTTTATTATTTAATGATTACTGATTAAAATTTGATGGGTTCACTGGTCACGTTTTTAAAACCTTTCGAATTGGGCATAAAAAAAAATTGCCAAGCAAGTCCATCAAATTTTAGTCAGTTTAAATGAAGGTAGCCCACCAATAAATAGCTTAATTAGTGGTTTTATTATATATAGTTCACATCACAGTTAAGAGTTTTTTTTTATGTAAGCTCATAATTTTTTCAGGTATACAAATGTTTTCTTTTTTCATTCATGTTTACATAACATAGACATAGAATACCAAATCAAGCACTCAGTAGTTCTAAGAAAAGTCATGAATTTTTAAGATGCATGTATAGTTTCAAAATGAAAATAAAAAGACACTTCGAATGAAAAATCCTAAATTTTCTATTTTTCGCTTTGAATGTACATTAAGCTATACCGCTCTACCAAATTTCATCATTCTACAGCAATCGGAAGTGTGCCATATAATTTACATCAGTTCTAAGGAAGTGGGCGGATACCACTCCCCTGAATAGAAAACCTCAAATTTTATATTTTTTTCTTTATATGCAATTTAAGCCCTACCGTTTTACCAAATTTCATCGTTTTACAGCAGTCGGAAGTGCTCCTTTCAACCAACAACAATTCGGAGAAAGTGGGCGGATACCACGCCCCCTGAATGGAAAACGTCAAATTTTCGATTTTTTTCTCTACTTGTATGACAAGACCTACCGTTGTGCAAAATTACAAGATTCTACGATGTCGGGAGGTGCTCTATAATTTTGATGATCTGTCAGTCAGTGGTCAGTCATTTACGGTTTTTGTGATTTTTGAGGCCTTATATCTCAAGAACTGCTTATGCTAGAAAATTGAAATTTGGTAAGACGCCTGTGTCTGACTAGCTTAGTAAATTTCGGGATTTTATGTTTCTGACTTCATTGGTACTGAAGATAGGGGGGGGGGGTCAAAAATCGCCTGAGTTTATTTCTGTAAAAAGGGTGTAGAACTGGCTGGGCACTACCGTGTCCTTTGATATTCAATATCATAAAACTAATTTTTTAAACTGCAAAAATGTTTAAATCGTTAAAGTAAATTTTCAGGAAAATATATTTTGTTAAAATATTTTTAAGGAAAAAAATCGGTACGCAAATTTTAAGTCTTTATTAGATTTTGTGTTTGGTATCTTAAATGCAAATACATCCTTATGTTCAAGTAAAGAACTAACAAACCTTTTATATTGCTCATGTGTTAGAATACTAACAACACTTTCCGAGCATTATATCTGACAAAATTTGAATATAAACATTGGTTACCTTATGAATATATTGATTTCGACCCGTCTGGTCGTATTTTGTAATATTAAAAATTTAAATAAAGAAGTTCTTATATAAAAAGACAAACTTAAGAAAAACTACAACTGATAAAAATTGAGTTTCAATAAAAAAATCGTCTGTCCATTCTTGAAATTTGGGTAGGGTAAAGTCGGGGGATATGGCACCCATTTTTGTTTTTCTTTATAACTTTAAAAATAAAAAGGATTTTAAATTTTAATCACATTTGTTACAAGTTTTAATAAATGCATTGCATAATTATTGGCACCAAAAGTGACATATTAGGCACTTAACTCACTAGTCTGGCTTAGTGGTTCGAGTATAATCCTTGCCACAGCCCACAAAAATGTTTTTTCTGGTTCACTTGACTCATCATGTAGGGATATTTTCTCATCTTCTGAAGTACTGCTGGCAACGCATTTTGCCTGGAGTTATTTTAATAAAGTCCATCTCGGGAACATCTTGGTGTGTAGTTGAATTGTTGAAAGTTATCGAAGAGACGTTAAACTTCAACAAAACATTACCTGAATGATAATTTGCAGTGATTGTGTAGTTATTGGAATGTTCAAGTTATCGTATGTTCAAGTTAACGAGAGTCTACTGTAATAATAAAAACGAAATAATAATTGATTCTGTGCAATTGTAGGTATAAAACTGGGAGCGAGTAAAATGGCACTGGTGCCATATATCCCGACGTTCCAAGGTGCCACAACTCCCTTTTGAGATTACTTCTCCTTTACCAAATAACACAGATAAACACATTTGTTATTTACAATAAGCAAATACAAACGCACACTATTACCCGTTCTTTTTTTTTTTTTTTTTTTTTTCTGTTAAAATGAACACTGGCCATAAAATACTTTTGTAGTTACACGTACTTCACTAATACCTTTGTATATTATAATAACCTATAGTATTATCATTGAGCGTGATTTTGTGTTACCAACGCTATCCTGGTCATGGCGCTGAAATAAGAGCAAGATTTTACAGTGGAGAGTAGGATAAGAATATTTTATTACTAAATTTAGCAGAGACAAATCTAACAAGTACTATCGCTATCCTTAAGATGTCGTCCCAATCGTTCGTCTTCATGAGAGTACTATAAGTTTTATATACAAAGCTAATACAGAAAAAAAGTTTTTGCTTCACATATACATACTCACTTTTTACTTGCGACTTATAGGTAAAAAAAATCTTACTCGAGATTTTGATCAAAGTTGACATTACGATGATAGCGAAGACCAAAAAAGTGGATCTCACAATTCTGTCTGTCTGCCTGTCGGTTCGACTACAGCCTAAACAGCTCGGTCGATTTTCTTCAAACTTGGTAGATATGGGTTTTGCTGTTTTCCCCCTAAAGGTTTTTTTCCGTTTTTTTTAAGACCAAAAATAACGGTACCTGCCATATGAATTTTTTTCGAAATTTTATAAATATTTTTTTTTTCTCAAAAACTGTCCCACAGATTTAAAAAAAAAACAACAAAATTTCATTTAGTTAAAGCTAGGTAACGGTTAAAAATTTTTACAAAAAATGGTTATTTTTGGTACCCGCCTTGGAACCATTTTTTTTGTTTTTGATTTTTTCAAAAACGGTATGACCGATTTTGATCATTTTTTATGTTAAGGCTCCCCAGCAGTTTCAATATTATTGTATGTTCAAATTTAATTTTGGATTTTTTAATAAAATTTTAATTTTTTTTTAAACTCAATACTTCGAAAACCCCACCATCAATTTTTTTAAAA
Organism: Chrysotoxum bicinctum; assembly: GCA_911387755.1. Classification (NCBI taxonomy): domain Eukaryota; kingdom Metazoa; phylum Arthropoda; class Insecta; order Diptera; family Syrphidae; genus Chrysotoxum; species Chrysotoxum bicinctum. Next base: position 68,869,837 of record OU426989.1, on the reverse strand, counting down.
CTTGATAAATAAAAGTTTCTTAAAATATTCAACAAGATATGAGAAAAAATTTATTTTACCTAAAAATGACGGTACCCTCCATACAAATGTTAAAAAATGGTTTTCGAAAATTGAATTTTTCTTGAAAACGGTTCCGAGAATTTTGCTCAAACTGTTTTTTATTTCCATTGATTGTTAGGATCTATAATTTAATAAAAAAAATTTTGAAAACAAGATATTACTGACTGCACCTACCATAGAACGATTTTTTTAAATTTTGAATTTCTCATTATCGACATAACGGATTTTAATGAAATTTTTTAGAGAGAAATTTCTAAAAAGTTTAAAAACATTGCATTTCAAAACTTTAAGAAAAATATTTTTTTTTTTGAATTTTAAAAAAAAATCTCTTTTTTTCTTGCAAAATTCAATATCTCGAAAACAGCTCAATATTTTGATTTGGTAAATTTAATTTTTATTCGAACAATAATAAAAACTTTAAATTGGCGTACCAAAATTTTTTTTTAAAAATGTTTTAAAAATTTTTAATATAAAAGCTTATTTTTTTAAGAAACCACTACGCGACCCAGTCGTGCATTTTATTTTATCTTCGGTTGTAAATAATTAATTTCAAGGGCTACAGCGACTTCAACGGGATCCACTAAAAGCTTTCGTAAAATTGAATGATATATTGATCACTTTGTTTTTGAGAAAATTCATTAAGTGGAAGATATTGAAAGGCTGCCATACCCATGGTGCCATATCACCCAAACTTACCCTACCATACCTACCACAGAACCATTTTTTTCATTATGAATTTCTCATTTTTGGCATAAAGAATTTTCAAAGAGAAGCTTCCCAAAAAAATTGAAAAACAATGCGTTTCGAAACTTAAAATAAATAAAATGCACAACTGGGTCGCACGAACTTGCTCCTATGTAATAGACTAAGAATCTCAAAAATTAATGTTATTAGAGAAAAACTGTTCATAAGCATAAAATTAATTTTTTAAATGACTAAAACAACTTCTTTAGTAGTTGGAGGTAAAAATAGGATGCCATGTGATTCAAGAAAATGTATGTTCATGCAAGAACAAAAATTATAAGTCTTTCTAGTGGTTTCTTAAAAAGATAGGCTTTTATATACAACATTTTTAAAACATTTTTAAGTTAAAATTTTGGTACGCCAATTTAAAGTTTTTATTATTGTTTGAATAAAAATTAAATTTACAAGAAAAAATATTGATCCGTTTTCGAGATATTCAATTTCCAAAAAAGTTGTTTTTATTTTTCAAAATTCAAAAAAAAAATTCTTAAAGTTTTGAAGTGCAATGTTTTTTATTCTCGGAATCGTTTTCGAAAAAAATACGATTTTCTAAAACCATTTTTTAACATTTGTATGGAGGGTACCGTCATTTTTAGATAAAATAAATTTTTTTCTCATATCTTGTTGAATATTTTAAGAAACTTTTATTTATCAAGTTTTAAAAAAATTGATGGTGGGGTTTTCGATATATTGAGTTTAAGAAAAAAATTTTGAAATTATTTTTAAAAATCCAAAACAAAATTTGAACATACAATAATATTGAAAAAAATGGTTCCAAGGGGGGGTACCAAAAATAACAATTTTTTTGGAAATTTTTTTCAACCATTACCTAGGTTTAATTAAAAGAAATTTTATGATTTTTTCGTTTTTAAATCTGTGGGACAGTTTTTGAGAAAACAAAATATTTATAAAACTTCGAAAAAAATTCGTATGGCAGGTACCGTTATTTTTGGTCTTAAAAAAAAAGAAGAAAACATCTGTAGGAAAAAAATTAAAACTCATATCTACCAAGTTCGAAGAAAATCGCCCGAGCCGTTTAGCTGCAATCGAACGGACAGACAGAATTGCGAGACCCACTTTTTTGGTCTTCGATATCATCGTAATGTCAACTTTGATCAAAATCTCGAGTTCGATTTTTTTTACGAATGCATAACTTGCCTTATAATACCTATAAGTCGGAAGTAAAAATATGTTTTGAATTTTTGAAAAAACAAATCAATTTCTTTTTTGAAAATTCGATATCTCAAAAAAAAATGGGTCAATATTTTTTTGGAAATTTTTTATTTTTGTGTGGTTTTACAATCAGAAAAACAAAGCATATACAAAATACAAGTGTAGAAAAATGATCATGAACTGCGTAGTACCTTTGTATATTATAAAACTTATAGTTCTCTCATGAAAACGAACGGTTGGCGCGTCATCTTAAGTATAGCGATAGTATTTGTTAGATTTGTCTCTGCTAAATTTAATAATAAAATATAATAGTATTAAAAAATACAACTTGTTTTGGATGTTATCCTACTCTCCACTGTAATATTGTGCGCTTATTTCTGCACCACCACCAGGCTAGCTTTTGCAATACAAAATCACACTCCTTGATAATACTATGGAATATATATACAAAGCTTATAGTACCTATTAGTCGCAAGTAAAAACTGTTGATAATAATAAAATTCATTTTTACTTGCGACTTACAGGTACTATAAGGCAAGTTATGCATTCTTAAAACAATCGAACTCGAGATTTTGATCAAAGTTTACATTACAATGATAGCGAAGACTAAAAAAGTGGGTCTCGCAGTTCTGTCTGCCTGGCTGTCAGTCTATTTTTCTTGGATTTTGAAAAAAAAAAATTTTTTTTCAAAACTCAATATTTGGAAAACCTTATGCCAGATTTTTTTCAAAGCTTAAGAAATAAAAGTTTCTAAAAATAATCTACAAGATGAATGAAAAAAAGTTTTTATTTAACCTAAAAATAAAGGTACCCACCATACAAATAATAAAAAATGGTTTTCAAAAATCGTATTTTTCTCGAAAACGGCGCCTAGAATTCTGATAAAAATTTTTAAGTTTCAATTAATTTTAACGATCTTTAATATTATAAAAAAAAAATTAAATTAAGATATTACAGCTTGTACCTACCATAGAACCATCTTTTAAAATTTAAAATTACTCATTATCGACATAACGGATTTTAATGAATTTTTTTGTGAAGATGCTTCTAAAAAGTTTAAAAACCATTGCATTTCAAAACTTAAAAAAAAATTTTTTTGAATTTTTGAAAAAGAAAAAAATATTCTTTTTTGGAAAATTCGATATTTCAAAAATGGCTCAACATTTTTTTGGAAACTTAATTTTGATTCGTACAGTAATAAAAACTTAAAGTTGGCATACCAAATTTTTTTCTTAAAAATCTTTTAAAAATGTTTTATATAAAAGCTTTCTTTTAAGAAACCACTACAAGGACTTATAATTTTTGTTCTTGCATAAATTCATATTTGCATAGCATTCTGTTTCTGTGTCTTACTATTAAAAGAATTTAAAAAATTAATTTTATCCTTATGAACAGTTTTTTCTAATAACATTCGTTTTTAAAATTCCTAGTCTATTACATAGAAGCAAGTGCGTGAAACCCAGTAGTGCATTTTATTTTTTTTTTTTTTTTAAATTATCAAAATTATTTTGAAGTCAATTTCCAGAAAAATAAAGCTTTCAATATCAATTTTTAGAACTATCGATGTCGCTCTTTTGAGATTTATGATTTTCTAACTATTATATTTTCCAACAAAAATTTTGAACAATTTTTGAAATTTCGGTACACAATACTGTGAAACTTTATAAAAGACTTATACAAAAATTGATCAAAATCAGTAGCATCCTTTTTGAGAAAATCAAAAATAACAAAAAATGGTTCAATGGGCGTTATGGTAATTGCCGAGCTTCTTTTTTGGTTGAAGTTTATTAAGATAAGGTTAAGATTTATTAAGATACTGTGGTGTCTGTTAGTTTATTTACAGTTTATGAAGATGTTAACACTTCTGTGAATTGTTTCCTTCTAGTGCTAAAGAGCACCGTAATTTTTTGGCCTTTAAGTGCTGGAAGAAATTTATGTCAGAATAAGAATCGTGTGGATCTGAAGTTGGGGTTATTGTTGATTAATAAAGGGTGAATTCCAAATGCTCCAGAATCTGGTTTCTTCCATGAATTTCCAATAAAATGGTTGACCTGATAATACGTGATCGTTCTGTTTTTGTGATGGTTCATCCATTCTTCGTCTTCGTTATAAAAAAAAACACCTTCAACAGTTTAAAAAGCTTCTATCAAGCTGCCATATGCCTTTAATTGAATGGCTTTTGCCATTTTAGAGATATGGTCATCTTATATCAAAACGTTTTACCTGGTGACACAATTGGTGTACGATGTTTCATTTTTTATATACACTTCGTAACCACTTGTCAAACAATCCTCGAATTCTACCTTTTTAGTAACTCCTATCACGGAGACAAAAAATGTTCCCTTACCCCATAAACTATAATGTTTTCTCCCTTCTTCTTTAATATTGCGACATCCCTAGCTCCTTTCTTTTCCAAAACTTTTCCAGGTTTGTTATTGAGATGTAAGCCACTTTCATTCATATTGAATATGTTACCCAATTCGCTCGATTCGGTTGTTTTCAGTCAGTTTAGTTTAGTTTGAAAAAAAAAAATTCATTCACTGCTAACCGATTCATATCCTGTGTTCGTTTAAAGGAAAATCCTTCTGATTGTGGTATTCAAGTTTATTGTATTGCGTTCTAACTGTCTATTGGTATCTTTGGGCTAACGAACACTTGCCATAGTGATTTGCTATCAGTAACTAAATAATAAACAACAGATTTGACACATGTCACCAAAACAACATGGCCGCCACAGCATGCAAAATGTACCCGCGTCAACAATTGAAAAACCCTATAAATGTAATTCAAATAAAGTAGTTCTGGTGTATGTTTTTACAATTAAATATTTACTATATTCAATGTGTACACTTCAAACCAAACTATTATATAACATTTTTTCAAACTTAACTAATTTCTTACCCTACTCACAGTAAATGTTATCTTATCGCAATCCTTTATTTTCAATGAAATGCCTTGGATGAACTTCAAATCCTTAAGTTTTGTCTCAGTCTCAAAGTTATACGAATGAATGAGCTTAGCTAGTATAACCTTGGTCAGCATAAGACTATAACGCCATCCTTAGATAAGTGAAAAAGGTAAAAATGTGTATTAGTCAGCTTATGCATTGATCAAAATAAGATCCCCCAGGGATTAAATAGGAAGTCCCACTTACCTATACAAAACCTCAATCCCTTCATGAAGGGTACGTATGTGTATGGATGGCGTTTAGCTACATTCTCTGGCAAAAAGTGCTCAGGATAGAATTCTTCTGCCAATGGACCCCAAAGGGCCGAATCTCGTTGCATATTAAATGCGTCCAATATGATGAAGGTACCCTTGGGTACAACGATGTTGTCCTTCAACACAAAATCCTCACTGACACCTCTCAATCCCATAGGGATGGTGGTAACCAGACGTAGAGACTCGTTAATAACCATATCAAGATACTTCATATCCTTCAGGTTATCACCCGATATACTAGAGACATCGCCATTTGGGAATGTTGAGTGTATCTCTTGGCGTAATTTCTTTTGAGTTTCCGGATACATCGCCAGACACAGCAATGCCAACAGTATACTGTTCGAGACCGTTTCGAATGCCTGAGGGAACTTAAATCTCACCAAAGATTTTATGGAAATACAAATCTCGAGCACTTACAACCAAAACCATAGAATTGCATTCATCCATAATATCCTGTAACGTGATTTCCCCATTTTCTGCCAAGTGGAAAATTTGCTCGATGAAATTTCTTTTCTTGCGCTGCGTGCCCTGTGCTTCATCCCATGCAGCGTCAGCGTCCTCCATGGTCCTTGTATTCCGTTCGTTCTTTTTCCATTCGTTGTGTTTTTTGCTCACAATCTTTCAATAAAGTTTCCATAATAATATTTACTTAGAGTGAGAGATGTCCTTGGTGTATATACTCACATCTTTGACAAAATCTGCGGCCATTTTATTGAGTTCTATGTCTGTGTTATAGAGTTTAGTCATTCGAAACAGGAAATCAATTTGTAACCATGGTTTGATTGTTTTTATCGATGATATCCTCAAGAGCCTGCAAGTTAAATAAAAAAATAAAAATATAACGAAGATGGCAAAGATAAATAAAAAACGAATATGATTGGGACTTAGCAGGTTTCTGTGTTTATACTTTTTGTAGGTTTGAGCGATTTCGTGTTCGTCGTTTTCTAAGAAATTTGTTTCCGTTCCCATAGTAGTTTCTATAACAATAGTTAAGTTTTGTTTTAATTAATTCCATTGTATTCAGAGGCTAGGCCTTACGACACGCGGTGACCAAAACTGCTCTGCTTATAATGTCCTCTATTTCGTTGAACGTTTGGACGCCTAGGTAGTCATTGAATTTAGACTGGAGTGAATTGGCGACGCTGTTGTAGGTTGGAAAGAAACTCATGAGCACACTGTAGCTGAAGGTTGGATTTAGCTGCTTTCGCCTTATTTGCCATTTCTGACCTTTAAATGAAAAATTATAATTTTTTTGATGATAAATAAGAATATTTATTTTTAAGGATAATATGGGACTCAATTGGATTAGCTCCCTATAAGCAAACCAAAATATAAAAATAGTGCCATAAGTACTTCCCGCAAAAAAAAATGTTTTTTTATGTTAAGGTGCATTTTAATTAGTTTTTTGTTTGTTTTATTTGGGTCAGAAAAAACAACCAAACGTTTCATTTCCACACGATAGTAAAAATATCGATTTGAAAACTCAATTTTGTTTTAGATTCAAGTGCGGTGGAATTTCAATATAACGAGTGACTAATTATGATCGATACCTAAAATTTAATCAAATTGATGAGTGAATTTATGTATATGTATATATATATATGTATATATATTGATCCCGAAGAGCTACAACTGTTTTCATTTAATGTTAATACAGATCTTGAATGTGAATTAATTGATTCTTTTGCAAGTTATGACTTGATTCAACTTAATTGTTACAAAAATAATTTAAATCGTATTCTGGATCTGTTTTTGTCGATAGAGAATTAAATATATCAGTTGATGAATCACTTAATCCTATTTTTCCTAACTCTGTTCACCATTTGGCTCTTAATGTTAATTTTTCATTCTATGACTATTTCAAAAGTACAAATTGTTGTAAATTTAAGTTTAATTACGCAAGAGCTAATTACTCAGACATTGCGCGTTATTTGTCGGGTATACCGTGGCACTTAAATTATAGTTCTATGAATTTAATTCAATTTTATAATTTTTTCATGGATAATCTGAAAGCGGGCAATTGATATGAATGTACCGAAGGTAAAAATTAATAAAAACTCAAAGCCTCCTTGGTTTAATAAAAGGCTTTCTAACTTAAGTAATAGAAAAAACAAAGCTTACAAACGGATACGCACTTGCGAAAATAATACTGTCTTAAAAGAGGTTTACGTTCGGTTAGCGCGAGAATTCGATGTTCTTAACAAATTTCTTTATAAAAATTACATTTTGTCAATTGAATCGAACATAAAAACAAATGGAAAATGTTTTTGGTCATTTATTAAAAGTAAAAAAATGTCCAATGGTATTCCTAGTAGTATGAAGTACCTTGGGTCAACATATTCGGATCTTCCCAATATTTGTAATTCGTTTGCCCATTATTTTGAATCAAACTATACGAAATCTAATTTAGATCATTTAAGTAGAGCTGATTTAAATAATCAAAATTATAAGGTTGACATTAGTCAGTTAGAGATTAATATATCCGAAATCGAAGAAGGTCTATTAAGTTCAAATAGTGATTGTAAGCCAGGCCCTGATGAAATTCCACCAATTATTTTAAAAAAATGTGTATCTGCTATATCTGTGCCCCTTTTTTACATTTTCAACACCTCCCTTGTGAGTGGTGAATTCCTTTCAGTTTGGAAAAAATCATTTTTATCTCCAATTCATAAAACTGGCCCAAAGCAGGAAGTAACCAACTATCGTCCTATTTGTAAACTATCGAGTATACCGAAACTTTTCGAGAAAATTATATGTGGAAAATTGACATTTCTTCTTAAGGAGCATATTTCACCATTTCAACATGGTTTTGTTGCAGGTAGATCTACACCTTACAGCCACTAATCTTTCAATTTTCTCCAATTTCATCTTAAATAAACTCGAAGAAGGATACCAAATTGATGTTATTTATACTGATTTTGCGAAGGCTTTTGATCGAGTCAGTCATAGTATATTGATTGAAAAATTGAAACTATTTGGTTTTCACTCAAACATGTTGCAATGGCTAAAATCCTATCTAAAGGGTCGTATACAGTTTGATTCTACAGATCATGTGCTGTCAAATCCAATTGTAGCAACCTCGGGTGTCCCCCAAGGTAGCCATCTTGGCCCCCTTCTTTTCCTAATCTTTATTAATGACATGGCTGATATCTTTCTGAACTCCAGTAGGCTTCTATTTGCAGATGATTTGAAGTTTTTCAGATGCGTTAAATCTTTAAATGATTGTATTCTCTTACAAGACGATCTCCATAAGTTGACAAAATGGTGTTCAACTAACCAATTACTCTTGAACGTTAAGAAATGCCAAATTTTTTCTTTTTGTCGCAATTTTTCAAAAATTACATTTGATTACACAGTTGACACGTTTGTTCTTGAAAGAGTTTTGGAGAAAAAAGATCTTGGTGTAATATTTGATTCAAAACTAAGTTTTACCAAGCACATAGAATTTTTTGTAGCTAAATCTTATTCAATGCTAGGGTTTATTTAACGAAATACCAAAGACTTCAAGGACCCTTTTGCCCTTAAATCTCTTTATAATGCCTATGTTAGGTCTAACTTAGAATACTGCTGTGTGATTTGGAATCCTTACTACAATATTTATTCAAACAGAATAGAAATGATCCAAAGAAAATTTACAAGGTATACAATCCAGAAATTAGGTTGGAACATCGAAATCCCGTCATACTCAACTAGATGTAAACTTCTTGGAGCTCAATCTCTCGAAAATAGAAGAAAAATGATGTCTGTAATGTTCATTAGTGATATTTTGTCACATCATATCAAATGCCCTATGCTTTTATCATTGATTGATTTGTATGCTCCGTCGCTCCGTCAGATAAGAGAACGTTGTCTATTCCGAGAAAAGGAACACAGAGTAAACTATGCTCGTAATGAACCAATAACTCGTTGTGTCAGAGAAACTAATCTCATTTCAAATTATATTGATTTAAACTTTCATAAAAGCAGATACATTTTAAAAAATAATTTAATTTTGTTCTTTTCAAATTGATTAATCAAATTATGATTACACAATTATTGTATTAAATACTTAATGTAATTTTGTTAGATGTTAAATGTTATACCTATTTATCTCTTTTTTTTTTTGTAGTCTAATTGTAGATTTAATTATCTCTAATTGATGTAAATAAATAAATAAAATAAAAAAAGCACAGTGTTTTGTCACCTATATTTTTGTCAAACGCGAAAACCTATTAGGTACAGCACTTGATTGATTGATGATTTTTGCTTAAAATAAATCGAATCAATTTTCGTTTTTTTTAGGTGAAAAAACATTATTGGTAAAGGAGAAAATTGTTCAAAATCCACGAAACGAATTTTGAATAAAAGTTTTTAAACATTTTTAAGACAAACATTTTGGAACAGAAATCTTAAATAAAAATAAAAATCTGTAGCCCATTTTTAAATATCTATTTTTTAAAAGGTAAGTGCGATGCACTGTCATGCAGAGGGTCTTGAGTTCGATTATCAGCCGCAGCAAAGTTTTTCAGAGGTCTATTATACCTCTTGCGAGGAATTGAAAAATCCTCCAAGACAATCTCATGTCATGAAAAGTGCTGCTCATTAGCCGTTCGAAATCCGCAGAAAATTGTAGGTTCCCCTCATTCCTCCAAAACACGCACCCAGAAATAGTTGAGAGTTTACCTTTAGGCTCTCTATAAGTCATTTTACGTCTAATTTATTTATTTTATTTTTTTAAAAAAGTTTTTTTAATATTTTGTTAAAAACAAAAAAAAACATTTTTTTAAGCTTTTGATATACATTTACGAAAAGTCCTGGGGCCAAATTATCGCTTCAGTGGCGGAGTGAGTGAGTCCCATCAGTGATCGAATAAAAATATCAAATTAGAGTAATCGATCGCCCGATGACGTAAGCGGTAATGCCAAGCTCACATAATTCAGTCACGTATTACTCGAAAACTGATGCGGTAATTTGGCCTCTGGTTTTTTGTTGACAATAATTGCAGCGCTCACAAATCACCAACAAACTTAAAGTCTATTTAGCTTGTTTTTCCCACCAAGAATGACAGAAGCCTTGAAAGCCAATGAACTAAGGTGTGATACAGTATCTTAGGTGCGTCTTCAGAAAAAGAATTATCAGCCAAATCCTGGTATCACTCGAATTACCTTACTGGACTGTATACAAAATGATTCAATTTCATGGAACTGCTATGTAAAGAACTCCAAAACACGAAATTTTATTTTTAAAGCAAAATTTTGGCATACTTTCTCTTTGCGATTATAAAGAGGAATTCACGCAGACTTTGGTGTGTCCATAAAAAAGTTCACAGAAATGCAAGATGCATAAGATGCATCCTTCCATTTTGATGCAAAAATTGTGCTTTCGGTAGCGTCTGATGAAGTGGAAACCGTTAGTGACGATGAAGTTGATGCAAACTTAATGTGAAGACTTAATCGTGCAGCCCAAACAAGCGAAAGTCTATGAAGTTTTTCAAATAAAACCTGATGCTCTCCTTGCATAAAAAAAGACGCTGGATCGTTTTTTCAATGTAATTCAGGAGATTGAATTTTTGTCATAAGTCAAAATACAGAGTGTCCCTTAATTCGTACATAATATTTTAAGGTGTGGTTCTTGGGTATATTCTCCAATTTTTATATCATATATCGGGAATTTAAGAAAAAGCCTATTTTGGTGTACCCTAACTCATGTTAACGGTAATTGCACTGTTAGTATACTAGTGATAGAAACTTCATTTAGACCTTTATTTTTAGAAGAAATACCAGCCTTTATAATAACTCTCAAATAAATATGATATCCTATCTTGGTCATATCCACTTTCTAGCATTTTCCGTTTTTCCGGCCAATGCTAATTTCTTGACTTTGGGCTCGATTTTCTCCACAAAATGCGTAATAAACATACCGTTTTACTATTTTTATTGAATGAATGTAACAACAATAGAAATAAAACTCATTGACAAGTTTGCGGAAAAACCCTTAGATTTTATGATACATGAGAAAACCTGAGACATTTATGCACGAATTAAGGGACACCCTGTAGAATAAAATTAAATGCACGACTGGGTCGCACGAACTTGCTCTTAAGTAATAGACTAGGAATTTTAAAAACGGATGTTATTAAAGAAAACTGTTCATATGGATAAAATGAATTTTTTAAATTCTTTTAGTAGTAAGAGATAAAAACAGAATGCTATGCAAATATGAATTTATGGAGGAACAAAAATTATAAGTCGTTGTAGTGGTTCCTTAAAAAAATAAGCTTTTATGTACAAAATTCTTAAAACATTTTTAAGAAAAAATTTTGGTACGCCAACCTTAAGTTTTTATTATTGTACAAATAAAAGTCTAATTTCCAAAAAAAAATACTAAGCCGTTCTTGAGATATCGAATTTTTTTTTCTAGATTTCAAATTTTTTTTACTTGCGACTTATAGGTACTATAAGGCAAGTTATGCATTCTTAAAAAAAATCGAACTCGAGATTTTGATCAAAGTTGACATTACGATGATAGCGAAGACTAAAAACGTGGGTCTCGCAATTCTGTCTGTCTGTCTGTCTGTCTGTCCGTTCGATTGCAGCTAAACGGCTCGGCCGATTTTCGTCAAACTTGGTAGATATGGGTTTTAATTTTTTACCCCCGGATATTTTTTGATTTGATTTTTTAAGACCAAAAATAACTGTACCTGCCATACGATTTTTTTTCGAAATTTTATAAACATCTTTTTTTCTCAAAAACTGTTCGACAGATTTTAAAAATAAAAACATAAAAAAATTTCATTTAATTAAAGCTAGGTATTGTATGAAAAAAATTTTCCGAAAAATGGTTATTGAGGGTACCCCCCAAGGAACTCTTTTTTTTGTTTTTGATTTTCTTAAAAACGGTACAACCGATTTTGATATTTTTTTTTTTGCTAAAGCTCCCCTAAAACATAAATAGAATTGTGTACTCAAATTTTCAAAAATTTTTTTTTTTGGATTTAAAAAAAAAAAATTTTTTTCAAAACTCAATATTTCGAAAACCTCCTGCTAGATTTTTTTTTAAACTCGATAAATAAAAGTTTCTCAATAATATCTACAAGATGTGATAAAAATAATTTTATTTTACTTAAAAATTAAGGTACCTACCATACAAATGCTAAAAATTAAAAAAAAAAAATGGTTTTCAAAAATCGTATTTTTCTCGAAAACGATTCCGAGAATTTCGATAAAATTTTTTTTCTTTCAATTAATTTTTACGGTCTTTAATTTAATAAAAAAAATTTTGAAATTAAGATATTACAGCTTGTACCTACCATAGAACCATTTTTTCGAATTTTGAATTTCGCATTATCCACATAACGGATCTTAATAAAAAATTTTATAGAGAAGCTTCTAAAAAGTCTAGAACACATTGCATTTCAAAACCTTAAATTAAATATTTTTTGAATTTTTGACAAAAAAAAAAACTATTTTTTATTTTTTTGAAAATTCAATATCTCAGAAATGGCTCAATATTTTTTTTGCAAATTTAATTTTTATTCGAACAATAATAAAAACTTTAAATTGGCGTACCAATTTTTTTTTCTTAAGTTTGTATATAAAAGCTTTTTTAATTTAAGAAACCACTACAACGACTTATAATTTTTGTTCCTCCATAAATTCATATTTGCATAGCATTCTGTTTTTATCTCTTACTACTAAAAGAATTTAAAAAATTAATTTTATCCTTATGAACAGTTTTTTCAAATAACATTCGTATTTAAAATTCCTAGTCTATTACATAGGAGCAAGTTCGTGCGACCCAGTCGTGCATTTTATTTTATTAAATTATAGATCGTAAAGATTAATCAAAAGAAAAAAAAATTTAGCAAAATTCTCGGAACCGTTTTCGAGAAAAATACGATTTTCGAAAACCAATTTTTAAAATTTGTACGGAAGGTACCGTTGGTTTTAGATAAAACAAAATATCATCGTAATGTTAACTTTGATCAAAATCTCAAGTTCGATTTTTTTACGAATGCATAACTTGCCTTATAGTACCTATAAGTCTTGGTAAAATTCGGCTGCATAGGTTTTTAAAAGGCTTAAATCACTTGTGACCTTGTTTTTTGATTTTAGTAAAAATATTTTTTTTTTTTTTTTTTGAAAATTCTGTTCTATTTTTTTGAAATTTGATTCTTATTTCCACTATAATAAAAACATTTAAACTGGTATACCAAACTGGTATACGAAAGTTTTTCACCAAATTACAAAATTTAATTTCTCCTCAAGGGAATCATCAAAGAACTTTAAGTACCGAGTTTGAAGAAAATAGCTCCAGCCGTTTAAGCCGTACATATGTTGAGGTACCGTCATACAGATATAGTGAAATATGTTCTTTATATACTATATTTTTCTTAAAACTTTTATAGAAAAATTTTATATCAAAATTTTTAATGGTATACAATTAAGGACAGTTTTTTAAAAATTAATAGTTGACCCGTTTGCAAGATAAAGAATTTTCGTTTAAGCCGTACATATGTTGAGGTACCGTCATACAGATATAGTGAAATATGTTCTTTATATACTATATTTTTCTTAAAACTTTTATAGAAAAATTTTATATTAAAATTTTTAATGGTATACAATTAAGGACAGTTTTTTAAAAATTAATAGTTGACCCGTTTGCAAGATAAAGAATTTTCAAAAAAAAATAAATTTTTTTTATTTATTATGTATTCACAACAGTTTTATTTTTCAAAATTAAAGACCAATTTTGGTCAAAATCGTTAAAGCCGTTAATAAGAAAGTGGAAAGTCAAAAAACCAGATGAGCATTTCTAGCAACGCGAGTATTACGGCGAAATTGTTTCAAGGGAGGAATGCAGCACTGTTTATAGAAGAAGCGATAAAACAAAGTAAGTCAAGAGACGGTGTTGGAGAGAAACAAAAGTTTACAATTAGTCTAATGGCTCTGTTTTGGATTCTGTCTAAGAGGTGCAGGTGAGTGTTAGGAGCCCCTACCCAGATATGGGAGTTATACTCAAGCTCAGGCTGTAGGTGAAGGCATACAAACAGAAATAAAGACAGACACACTTCTATTGCAAGTACAAAATCGAGTACCAGATAATTTCAGATATTTTTGAGTTTAAAAACAGGTAATTTATTTTACAACGTTGACAAATATGGCATATATGGCAAATAAATAGAAAAGCATTCAATTTTACAAAATAAATTAATTTTACCTCCTTGTTTTTCTTCATTATACTAATTAATAATAAATTAATTTGAAGGCAGAATTGCAACAGGGAAAAAATTGTTAAATATAATAAAAACGGCATTTAAAAATTATAAGCTTGTATTTAAAAAAATAAAAATCACTTCTTAGATAAAGCTAGCCAAGAAGTTTTGAACTCTAAAAGAGATCTTGATTTAATATGTTTGAAAATTGACGTTTGTACTCCCATATGCACCCCTACTTCGAAAACCATAATTGACAGAGTGAGTTCTGCCGTTGAATAATCAGAAATTTAACAAAATTAGAAAATTACTTCTGTTTAGATGGAGTAATAGAATTTAATGAGGTCACTTGACTTCAACTCCAAAGTGCATTTCTCCCAGGTAAGACACTGGGCTCATTAGATGCTGTCGTAGCCTTTCACGACGCAAATATTGGGAATGAAATAAGTAGGAATTAGATAGGAAACAATTGGACTAATTCGGGTAAGCCCCTCAATACTCGCTGTTCTTGTTCTTGGAATCAGTAGAAAAACGCATTTCCTCTGTATGCGTCAGGCGAGACAGTTTTTGATGATCTTAATGAACTTTCTGAACTGACGATCAAGGACTTCATTTCTTTTCCCACCAAGGCGAAATAGTTCTGATTTTAACTCTGATAGCTTCTATAACTTTGTAGCGTGTTTTTCGTCAAAGTCTTAATACTGGGAACAGGCTACAGACTGCTATTAAGTTTTGAACGATTTCATTGCGCACATTGCACTCTTTTGTTCAAATCACCAATTTGCCTATAGTTAGACTCAGTGCGCGGATAGTGATCCAATTATGTTCTAAGATTCGTCTCCTATACTTGATCTTATAAGACAAATTCGTACCAAGACCATAATATATAGTCGCTGAATTTAATCTAAGGAAGATGTTTAATTTTGTAAACAGTTGATGGCTTTCATTGGATTTATCATTATGGAGATAGCATGAAGGATCAGATCGTATCCGTTTCCGAGCCAAGAAACGAAAAGCCCAGCTTGGGCCATGGAGATTGACCATGCTAAAATGGTAAATTGCTTAATATACGAGTATATAGTATAAATACATGGATAACTTTTCCACTAAATAATATGTAAGATTCCGGTTTATCTTGTATACATATTCAAGTTAAAAACATTGAAACTCTTACCCCTTGCATGAAGTAATCCTTTGCGCACGAAGAATCCGTCTTGAAAAAATGTTTTATCCATACATTCGGGAGAATTTAAAACTCTCTCCATTAAAACTGGGTCGTCCACATACAATATCGACTGAATTCCGAATAAATATGCCAACGGTCTTTTGAAATACTTCCGAATGACTCGTAACGTTTCCAATAATCCTGCAATAAGTAATCGAATTGACAATTCGTTTGTGTTTTTCGTAAAATCACAATTTTTTACAAACTTTTTGGATCAAGCAAAAAGCACGTAATTACAAACAGCAATGGCAGTTGCAGTACACCACGTGCTCCATTAAGTTGCCATATAAGCTTAAATCTACCCCGATTTATCCACACATAGATCGCACACAGCACAGAAAACACCAATAACAAATTATTTTCAACTGCCGCCATTGCAGTTATCGAACAAAATTATTTCGATAAGAACTTCTTAGAATTAAAAAAAATTAAAAGTCCGACTTACGATGAATGATAAGACTGAATCGTTGGAATGTCAATGCCAGGGTTTTTATAGATTTTGTCGTGTGTTAAGAATCAAATTGTTTGAACACCTAAGCTTTCGTTTTCGTAAGCTTCAATAACCTAAGACAATTTGGCTTAATTACCTATTCATAGTGGTGTTTCTGGCTTTGAATCTTTGTGACACGTTCAAGTCGTTAGTTATATTTTTTTAAGAAACGAAAAAGGAGTTGCAGTTATAAATATACGTTTATAATTGAAATTCTTCTTCGCATGATATATTTGATTTCAAAATAAGCAATAATATTTATTATACTCAACTCATATTTCAAGTTAATTTTATTAATAAAAAAAAAAATAATTACGTTTCGTTGATATTATTATAGGTTATTTTCGTGATGTTGACTAGTGTGACTTATAATTTTGTTTACGCCTTGTTTGATGTTGTTGATATTCTTCCTCAAATAAAAATATCAATTTCCTTCTAGCATTAAGAAAAGACAGTTCAAGGGCAAAGTATTATGTTTCGTTAAGTCAATTTTTATAAAAGCTTATTTGTAAAAAATACGTAGAAGTCATGAGACTTACACCATAATATTTTACTTTGTTTTACATTATGTATGAAATTCCAATGGCTTGAAAATCAAACCAATTTATCTAAATATGGCTTTGGGATATTCTTTTGTTGTTGATGCCATAATCCCTGTTTGAATTATGCCTTTTTTTCAATACAAAATGGTTTTGAGCTCTTTTTCCACCCACAAAACCGTCGTCATCGCGAGCATAATTCAGACAAAAATATCGAAAGGTTTCCAATTTTGTATTAGCGTTGACAACAGTAACAGTGTTATAACATTGAAAGTCTTTCCAGTTATTTACATGGTCTAAGCTGGATAAGAATGCTGTCCAAATTAGGAACAATTGCAATGGAGGTACAAAAAAATGAACTCGACCATAAGATTTCATGGAATTTTTTTATCATTGGTGCAGTGATAAAAGTTTTTCGAGAACGGTATATCGAAATGTTATCAATTTTCAACCCAATGATTACTCACAGTGAGAACAGTAGTAAAATAGGGGATGATTCAATAGGAGATACTGACACGTTGGTTTTGAAGTTCTAAATATTGAAATTTGAAGGGAAAACATTCTTATAGCGTGGCTAAACCTAACCTAGAGTATCTATATGAACATGACAGTGGAAGGCATTTCTAAAAGTAGGAGTTTTATGGTTGCATATTGTTTGATGTAAGGAATACATCTGAAAATTTCATTCATTCATTAATTAATCCGTTAATGGTCTAACGTTGAAAAACTTGTAGCTATTTACATACATTTTAATTTAAAAAATAATATACCTACAAAATAAATTAATACATATACATATAACTACAATATTCGTATGTTAAAAAAGTTTTCTTTAAATTTTTTACTTTTGACATTGTCGTTTATAGAAGAAATTAAAAAATAATATTTATTGAAAACTGAAATCAATTGATTTAGAGGGCTGAAAATCGGACATAAAGGCAACTGTCTTTTTATGCTAGTTTGACTTTAGCTAAAATTTAGACGATACAGAGCTCATGAAGATATTATTGAACCATTGATTAATTTTACAATAAAACAAAGCTGGAGATACTGTCTATGTTGTAAAAGTGATGGGAGGTTTATAAATTGTAAGCAAGAGTCTGTGAGAATATGGAGGTAGTGTGGATCTTTGGGACCACGGAAAAAAACGAAGACAAAAACACAAAAACCTTTTTTGGATGGATACCTTCAAGTCTGTTTATATGAACTGAATAGTAATATGCCCATATTACGCAGCCATATTCAAGTTTTGGTCTGACAAAAGGTATTTAAATGCGCTTGAGGACGTAGGGATCACGGAAATCGCGAGAGAATCGTTTAAAAAAACTGAGAATTTTATTAGCTTTTTTAACTATACAGTTATAATGGTCAGTGAGCATTAATTTACTGTCAAGAATAACACCTAAATCAGAGAAAACAGATAGCATACAAAGAGAAGAAGAATCTACGAGTAATATATAATTAGAATCTATAATTTTGTTTGTGTGTAAAGCACATTGTTTTACATTTGTCAATATTCAAGAAAAGTCGGTTTGTATTGCACCATTCCATTCCATTAATTGAACATATATTTTTGAAAATTTTAATGTCATCAGCATAAATCAGAAGAGAAGAGTTTTTTATCACAGAAGTTATATCATTTATATATAAGATAAATAATAGGGGTCCTAAATGGCTACCTTGCGGAACAACAGAGTTAACGTAAAATTGATCATAGAGCTCATTTCTAAAAGTAACACTATAACTTCTATACTTTAAATATGACAAGATCCACATCAAAAATTTGTCATTAAATCCTAAGGCCTTAAGTTTATGGACTAAAGTCTTATGACACAAATTTATCGAAGGCTTTACTAAAATCTGTGAACACAATCTACTTGTTCCCGATTTTCAAAGGAATCAAGACAAAGAAATGTAAAATGAAGTAGGTTCGTAATAGTTGACTTATTTTGGACGAAACCGTGTCACAAATAATTGACTTACAGTTAAAGGATAAGGTATTACATACAATGGACTCAAACAGTTTAGGAATAACAGAAAGTTTGGCGATGGGTCGGTAATTCGTGATTTCATTTTTAGACGTGTTTTTATGAATTGGGATTATAAAAGTACTTTTCCATAATAATGGAAAGATTGAGCACCTAAGAGATTCATTAAATAATACAAAACAGGATAGGATAAATAGGACACGCATTTTTTAACACACAAGATGGTACACCATCAGGACCAGAGCTAAAAGAGTCGTCAAGTTCTGAGACGCTACGAACAATTGAATCGTCACATATGGTAAAGTTAAGTGAGTTAAGGTGTGGAAAATTTTGGGCTGGAAAGAACGAATCGGAAGATTGAAAAGAAGGAGACACATTGAAAGTATCTTTAAGGAAATCAGCAAAAATAGTTGAAATTATTTGGGAGTCATGACTTGTTGTGTTATTATATGACATAGAGTTAGGGTAGCCATCAACATTTCTTTTACTTTTCACGAAGTTCCAAAAGTTTTTTGGAGTCTACTTTAACTCATCTTCAGTTTTTAAAATATAATCTGAGTAAAGAGTGTTGAAATAATCAGTGAAAATATATTTAAGTTCGGAGTAAGTCCTTAAATCATCATCAGCTCTGGTTTTACTAAAATTTAAGCCATGCTTTATTTTTTTTATTTTTTAAGTTTTTTAAGTGAGCTTTAGACCATGGTGGAGATTTAGAATTATAGCAACATTTGCGTAATGGTGTAGCTTCGTAAAAACAGTTAAATAGAATACTATAAAATTTAAGACACGATTTAAGAGAATTTGATTCCAGTCAACATTACACAAGAAATTGATAATCATTCATTAAAATTACATTTTTTTACTTGCGATATAGGTACTATAGGGCAAGTTCTGCATTTGGAAAAAAAATCGAACTCGAGATTTTGATCAAAGTTGACATTACGATGATAGCGAAGACGAATAAAGTGGGTCCGGCAATTCCGTCTGTCTGTCTGTCTGTCTGTCTGTCTGTCTGTCTGTATGTCTGTACCTCGATCTAGAGCCTTAGCCACTGGACCTATTTTCTTCAAACTCAGTAGTTATGGGTCTTCGGTGATTCCCTAGAGGGGAAATTGAAATTTTTTTTTTAGCTCTAAAACTAACGGTACCCCCCATACACCCGTAATGCAAAATCTTATTTATCTCGAAAACGGCTCTAACGATTTTGATAAAAAAAATTAGGTGTGATATTATGGACATGGACTACGTTTAGGTAAAAAAAAAATTTGGGGCAAAATGTTATTAACGGTACCTGTCATAGAACCGTTTTTTTGATTTTCGACTTTCTCATTAACGGCTCTAACGATTTTAACCAAAAATTTTCAGCAGGAGTCCCCCTAAGTTTAAAATAATATTGTATATAAAAATATTCGAAAAATTATTTGTTGGGTTTTTTTGAAAAAAAAATTTTTTTTGAAAAATCAATATCTTCAAAACCTATGAACGATTATTTTTTGAAATTATTTCCAAAAATCAATATTATTAAATACTTAAAATTTGCATCCCACATTTTTTTCTTGAAAAATTTTAAAGAAATTTCTTATATAAAAAATTTATTTATTTAATAATAAAACGATTTTTTAAAGTTTGTTTGCATAAATTCATACTTTTCTAGAAATCAGACGGCAATTTCATTTTAACCCTTATGTGTGTGAAGAGGTACCCGGGTACCTTTTCAATTTTCAATGAACAATTAAACTAATTAAATTGTAAGCTGTATGCATGTGAGCTTATGAGAGCTCCTAATTTTATGTTTTGTAAATATTTTGATAAATTGGAAGCTAGTAAGCCAAATGGGAGGATCCCTGTTGACCATAAAACTTAAGACACCTTAAACCGTGTGACAAGGTACCTGGGTACCTTCATATATGAGGAAAGTATTTACTTACCTATACATTCGGACTGAAAATGACAAAAACTACAATTTTTGTATTGTTTTGTGTTTATTTTTTTTTTGGAAAAACGAAAATCTTATTGACAATTTTCGAAACAAGTATGGCATTTTGCCTCGGTGACTGAATGTTCATCACAAACAGGTAGGGAACAATTAGTACACGCTTTTCTTGTTTTCCGCTGCTTTTGTTTTATACGTCTGCAGAGGTAGCAACTTCCAACGACAGCAATGCGACCACTTGCATCTCTTTTTGTTGAGTTAGAGGTTCCAGAAGTTGCAACGGGAATAGTGTTAAGTCCAAGTATGTCCTGCATTGCTGAATGAATATGTGGTTTCGATGTAACAAATGGATTTTTAGCTCTCTCTACAATATTTTCATGGCAGAGTTGACGACTTAGCTCTTTGAAAAACTTCCTCCTTCTGTCAGTGGAGGTAAATATAGGGTTTTGGTCCATGTATATAATATAAGAAGCTAAGGCTGCGATATCAATCATATTGTAAAACAAAGCTAAAGGCCACCTGTTCGTCTTGGGTTTTGTGGAGTATTCTCCTAACAACTTATCTATGTTATCAACACCACTTTTGGTTTTGTTATAGTAAGTAATGATGTCAGGTTTCGCAGTTTCGGTATTTTGAACAGTTGGTGTTGAATGCATTGTTGATAGCATTACAACCGCTTTCTTTTTTTTTGGAACATAAGAGCAGATTGTTGCTTCTTTGTTGAATGCAAAATTTGTGGAAAATACTGCCCTATCTTTATGTGCCTGCATATTTACCGGAAGAAATCGCTTATTTTTTCGCACTGTTCCAACGAGCGTCATATTCCATTCAATCAACTTGTGAGCAAGGGGCATTGAAGTAAAGAAGTTATCGGTTGTTACATTTTTCCCCTGAGTTTTTATATCTTGCAACAAGATCCAAAACTATTTTTTCCTCTACATTTGTCTGGCGTTCTTCCCCAGCTAATTTGCCAGTGTAAATTTGCCCATTGAGTGGATACAAGTTTGATGCATCACAAGCCCAAAATATTTTGATGCCATACTTCTCAGGCTTTGACGGCATATACTGCGTAAAACGCGTACGCCCACGATATCCATACAGTTGCTCATCAACTGTTATACAGTCATGTGGTTTATAATTTTTGTCCAAGTTTGAAAGCAACATAGTCCAAATATCGCGAATTGCTGCCGCTTTGTCATTTGATAAGCGATTTGGGCGAGTAACATCGTTATCGAATCTTATAAATCGAAAGAACATCCTGAATCTATCATGCGACATCGATGCGCGAATCAGCGAAAAATGGTCTGGTTTCCATAATTCTGACAAATGTTCCCTATTTGACTTATATACACCACAACAAATCAAAATTCCAAGAAAAGCGTCGAATTCTTGTTCAGTAAATCTGTTGAATATTTTTTCTTTATATACTTCTCTCGAATTTACACACTTGTCTGCCTGTTTTTTATTATATGCTTCAGTTACTTTTATACCTTTTCGATTAGTTTCACGCAAAATAATATCACACATATGAGTAGATAAAATACCTTTGAAAATATCCTTCGCAGTAAATAGCTTGCTGAAGTTAGCTGCTCCACCTCTCTGACGAACAATGTTCCTACGAAATGTTTGTGTTTCTGGAAAGGGATCTGCCTGCCAACGCGTTCCGTCTTTTCCAATGAACTCGACTGTAGAGTCTTCCATGCTCCTATCCGAATCTGAGTAGTCTTCTTCAAAGTCAATATTCCCTTCTTCTTCAACGTCCGAAACTTCATCCTCTTCAGCTATTGAAATATAAATTTCTTCATCATCTGTTGCTTGAAACCCATCTTCATCACTTGAATTTTCTTGAAGAAATTCCCGCATTTGATCAGAGTTATATCTGTGAACACGTACTCGTAATCTTCCACTTGAACTTGCTCCGGTGGTATCCATTTTGGAGTTTGGGTTTAGATTAGACGAATCACTAGATAATTTATCCACGATCAAAAATAATATCACCCAAGTCATATAAAATAAACTTACGTTTTCGTTTCCAATTTACGCACTTCCTAAATTTTTTTTCTAACGAATGCCGTTTTTTTTTGTTTGAAATTCCAAAATAAATCTGCTGAAATTATTTACTAACAAACAACACGGAACGTCCGTCGTAATAAAAGCAAAATTTAACTCAAATATCCAATTATTGTTTTTCAAAGCCTACTATGTTATTTTTATTTTTGAATGATTTTCGTTATTTTTTTTAATCAAAGACTAGGTTTATGTGGTCAGTTTTGTTTAAACCACCCACAGCATAGATATGCAAACCTTTAAAAAAATCTTATGATGTAAAAAATATAAATAAAGTAATTATTTTGAATGGTTTTTAAAGCTATTATCATCAAAACATAAAATAAATCTTTAGTATTCCTATAAATTCATATGAAGGTACCCGGGTACCTTATCACCCGGATTAAGGTGTTTTTTTCTTCACGCACATAAGGGTTAAATTCATGTTTTATAATTATAAAATGTATCTTTAATTCCAAAGTACTTTTACATAAGAGCAAGTTCGTGCGATCCAGTCGTGCATTTTATTAAAATTGAATTCAAGTTTTTCATTTGAATTGATAGGGATATTGCATACATTTATATTGAGTGATATGTTTAAAGCTGGATGGTGACGGTCTTCTACTAATAGTATAACTACGTCAGAATTTATTGTGTCCGTGAAAAATATTAAGTCCAAATATTTAATAAAACCGTTAGCAACCCCATTAAATTGACTAAGTCCACAAGAAGCTAGACCATCAATGGTTAAGAACATTATTACTCGTCGGGTTGACAGGAGAAAAATTGTTGAAATATGTTGATTTTTTCCAATTCAGGTTGGAAAGATTGAAATCACCTAATATAAGGAGCTCATCGTTTGGTTCCATTGAATCATTGCGAGCAGTATTAAAGTGTCCATTATAATTCCATCATCCATTAGTTTTAAAGCTCCATTTTGAAATGTATCCAAGATACTCGAGTGAGTGCTAGAAGCACCTTTGCAGATGTTAGGGTTACACTCTAATTTTCGACGAATGAAGGCTTTATATATTAGGTACAGCCAGATCAGAAAGGATAACAAAAACGAAGCAGTGTTTTTGGCGAAGTCAAATTTCTGATCATTCAACAAAAAGTGGTCAGTGATCCATTTACCGATACCTCAAAGTTTTTGGGTGTTTTAAAACAACAAGCCTTCACGTATAGAGCCATAGGGATAAGTGTTTTTTGAAGTAAAACTTCTTATCCGGCGTTGTCACAGCTGTCAGTGACATGTCAAAACAACACGTTATCAGTCAAAGACAGCGACATATTTTGAGAATACAAAATGTTTGTACGTTTATAGGTAATAATCTTACAGAGGCTTTGCTTGAGGGAAAAGAAGTTTTACTTCTACCGCGCGTACGTCAGTACACACAGCCTTTTTTAAAAACGTTTATGAGGCATTCATATTTTTTATTTCCCATTTAACAGTGGTAACATTATCAGAAGTTAATAAATTGATCATACGCTAACGTTAAGAGTTCCATACTTGAAGAACAACTCACTTCATCTAGAGAATGAATATAAAAAGCTGAGAGAAATTTTATCCACAAAATTATTTAAAGGGTTAGAAGTTTCCGATAGTAGACCATTAATAAAACAGGAAACATTCGCCGAGACAAAAGGGAGCCCGGTAGTGCACCGCCACCGGCATTTTTTTTTCATTACTATATGAGTGAAAGCTCATTCAAGTTGTATTGAGCTGTTCAAAAAAAAAATTTTAATCCTATTTAGAAGAGATTCAGCGGTAGCAAGTACAGGCATTTTCCATAGAAGACCTATTTAATACTTTTGAAAATTTAAAAGCAATAGTCATGCTTTCACTAAAACGATGTAAGGATTTGTGCTACTGTTCGGTGACATAAGCCATCAGATCGCTAGCGGACCTATACTGCTACTAAAGCCATACTGCCGCTCATTAAGAAGCTGTAGTTACTCAAGATATTTCTTCAACCGATATTTTATCAACATTTCCAACAACAATTGGATGTAAGTACAAGAGGGGACAGGTTGGACAAATGCTGCTTTCCATCCACTCGGAGTAATCCTGAAGAGTAGTAGCTTAATCAATCGTTGACAAACACATCTAGAGAGCAATGGGAGGGATACTCTCCGGGCCAGTAGATTTGTAGAGTAAGAGGAGTCTGATACTTTCTTGCAGCAGCGGGTTTACAGGAAACTGCAAACGAATTTGCATTTGCTTTCTTTAGTGAGCTGAAGAAGACATCCGTGGGAACTGAAGACGAAGCAGTATTTCGTATATTTCTTGCATTTGACAAACAAATTTTACTACCTTTGGGCTATTGGGCGTTGCGTTGGGTTTTACAGGTATTTCTAGCTTGTTTAATTGTCTTCCGTTTTTTTTCAGTCCATGTTGGCTTTATTACTTTGGAAACTTTTTTACATCTAAAATCAAACCATGGTTTTTCCTTCGGTTTGATAGATTTTTTCCTATGCGGAGTCAAATTTTTCATAAGGCATTTGTAATCTGCACTGGAGTCACTATCGACTATTTCAATTTCCTGAAGGAGCTATTGAAAACGTTACAGTTGGCTTTTATGTATTGCTCAACGGCACACTGGTCTGATCTGCCAAGAGCCTAGAGGCGTTAAGAAACTAGTCTATAGTTTTTTTTTTTTTTTTTTTTTTTTTTTGATTGATCAGCATAGTGAAGGATTCGAGTTGTTTCATAAACAAGATGAGCCAGTTGGTTTAATGAGCAAAGTCCTAAACATGTCTATTTTTGAGTGTTATCTGGCCAGAAAAGCTGAAAACTTGAAATCACCCGTAAATCACAAATTCAATGTGAAAGTAATTGGAAGCAATTCTTAGATTATGCCGGATAGAGCATCGAACTCCTTAAAAATCGGATTTCTATCAAAATTAGGGCTTTAAAGAACACATTTATGAATGATCTACTTATTTATTGAAAATTTGAATCTAATAAAAATCGAAGTTAGCGGAAGAACAGAAAAGTATGAGGTTGAAATTAGCGACATAGTTTCTAATTTACATTCATTTGTGGCAAGACCATGGTGAGAGAAGAATAATGGCACCAAGTTATACCCAATAGATTAAATTATCAAAATTTTCAACTTATTAAATTTTTACTCAGTTCCAACACAGCTGGCCCGTTCGATTTTAGAAAAATTTTGTGTCACACTCTGTTACTAATAATTGATATAAAGTCTTTTACTGTGCAATTTCAGCGTCATGTTTCTAAGTAAGACTTATTGGATCTGACATAATCTTAAATCCACAGATTTTTCTGAACTGTAACTAAAAAAAATATAAATCTTCTGCTCTAAAACGCTAAACATTAGTCGTAAGCAAACTATTCCAATTAAAATAAATTCAAAACAACAAACTAAAGCCCGTGTGCATGAAAATTGAATGTTCATTAAAATAAAGACTTCACATTGAAAACATCTGCATTCGTTTTGCGTCGTTTTATGATAGGTGTTTTATATATTTTAACTTCTAAAATTGCAACTTGCTAACTTGGTTCTTAGAGTTTGTGTTCCTTTATGTAAGAAAATTGAGTTTTATTTGAGGAAAATTATAAAAT
Organism: Chrysotoxum bicinctum; assembly: GCA_911387755.1. Classification (NCBI taxonomy): domain Eukaryota; kingdom Metazoa; phylum Arthropoda; class Insecta; order Diptera; family Syrphidae; genus Chrysotoxum; species Chrysotoxum bicinctum. The sequence continues at coordinate 68,843,635 of OU426989.1, read as the reverse complement.
TAAAAAGTTATTTAACTGCAAAAGTCATGGAAAATGATTACTTTGGAAAATGTATATTAAGTTTGAAATGCCATCAAAACTCACTTTAGTAATTTTCAAATTTAAAACATAAATTGCATTTGAAAGCAATATGTGATTAAAGAAAGTAGGTACCTAAAGTAAAAATCTTAAATACAAACCATACATTTCAAAAGCAGATTTTTATTTGCTAATAAAATGGAGAAGAAAACATTTAAACGCTTTATATTACCTTTTTTCTTGATTTTTTTTTTTCGAAATAAAAAAATATAATAAATGCTTCAAAGTGTATCTTACGAAAATTCTCTTGAGAATATTTTATGCTGTAAAACTCCTACACTCACCTTGGGGAAAACTTTTACTTCCTGACATTTCTGTTTACATTTCAATTTTACTACCGCTGTTCCATGAACAGTGATATCCGAGTTCATTGATTTAATTTATTATTGTTTAACTTCAAATTTTCACGAATGTAGCTTCTGATTGTGAGTTTCAATTTGGAAATGGGGGGAACTTGACAGCTGTTAAAATGTTGTGTTAGGTTGAACTGCACTGATGAAATCTGTCTTATGCAGTGCTTGAATAGATGGTCTGGTTTTTTCGATTGATGCATCATTGTGAAGTTGAGGTCACTTCAAATTATGAAGTTCAAAAAAGAAATAAAAATTAAACGAGAATTTTTCAAGTTTTATAATTGAATAGGTCATTTCAAAAACATCATAGGTCATTCAATTACAACAAATGAGTTTTAAACGACTTTTTTTATTCTTAATTAAGTATTTTAGTGGTAAAGTGGTTTTTGAAATGACCGATTCAATTAAATTTGCTCAAAATGAGGTTTCTTGTGTAGATAATTTTTAAGCTTGGATTTTAAACATTATACCAAAGATTATGATTATCTTGCGGACTGCGGCTTATAAATGTTTGTTATTTTTTACTTGCGATGTAAAGGAAGTACAGTGAAATCTCCCTTGCCCGGACAGCTGTGGTGCAAAAATATTGGTCCGCTGCAAAGGAATAGTCCGTTCAAGGGAACATAAACAGAAATTTTATTTCCGAAATCAAAGTTTATTCGAAACTCGATTTCTTAAAACAATTAGTAAGTTAATTTTCTGTTATTAGCTTCCTACCATTATTAACAAAATGTATTGCGCTTGGAATATTGGCGCTTGTGATTAATTCACTAGTAGATTGTGAGCTTTCCATGAATTGTTTGCTAGAAGATCAACAACTGTTAACTATACGATAAAGGCTAAAATTAAAAAAAAAAAAACGTTGCCAAAATTGACATACATAAGCTGTGTTTTTACTTGCGACTTATAGGTACTATAAGGGATGTTATGCATTCGTAAAAAAAATCGAACTCGAGATTTTGATCAAAGTTGACATTACGATGATAGCGAAGACCAAAAAAATGGGTCTCGCAATTCTGTCTGTCTGTCGGTTCGACTACAGCCTAAACGGCTCGGCCGATTTTCTTCACACTTGGTAGATATGGGTTTTAATTTCTTTCCCCCGGACGTTTTTTTCTGTTTTTTTTTTTAAGACCAAAAATAACGGTATCTACCTGCCATACGATTTTTTTCGAAATTTTATAAATATTTATTTTCTCAAAAACTGTCCCACAGAATTTTTTAAAAAAATTTGAAAAATTTCAATTGGTTAAAACTAGCTAATGGTTGAAAAAAATTTTCCAAAAAATTGTTATTTTTGGTAGCCCCCCATTTTTTTTTTGTTTTTGATTTTCTCGAAAACGGTACAGCCGATTTAAATCATTTTTTTTATGCCAAAGCTCCTCTAAAGTTTGAATATTATTACATATTCAAATTTTCAATTTTTAATATTTTGGATTTTTAAAAAATATGAAAATTTTTTTTTGGAAACTCAATATTTCGAAAACCCCATGCTCGATTGTTTTCAAAATTGGCAAATAAAAGTTTCTTAACATAATCTACAAGATTTGAGAAAAAAAAATTTGTTTTATCTAAAACTAACGGTACCTTCCATACAAATTTTAAAAAATAGTTTTCGAAAATCGTATTTTTCTCGAAAACGGTTCCGAGAATTTTGCTAAAATTTTTTTTTCTTTTGATTAATCTTTACGATCTATAATTTAATAAAACAAAATTTTAATCTAGATATTACTGACTGTTACCTACCATAGAACGATTTTTTCGAATTTTGAATTTCTCATTATCGATTTTAAGGATTTTAATGAAATTTTTAATAAAAAATCTCTTAAAAAGTTTAAAAAACATTACATTTAAAAACTTAAGAAAAAATATTTTTTCAATTTTTAGAAAAAAAGTCATTTTTTTTTTTGAAAAATTCGAAATCTCAAGAACGGCTTAGTATTTTTTTTTTTGAAATTAGACTTTTATTCGTACAATAATAAAAACTTAACTTATATAAAAGCTTATTTTTTTAAGGAACCACTACAACGACTTATAATTTTTGTTCCTGCATAAATTCATATTTGCATAGCATTCTGTTTTTATCTCTTACTACTAAAAGAATTTAAAAAATTCATTTTATCCTTATGAACAGTTTTCTCTAATAACATTCGTTTTTAAAATTCCTAGTCTATTACATAGGAGCAAGTTCGTGCGACCCAGTCGTGCATTTTATTTTTGTAAGTCCATATATATACTATTACAGAAAAAAATGATATCGGGGCTTAGGAACCTTTTTGCACAAAGTTGGAAGCACTGTGCACGCTATGACATTTTGTCAGCTGTATTGACTAGCATCAACGCATTCAATAACGTCCACTTTGACTTCTCTGAACAAATTATCGATAACATATAGATAATATTATATTTTGGCATCACCATTTTAATTTTTTTATTGTTCATATACGAAATTCCTGTGCATGTCCATTCAAGGAGAAATTGAAACAAATATTTACTCCTAAAGGAAAGAAAGGTCCGCCTAGGGGAGGTGTCCCCCGAGGGAGATTTAACTGTATACGACAAAGTGGATCTTGTAATTGTGTCTGTCTTAGACTTCATCTGTATGTTCGACTACAGTCTAAGCGGCTCGGCCGATTTTCCTTAAACTTGTTAGATATAATTTTTTTTATACCACAAGTTTTATTTTCTTTCTTTTTAAGATTAAATTCGGAAAATTAGAAATTTTAGGAAATATATTTTTCTCAAAAAGTCATCCATAGTTTTTGCCTTTTTTTTAATTCCAAAAATTTCATTTCGTAAGAGCTAAATAATGGTTAAAAAACCATTCCATTGGGTTTTCGATTTTCTCAATAACTCTTCAGCGAATTTTAATGTTTTTTTTCATTAAAGGCTCCTAAAAAGCTGGAAAATATTTTGTATTCAAGTTTTTAAATAAACATTTCTACTATTAAAAAAAAAAATACATAATTTTGATTAATTTTTTTTTTAAACTCAATATTTCAAAAACCACATACTAAATTTCTTTGAAACTTGATAACAATTTATTAACACTTTTTACAAAATAAAGGAAAAAATTTCTATTTAATCTAAAAATAACAGTACCCAACATACAAATGTTAAACAATAGTTTTCAAAAATCGTATTCTTCTCGAAAACTGTTCCCAGAATTATGGTAAAAATGTCTCTATTTCGCTAAAATTTTAATTTTGAAATTAAAACATTACTTGCATTGCCTACTACACAATAAACTTTTTCAATTTTTGGCTTTCTCATTATCGGCACAACGGATTTAAATAAAATTTCTTGATGTCAACGGCCTTGGCTCTGATGAAAGCATCGCTTCCCATCGATCAGCGAAATCAAGCATCGTTGCGCGCGGTTAGTACTTGGATGGGGGACCGTTCAAATACCAACCGTGAGCTGTTGACATGTGTTTTTCTGTTGTTCTTTCTTTCTGTCTGTCTCTCTCTGTTGTATTGTATAAGCCGATGGTCTGAGTTACCAGTGCTTTCAGTGTCTCTACTTCGTAGATTTATCTACGGAGTAGTGGAATATGTAATGTAATGTAATGTATAAAATTTCTTGTACAGAAGCTTCTTAAAAGTTTAAAAAAATATTGCATATTATAACAAAAATATTTTTTAATTTTTTAACAAATTAGAACATTTTTTTTTGAAATTTCAATACCTGGAAAACGGGTGATTCATTTTGTTTCAATAAAACTTCTAATTCCACAGTTATGACAACTTAAAATTGGTGTATCAAATTTTTTCTTAAAAATCTTATTTTATATAAAATAATTTTAACGATTTAAAATTGTTATTGCATTCTGTTCTAATACATACACAATTTTTTTTTTGTGTTTTAAATTAAAAAAAAATAATTTTTACACTAAAACCTTCCGTTTTTTAAATATATGTTTCTAATACATTAGAGCAAGGTCTTGCGATCCAGTAAACATTTTGTTTTTAAATATCTTATGTAGTATTTAAAAACTTTTAAATGCTAACTCCTTTTCCAAAAATTGAGTTCTCAAAACATTATTGTTACTATCGAACATTTTTGAATGTCAAGAAATTAATTTTCTTAGCTAGTAATAGGCTTCTTAAAAGGCCGTCTGAGTTCTTGAACAAGTGTTAGAATTTACATATGAAATCAAAAATTTTAAAAGATTGTTATAGTGGTTAAAAAAAAACAATGTATATACATACCTAAATACATATATAAAACCTTTTGATACGCCAAAAAAAAATCGAAAATTAAAATTCATTCTTTATTCCAAAATGTATTTTCTTTCAAATTTTTAAATGCAATGTTATTTAAAATTCTTAAAAGCTTTTATTTAAAAACATTTCGCTTAAATACGTTTTTTTTTAAATGAGAAATTCCAAAATTAAAAAATAAAGAGGTAGTTTTTTTTAGTTTAAAAAATCCTATGTATCTAATATGTATGAAACTTTTAAGAGCTTCTGCATAAAATTTTTATCAAAATCCCTTTTTTAATAAATTTCATAATGTAATAAAATTTGGTTGGCCAAAAGACTTTTTCTGTATTTCTTGCTTCCGATATGCTCGATATTTTGATCAAATTTCACATAACGATGTTAGAGAAGATGAATAAATTGGATCCTGGTGAATTTTCTTTGTTCTTTGTAATTATTCCAACATTTTTTTTTCCTTTTTTAAGACCATTTAATAACTTTACCTGCCAAGAAAATATTTTCTTAATTCAAAACCTTTTCAGCAAATTTGTTCATAAAAAAAATTACAAAATTTCTTTTGGTTAAAGTAAGCATGTGGCTAAAAAAATACTTACGAAAAATGGTTCTTAATGGTATTTCCCACAGAACCAGTTTTTTTTTTATATTTGATTTTCACAAAAATCGTACAAAATTTCATTTAAGAAAGCTAATTTAAAAAAAATAGAGCAACAAAATATTTTACAAAATGGAATCTAAATTGAATTTAATCGCTGGAAGGAATTTCAAAAAAAAAACAACATCACTGACAAAAAACGCTCGAAAGTTAAAAATGAAAATATGTAGAGGATGAATATTAATTGCCGGGACCTGTGCGAAGATGCTATTCTAATTCTATCAAAACAGTATAGTAGTTGGGGCAATATGTCAGAGAGCAGGATTAAACTACAAAGATGGATATAATAAAAATCAAATTTTTGTTTTAAACTCGATCACACGCCTCTAATTTTTTGAAACACTTAAGACTTTCTTACATTTGGAGATCTTAAAAATTTGATTAAGTAGAAAAACTTTTTAACTACCTACATGTTACACTTCAAAACTGGCTTAAAATTTCAAATTAATAAGGTACTTGAATGTCCCATAAGTACATTATTGAGAATCAATCTTTCTTTGGGTCTTAGACTGGCTTAATTAAGGTCAAATGCTTATTATTGAAATTGACCTGTCTAAAACATCTTTCAGGAGTCTTCATAAAATTATGTTGATAGCAACTAGAAGTTAAATAAAAACATGACAATCACACTGCGGATGTTAAGGGCTCTCAGTTTCATAATGCTTATCCCCATTTGAATTATAATATTGCACCTTACTTTATTGATAAAAACTCTTCTCACCTGGCGAGCTTAGTTTTTAAGGCCATAGATGGTGGGAAGTGTCACTGTCCATTGATGAACATCAAAATGAATTAAATGGTAACAACTTCTCTTCCCTATACAACTTTTAAGCGGTCTTAAATATAGATCTTTATTAATAAACTCATTAAAACCATATGTTAAGTAAGAACTGATGTAAAATTTGTGATATTAAATTTAACTAAATTATTTAAACATTTTATATCATAGTATTGTGTTATTTATTTTAGCATTATAAATATCACTTCAAATTTGTAAATAAATAGTATGTATAAGGAAATTGAAATATGAAGTGAAAGTATATACATATGTATAATTTAAAAATAAGTTGTTACTGATGTTAACTTTAGTTTATTTAATTAAGAATTTACATCGCCAATCTGACAGACAACAAAAAAATTTATTATTACTTGTTATTGGGTATAATTACGAAATTTAGATAAATCTTTTCTTTACTTTTTACTTTATTGTTAAATTCAGTTTAACAATTTTTTTTTAGAATTTGAGCTTACGTTATTCATATATTTCACTTTTATTTGATTTTGGTTAAAATCTTAAGTTATATTTTGAACAACTCCATTATCACGTCTATTAGCTTTTGCTTCAATAAAAAGTAATATTTTTAATAATTTCCATATCTATACTTCTATATCTATATCTATACTATTATATAAAAGCGAAACCATTTTAAAGTTTGTAACGCACGATCTCAGAAAGTAGTCAACCGATTTATTTGAAATAAATTTTATTATTTTCTATATTGTTATAAGAGTGTTTATGGCTAAATTTTTTTTCATTAATAATTTGTCAAACTTAAATATTATTAATTTTACATTTTTTGTCCATTTTTTTTCATTAGTTGATTTATACAACCACTCATATCTTAAAGCCTATACAATAATCGACAAAGATTAGCATTGCTTCATAAAGTCAATATTGTTGCGCAAATTTTAAGCCCAAAATCACTTTTTAGTTACACATACAACCTGAGAAATAAATAAAAACAAATTATAAACTTTTTGAATTTATTTTATCCAAGAATTAGATTTCATCACAATCGCGAGGTCGCTACTTTGTTTCATGTCATTATCATTCCAACATTTTTAATTTTCTTTTCTTCCCGCTTCCATACTCTCTCTCTCTTAATATCTGTTCCATTCAATAGTTTTTTTTTTTTTTATAATTTATCCGCGCTCAAGGGATTATGATTACCCTTTAAATGTTTTCAGCACAGCGCGGGCGTGAAGTTAATGAAGAGAAAGAAGGATAGGAAAGATGTGTGGCACGATGTTCTGAGACTGAAGGTGGTTGTCTCAGATATTCTTATCTCCAGGGATGGCGGCTGAACTAAAGCGGAGAAATGCCGTTTCTTATTTCTATGTCACTTATAATTCCCATTATTTTATTTGTATTCATCCTTGTTGGACATACTAGTTTAACTCAATTACATGTTGTTAGTGTTGTGCCTGAACAACATGTAATGAGTAAACCAGCAACCCATTGATGACAATTTTAGAAGGTTTTTAATGGAATTAAAACAACATAGACGACGGCAGGGATCGAACCTGTCATCATGAGGTTGACAGGCGAGCACACAACCATCGCGTCACGGCCACCCCAAGTACCCCAGTTACGTTTTTTCTCTTACCTACCTACCTACACATTCAATTTTTCTGTATTGTATAGTTTATCTTACTAACCGACAGACACACATTTTTTTTTGTTTCTCTAATTCTATCGTCACATCGCTGACCAATGTGGGGGTGGGCTCTTTTTACTTGCAATATAGGTAATAGGTACTAACTAAACTATAGGGCAAGTTCTGCATTTGAAAAAAAAAAATCGAACTCGAGATTTTGATCAAGTTGACATTACGATGATAGCGAAGACGAATAAAGTGGGTCCGACTATTCCGTCTGTTTGTCTGTATGTCGGTACCTCGATCAAGAGCCTAAGCCACTGGAGCTATTTTCTTCAAACTCGGTACTCAAGGGTCTTCGGTGATTCCCTAGAGGAGAAATTGAAATTTTTTTTTTAGCTCTAAAACGGTTTTTTTGATTTACGAATTTCTCATCAACAGCTCTAACGATTTTAACCAAAATTTTTATGCGTGAGCTTCTATACACTCGAAAAAATATAATCTAAATTTTTTTCGAAAAAATAGTTTTTTGATTTTTAAAAAACTAATATAATTTTTTTTTGAAAATTTAATATCTAGAAAACGGATACACGAATAAATTTTTAAATTACGTTATAAAATGTATTTTATTGAATACTAATAACTTGCATATCAATTTTGTTTATACAAATTTTAAGGAAAATTTAGTACACAAAAAACATGTTTCAGTGCGTCTGTATGTCTGTACCTCTCTCTAAAAGCCTTACCCACTAGCCCTATGTTCTTCAATCTCGGTAGTTAAGGGTCTTCGGTGATTCTCTAGAGGAGAAATTGTAATTTTTTTTAGCTCCAAAACTAACGGTACCCCCATACACCCGTAATGCATAATCTTATTTATCTCAAAACGGTGTGATATTATGGACATTGGACATAGACTACATTTTTGTCAAAAAAATTTTGGGGCAAAATGTTATTAACGGTACCTGTCATAGAACCGTTTTTTTGATTTTTTTGACTTTCTCATCAACAGCTCGAACGATTTTAACCAAAAATTTTCAACAGGAGCCCCCTTAAGTTTAAAATAATATTGTATATAAAAATATTCAAAAAAAAACTATTTCTAAAATCTATACTACCTAATACTTAAAATTTGGCATCCCAATTTTTGTTCTCGAAAAATTTTAAGGAAATTTGTCATATAAAAAATTAATTAAATATTAAAGATTAAATTAATGATTAAAGATTAATCAGACGGCAATTCCATACATTTGAACATTTTTATCTCATTAAATCCATGTTTTATATTTATAAAATGTATTTTAATTTCCAAAGTACTTTTACGTAAGAGCAAGTTTGTGCGATCCAGTCGTGCATTTTATTTTTTAAGTTACTTGAATACACTCAATAACATTTTGGGTGACAAAAATGGACATTCAATTGACTACAGTGCTGTGCACATGAACTATTCTTTAAAAGCGAAACCATTTTAAAGTTTGGGTTGAGTGATCTCAGAAAGTAGTCAACCCGTTTATTTGAAATAAATTTTATTATTTTCTATATTGTTATATTTATAATATGCACAATCATGAACAAGCTCTTTTTTTTTTTTAAGTGTGAAAGAGAATCTAATGCGATACGGTATGTTATACATATAAACTAAAATTAATATTATTGTAGCAAATATGCTCAGTCCCATTGAGAAATGTTTTCATATGCTAATATATAATATTCGTAGTTACAATTTGCGAAGCAACGCGAGTACGGGTCGGCTAGTATGAAATGTATCACAACCTTGAACGAAATATGAAACTTGAAAAATTTTGTTTGTTTATTTATTTAAAGCAGTAAATGTTTTGTTATTATTTTTTAAAATTTTAATTTTAACTTTGCAGATTGCAGATAACAATCTTAAACTTATAACAACCCATCAGTATTACATTTACCTAATCCCTGATATCCATTTATCTCTCTGCCCATAATTATAGAACTCTCACAAACCAAACTTCATGAAATATACCTAGACGACCATAAGGAAATTAAACTGAGTTGGATGGTGGACTGGTACAAACAGGAAGTTCTATTTCACGTACAAAATGCATTTAACCCCGAACATCGTTGGTTCTATTTGGGCTTCTCGAAACGCGGCGAATTAGGGGATGCTGATATTTGCTTTTTTGAAAACCAAAACGGCTTCTTCAATGTTGTCACAGACACGTACACCAGTTCCGATGGACGTTATGTGCACAAGGATTACCAGCAAGATTGCGAGCTATTCAAAATGGACGATGCGACTCTGGCATTCAAGAGAAAGTTTGACACTTGTGACCCTCTGGATTTTAGGATGCATGTACGTTGCCTAAATCATTTTCCCATAACCAAAAACCTTCCCTAAACTCATAGAATATGTAGCACTAAATATATTTCCTATCTTACAGGAGGGAACAATGTACATAATGTGGGCCAGAGGAATAATTCCCTTAGCCATGGAAGACCACCATTTTGCATTTCCCAATGCATCCAAACGGGAATCTGGCATTAAAATGATGCAGCTTTTGAGGGCCGATAAAATTATCATACCCGAGACGTAAGTAATTAAAACTGCCACATATTGTGGTCCCCCTTATTTGTGTTCATTGGTGTGTGTGTGAGTGTGTTATGTGATTTTGATTCTCAATAGGGACTTAAAACAAACTGTGATCCGGTTGGACAATATTAAGGTCCCATCAAAAGAAACAACATACTGGTGCCACATTCAGAGGCTGGACGACTTTCTCGAAGTCAAACACCACATCGTACAGTTCGAGCCGCTTATCACATCCTTCGACCTAGTTCATCACATGGAGGTATTCCACTGTCAGACAGATCCTTCTATCGAAATACCCCTCTACAATGGGGACTGTGATATGCTGCCGAAGGAGGCAAAAGTGTGCTCCAAGGTAATTGCTCTGTGGGCGATGGGGGCCAGCACATTCACATATCCACCCGAAACTGGACTCCCTGTGGGCGGACAAAACTACAATCCTTACATTCGACTAGAAGTACATTTCAATAATCCCGATCTGATAGAAGGTGTGTGAGCGATGGGACTGCTGCTTGTGTTCTGAACCGGATTTAACTAAGATTTGATTGCTTTGCAGGACGTATTGACAGCTCCGGTATGAGGGTGCAGATGGTGTCCAATCTAAGACAATTTGATGCCGGTGTCATGGAACTCGGATTGGAGTATACAGATAAAATGGCCATTCCGCCCGGTCAGACCGGATTCCCCCTGAGTGGATATTGTATTGCCGAGTGTACAAGAGTGGTATGGAATCTAGAATTTGTTGATTTTACTTGACGTAAGTGCTGTGTTTGTAAATCTAATGTTTTTTTTTTTGGTTTGTTTGTGTTTGTACTTTAACTACCAGGCATTACCAAAATCTGGAATAATCATTTTTGGATCACAATTACATACGCATTTGAGAGGTGTTCGTATTCTAACACGACATTTTCGAAAGGAAGAGGAGCTGAGAGAGGTCAATCGGGATGATTTCTATTCACATCACTTTCAAGAAATGCGAAATCTGAGATACAAACCCAGAGTACTTCCGGTAATTTAATTTGAAATTTGTTTTCATTTCTAATGTTTTCTTGTTGTTCATTGTATACCTACTTACTGTCTTAGGGATTTTATTGGATTTTTCATATAAAAATGAAGAAGATTTGAAAGAGCGAAAATGACACTTACAATTAATATCTGGGCAGCATGGCTTTTCAGGGTTTTTTTTTCGACCTCGTGTTGTCAAACCCAATCTTAATATATAATGATATCACTTCAGCAATGCTCTTTAGATTAAGATTAAGAATTTTATTTTTCAATTTGTTTTATATACAATTTGACTTAAAACTAACTTATTACTAAATTAAATCATGTTGGCTCAACAATAGGGGCCCAACGTTCTTCATTTGGCTTTACATAATGCTATTTGCTTACAATATCATATTAATGTTTTCTTAATCTAATTCATGATTTTTTTAATATTAACTAAATAATAATTTTTGATGAGTGGGCGTTTTATCCCCTGTAGTATTGATTGTTGTTCTTCTCGTAAAAGGGTGCGTTGTCGTTATGGATGATGTCTTCAAATTGATCGTCAGTGATGGCTCGGGTGTATAGATACTTGTCACGAGGCTCCAGTTCATGCTGGAGAAGTTGTTGCACTTCTGTGTTGGGATGATCTTCCAGGTTCCTGATGATTTTTCCGGAGAGCTGCAGTAAATACTTGTCCAATGGTATTAATTTTGCTTCTTTATACAGATTCCTTGTTGGTATATATTTCTTCGTCAGTGTGTTACGATACAGTCCAGTGCAAATGCGGAGCATCTTTCTTTCAAAAAGCTTCATCTTTTTCATTGCTGTAGGTGAAATAGTAAACCAGATGGGAAAGGCGTAGGTCAGAACGGGTCGGATAAGTTGTTTGTACACAAGCAGCTTGGTTTTCTTACTTAGTCCACTTCGCCTCCTGAGAAGCGGATGGACCAAGTGCAGAGAATAGTTGGCTCTCTTCAACATCAAGTCTGCATGCCTTTTGAATTTGAATTTATTGGAAAAGTTGATTCCTAAGTACTTCATTGATGATTTGACTGCCACTTCAGTGTTGTCTGGAAGCTTTATTTTGATTGCATCACAGCGTGTTGCAAACGCTCGTCTTCGAATGACAGTCACTGGTGTTCGGAAGCAGATGAGTTCAGTCTTTTCGCTGTTTATCCTCAGTCCCCATTTGACATAGTATTCCCATAGGTTTTTAATGTGCTCTTGCACTCTCCTGGCAGCAATTTCTGGTGAAAAAGCGGTGGCGTATGTGATTGAGTCGTCTGCATAAAGCTTCGTCTTTGTACCTGATATGTTGGCTGGTTGATCAGCAGTGTAAATGTTGAACAGCAGTGGTCCAAGTTTTGATCCTTGAGGAACTCCAGCGTTAATTCCTTTGGTTGATGACACATGTTTTTCTACCTGTACATAAAAAAGTCTATGGGTTAGGAAATTTTTGATTATTCTTACCAGGTAATTAGCAAGTCCAAGTTCCGAGAGTTTGAATAGTAATCCTTTTATCCAAACGCTGTCGAAAGCTTTTTCGATGTCCAGCAAACACGCTACAGTGGTTTCCTTTTTGTTGAGTCCAATTGTAACATCAGAATGGAGTCCCAGTAATGGATGTATGGTAGAATGTTTATTTCGAAAGCCATACTGAAACTCCGGTATGACATCTCTTTCTCTGCAGAAAACGTTGAGTTTCTTCAATATCAATGCCTCCAGCTGAGCAAAGAAATTGGCCGATATCCTTCCACATTTGCGCGGTTGTTCTTCTTCGGGACAGGGACCACTTTTGCGGTTTTCCAGGCTGCAGAGAAATAGCTGTTGTTCAGGCAGTTATTGAAGATTATAGTCAACAGGAGAACAGCAAGATTTGGTAACTTTTTAAGCACGTAATTAGAAATCTTGTCGCTTCCTGCTGATTTTTTGGAGTTTCCAGTGAAGATAATGTCAGCTACTTCTTCAGGAGAAGTGAAAACATCTGTCAGCGTCGGCTCCGATGATGGGTTTTCCTCATTGAACAGGGTCACGGTTTCGGTGTTTACTGATATCTCTTGAAAGCGAGTTTCTACATCTTCGATAAAGTCAGGAAGGTGCACGGGAGGGCGATCTTTGAAACCATCATGAAAGTGATTTGCAAACGCTTCAGCTTTCTCTGCAGAAGTTGTTGAAACTTCTTGTCCGTGAAGGATGGTGTCTGGAATTGAGTTCGCTTTTCCAACAATCAGATTGATCTTTTTAAACGTGTCGGGTCCAGGTTTGATATCTTCGAGTCTCTTCCTGAAATCCCTTTCCTGATGATGTTTTATTGCCTGGTTGAACATTGTGTTAGTGCACTGAAGTTCTGAGTGTAGCCGACGGTATTCGACACTTTCCCTGTTAAAGGTCCTGTGGAATATTCTTTGGAGGCTTTTGCGGAGTCTTTGCCGGTGAGCATATATTAATTGTATATGTTGGGGTAAGTTTGCATATTTATCTCTGCTGGTGCGGGGTGTTTTCTGCCTGTCCAAAGCATTGTTGACAACTGTTTCAAATTGAGCAATGGTGTTATCGATCTCATTGTTGTTGAGATTGTTGACGCTGGAGACTTCTGGTAGGCGTTCTTCAACTTCTGAACGGAATCTTATCCAGTTCAGTTTTTCGTATTGGATTTGGAATTCGGGAATACGACGTTCAGTTGTAATCCTGTAATTCAATCTGACTCTCATCTCAACCGCCAGATGGTCCGAGTCACTATCGTGTGCAACACAAGTGAAGTTTTGGAACTCGGGAAGGATGTTCGTAAAATTGGACGTCACTAAAAAGAAGTCTAGCAACGACGAAGTTCTTGGAAATGTGGGCCTATGTTGTGATATAACCACCAATGAGTGAAGCTCAGGGTTGTCTTGCAGCCAGTCCACAATTGCTTTTCCTTGTGTAGATTCCCTGGTGTCCAGCCAGAGTGGGTGTAGTGCATTGAAGTCACCTCCAAGTACACAGTACGTATATTGGCTAGCCAGATTGTTGATGGCGTTGAGGTCATGTATGATGTCACATCTTGTTGCGTTACACTTGTTGTATACTGAGACGAGAAGCAGCGTCTCATTATCCGACATAATGATCACAACGGCTGTAGTCTCCATGCAGCGCAGTACAGGTACCCTAACGTACTCGCTTTTAAGGTCCGATTTCAAGAGGATGGCAGTTCCTCTGCCTTCAGATGTCTTGTCCTGTCTATAGGATGTGTAGCCTTCCGGTTTAAGGGTGTTTCTTGCGGTGATTTTTGTTTCCTGTAAAAAGATAATATCGGGTTTCTTTGATTTTAAAAAAAAGTTTAGTGAGATACGTCTGGCTGTAGAATAAATAGAATTAACGTTATATGTAATGAAAGATAGGTAGTTTCTTATATACATAATGAACAAATAAGTTTACCCAATATAACTGTCTTTTCTTTATCATTGAGACTACCGTAGTTGCTTGGAACTACCTCCTTTGCCTTTTGGAGAAGAGAAAGGAGATCTGTTCCAAACAGTCTTTCGGTATCATCAAATATGTTGAAAGACTGTGATTGTCCTTTTTGGCTTGATGTGTTGGATGGTGCAAGAGCAATGCTCTTGAAATGTTCATAAGGCGAATAAGCGCTCCGTTTCAAGAACCAAATTGCTTTAAGAGTTTGGTAAAAATTATAGCTTGTACAAAAATATTTCGTTTTGGTTGAGCATAGAAAATGGGCTATGTGTGCTTTTAACTCCCGCTCTCCTTCTCCCGACAACAAGGACCTTCAATAGATATCTAAATAAATAAATAAATTTGGTGGTGCAACAGCTCGGAGTGAACCAGGACCTAGTGACTTACAACTCTCAACCATTCCTGGGTGCGTGTTACGAGGAACGGAGGGGACCTATACAATTTTCTGCCGATTCCGAACGGCTAATGAGCAGCACTTTCCATGACAAGAGATACTCTTGGAGAATTTGTCAATTCCTCGCAAGAGGCAGTACACCCCTGAGAAAACTTTCTTACAGCGGCTGAGAATCGAACTCGAGACCTTCCGCATGACAGTCCAACGCACTAACCATTATGCCAAGGAGTCAATAGATATCTAACGAGTTATTTTTCAAGAGTTATCGAAAAATTAAAAAACACATAAAATTGAGAAAAATGTATAAAATCTTTATTTTAATCGACAGTATGGTCGATATAATTCAATGTTTGAAGATTATTTCATGCAAGTGTTGGCCGCGGCTGCGCCTCAAATGGTCCATCCGCTTAGTCCAATTTTGGCAAACTCTTTCTAACATTTCGGCCGGTATCTCATGAATAAATGCTTCAATGTTGGCTTCCAGTGCGTCAATCGGGCTTGTCACTATAGACATGAGCTTTAACATAGCCCCACAAAAAATAGTCTAGAGGCATTAAAGCGCACGATCTAGACGGCCCCAAACGCCCCAAACGTGAAATAAACTGTTCACCGAACTCGCCTCTCAATTGGTCTATTGTTACGCGTGCTGTGTGGCATATGGCACCGTCTTGTTGAAACCACATGTCATGCAAGTCAAGCTCTTCCATTTTGCGCAAAAAAGTTTGTTATCAACGCACGGTAGCGCTCACCATTCACAGTAACGTTGCGATTCGCATCATCCTTGAAGAAATTTGGACCAATGATTCCGCCAGCCCATAATCCGCACGAAACAGTGACTTTTTCTGGATGGATTGGTAGCTATTGCACAGCTTCTGGCTGCTCTTCAATACAAATACAGCAGTTTTGCCTGTTCACGTATCCATTCAACCAGAAATGAGCTTCGTCGCCGAACACAATTTTTCGATAAAAAAAAAGTGGGTCTTTAGCCAACTTTTCAAGAGCCAATTCACCAAAAATTCGGCGTTGTGGTAGGTCGTTCCGCAAAATTTTCCACGTAGTGGAGTAACGGAGTCCTAATTGCTGCGAACGGCGCCGAATCGGTAATTCACGTTCATCACTAACACTGGTCGATACAGCTGCGATATTTTCCTCAATTCGCACTCTACGTAAGCGTGTTGGTGGTTTAATGTCCAAAAATGTAAATTTGGTTCGAAATTTTGTCACAATAGCCCGAATAGCCGCCTCAGTAGGTCGATGAATTTTCTTAACACAGCACGCATTTTGATAATAAAATCCAATAAATTGCAAGCGTTGTTATTTTGTAAGACGATTCATGGTTAAATTATAGACCAAACTGCAGATGTTTGACAGCGATACAAAACACGAAATGTGCGTGAGCTATCAAAACCAGTGTTGCCAAAAAGAAAATAGCAAAAAAATCGCCCATTAGTTATTTTATAACTGCGAAATTTCACATCGTAGTTCCCCTTGGTTTATTGTTAAGAGCGTTAAATTGGTAGCACTGGATTTCTGGGAACAAACTGAAATTTACGCTATAATGATGGATTTAAGCTCTAATGTGAGTACTAGGGATCAGTTCGTTTTTGTCATCAGATTTGTAAATGAAAGAAATGAAGTCGCTTAATGTGGCAGCTTGCCTCGATGGGGCTGCAAACATTAGTGGCCAGTACAATGGGGCTTCCGCGCATTTGAAAGAGTACAATCCAAATCATGTTCATACTAACTTGGTGTCTTGCTCATGTATTGAATATAAGGAGTGGACCAAATACAAGTTTTTTTTAAGAAATTCAATTAAATGTACAAAATTAAATTTTGTCCATGTATTATGGCTTTATTAGTAAGAGCAAACATTCCAATTAATAATAGAATACAACGTCGTTCAAGCGGATGGTCGTGCGCCTTCAACTGCTGAGTCAATTGGACAGCGAATAATCCGAGATCTTTGTGTAGAATTCTCCTCAGGCTAGTGCGTGAAATGTTGAGCTGTAGAGATTAATTGCGAGTTTATGTTCGTAAATTGAGTCTCTCACTCTCGACTACCATCTCGGGACCATGAGAGTCCTCTAGCATACCAGTCTCATAATTTTTTTGCAAAAACTTGAGTACAGGAGGCGCGCAGGGTGCTTCATTTCGGCCAAAACTTCTTTTTAAAAAAACACACTGCTTGGGCTACATATCACTCACTTTGGAAATAAGTTTTCAATATTTCCCAACGTTGTTCAAGTGTTCAGCGACTTATTTCGTTAAGCGGATGTTTTGTCAAGATTTAGAGCAGAAAACAGCTGTCAGTGTCAAAATTACTTATGATTTGAAAAGAAACCACTAGATGGAAAACCCTGTAGTTATTTGTGATAGCGTCAATTGTACGGTCCCAGCTGCATTGTTATTCGGTTCGTTGCAATCATTAGCAGAATTTCTTGGAAGTTCTTATAATTATAAAAGAATGCTGTTGTATAAAAAAAAAAACAAATTCTTAGTTAAAACTGAGCCTTATCGGCAATGAGCTCTGGTCTTCTAATAATGATGCATTAAAGAAATTCTTGAGTGCCTTCATTCACGTGGTTACTGATTTGAAATTCCAATCGGAGGAAAATTCTTTTCATAGAAAAACAAGAGATGAAGCGGTTTGTTTATTGAATCAGCTTTTAAAATTTGAATCGATACTGACAGCTATGGCTTTTTTCATGATATTTGATATATAACTACTTCAGTAAATTCGGTAAATTGAACAACTAAAAACACTACGTGTTGAAGGTTTTCAGAATGTATTTCAATGTTCAAGCTAATTCGTTTAAATAATGGGTGAGCATTTAGAATATTACCATATTTTTGTGGAAATTCGAGATAACCAATTACAACATAAAGATTTTTATGGAGACGTAGAAAGCTTCGACCCACGAACGTTTCCAAAAACTATGCGAATATATTTTTTTTTATTATTATTATTATTTATTTATTGTTACTAAATTTTTGTACATACATAACTATCATAATTGTTTCAAATAAATATGGCATGGAATTTTTCCGTCTGCGAATATATTAATACAAATGAAGAAGAGGTACCTGACGACCTTTTATTTTTTGCCCGTCTATTTCATTCAATTTCCCCAAAATCCATGCAAAAAATATTGGTGATGGGCGAAAAATTTGTATGCCAAAAAGTCGTGGTCATATGTTAAATGAAGAAGAAAATACTGACCCTACCGATAACACAAGTAAAGTGTGAAAGGAGTTTTTTAAATTAAAAAATTATAAAGAATAGGTTAATATATACAACTATAAGTAATTAAAACTTAAAACTACAAGAAATTACCGAATGTACCATCAAAGAAAAACTTTGTGAAAGTAGTTCGGAATACCGTATACGTTTACATTAATGCAATATAGCCTTTTGTAATATACACTTATATACGTATGTAGGTATGCATCTGAGAATATTTTTTGTTCATTAAACATAATAAAATTAATTTAATTTATTTATTTTTTAATATGGCGGTTTTTGTTTTAAATCCCGGTGGTAAATTTGTACCCACCACGCGCCTGTTTGGGAGTACTCCTTTTTGCAAGAAAGTGATAATCCTCCATGAATATCTATTGTCGTGGGAAGTGCTTCTCATCTTAATCGTTTGAAAAAATTGCAGTTCGGTTCCCCTACATACCTAGTCACTGTGTTCTTGGTTCTCCATGAACTCTTGAACCTAAAATTTATTAATTTTTCAATTTTCACATACATTTCTTACACTATCCTCTGCATATCGTCTGCACTATAGTCGAAAATTAAATTTTTGTCTAAGATAAATTGAAATTCTCAATGATCATAAATCAATTGAAAGCATAAAAAGTACAATGAAAAAAAATACTAAACAATCAATTTGAACTGTTTGTTCTTTGCTTTCAGTAAGGGTTTCCGCTATAAAATAAATTTAAGTATAAACTCATTTTTCTTGTAATTGCAAAGCTGTCCAATTTATTTTAAAAATAACCAATTTTCAAGAAAAATAACATCATTCATTTTAGGAGCTGCAATACCTACTAAAGTGAACTTGTACACCTAGAGCATAACCACCCATCTACCAAAAATAGAAAGAATACATCCTAATGCACTATCTCGATGCAATGCCGCTCTGTTCAGGGTTCGGACTTAACTCCTATTGAATTTGTTTTGTTTTTATTTTACGCGCACTAAAGGAATTTTGACTACCCTTAAAATGTTTGAGTATAGCATGAGTGCTTAGGAGAATTTGAGAGAATTGAAATGGAGATACCGATACACAGGCGGTTTTTCGAATTTAATGAACTTCTCATACGCTGCCGTTCTAAATCTTCATCAAAGAACAAGGGTATGCATCTGAAAACGAATATTAGGAACTGAGAGTACTGTCCTAAGCAAAACAATTTAATGAATCAGAACTTCAGAAGTTTCAGACAAAAGATCATTGTTGTTGTTTGGGGGTGGCCGTGGCGCGATGGATGTGTGCTCGTCTGTGAACCTCATGATCACAGGTTCGATCCCTGCCGTCGTCTATGTCGGCATTCTCCGCTTTAGTTCAGCCGCCATCCCTGGAGATAAAATATCTGAGACAACAACCTTCAGTCTCAGAACATCGTGCCACACATCTTTCCTATCCTTCTTTCTCTTCCTTAACTTCACGCCCGCGCTGTGTTGAAACATTTAAAGGGTAATTATAATCCCTTGAGCGCGTGTAGATTGTAAAAAAAAAAAAAAAAAAAAAAAAAAAAAAAAGAGGGTGGGAGACAAAACGGAACCTTGTGGTACACCAACATTTATTTTATGAATTTCAGACTTAAATTGGGTGGTTTGAAAAGTAGTTTCTAATCGATCAAAGAAGAGATTCCTCAATACCGAATGTACGCATTTTCGATAAAAGAGCTTGATGCCAAACTCTATCAAATACTTTTGAAATATCAAGTGCAATAAACTTACTTTATCCTAAATGATGTTAAGGTTTGTTCTACTCTTCGGTGAGATATACCATCAGATCACCCGTAGACCTATTGCTACGAAAGCCATAATGCCTGTCATTGAGAAACTTTCATTCTTGAATATATTTCTTGAGCTGATAATAATTAATCCACGAGATTGGAAAGAAGGGACGTAAGTTAGAGGGAGAAGAAGTTTCACCTTTTTAGGAACAATGATTTTGTCAGCGTTGAAGAACTTCTTTTTAGAATAATGGTAGGGATACTGCATATCTGTACCAACGAATTTGTGTACATCGAGAGCCTTCAGTACTCTTGCAACTGTACGAGTGCCAAAGAAGTTTTGCATCTGAATTCGCTTTCGCTCTCACCAACAGACGGAGTAATTAAACATTCTGACATCGTCGAATTGACAACAAACTATGCTGAAAACAAATTCGCTTTTTATTGGGAGCTGACATAAGGAGTGTCATTGAAAATAAGCTTAAGCGTTCGAACCGAGGAAGAAGTAGTATTTCGTTTGCTTTTTACAAATGGCCAAAAATGTTTACTACCTTTCCGCATAATTTTAGGTCATGCAAAAACTTAATTCTTTGAATATGATCACTACAGGTATTCCTGGCTTGTTTGAACATATTCCCTAGTTCTTTCTCAGTAAAGTTGGCCTTATAATATCGGAAACTTACTTCTTTCACCCTAATATCCTTTTTGTTATAGCTCGAATAATACCATAAATTCTACTTCGGTTTGATAGATTTTTAACTGTTCGGGATAAAATTTCTGATGCCGAAAATAATTCTATTTGTAATCATATTTGCACTGAAGTCCACATTACTATCGAGGAAGCATAGCGATTAGCGACCATCAGTTAAAGTTCCTAAATAAATCGTTGAGACCGTCCGAGTTGGCTTCCTCGTATTGCCAAACGGTTTTTTAAAGAATTATTTCCTTTACTGGGTTTTGAGAAATTTGCAGATATGACACAATGGTCGGATGTGATAATACATTCAAAGTGTATTTGTCAAGGTGAATTGATCTGCAAAGTCAGGAATTCGAGTAGGCTCTTGAACGAGCTCAATCAACTTGTAATAACAATTTCACTATGTGAAAAATGAGAAACAATTCTTTGCAAAAAGTCGGACAGCGCATCGAATTCGTTAGAAGTCGAGCTACTATTCAAACTAGGGCTGCGATAAATAAAACATATATGAATAATGCGCTTATGGACTGTGAATTAAAACCACATGAAATGAAAGCTTGTATTTAAACAAGTGACATAATGCAGTTGAAGCTGATAATCAACATCATAAGTTACATATATGGCAAGCCCCTGATGCAGACTGAACTGAAATCCGTGCGAACAGAATTTTCACAATTAAGAAACAAAGAACAAACATAAAAAACCAAATCAGACAATAAACTTTGCTGATATCGGGCTCGGGCCCTAAACAAACAATTTACTATTAGATTTATGCCTTAATAGTAAATGTTTTGATCCGCTCCTGGATTCCAAAATAAATAACGGCAATTTATCTGAAGTTCCTCTACTTAAAAACTCAAATAGACAGTTTTCCGTTAGCCTGGATCTTTTTCAAGGCTAATGATGTCTATTTTTTTATTTATTTTGCTTCAAAACCAATAGCTAAAATGCTACACATATTAGCAAAAAAAAGATAATCCTAATCCCAGGCACTAAATGTTTGAATTATTTAAAAATCAAAGATGGCAGTTGCCCGCAACCCACCAATTCCAAATTTCAAAGCTACTTGATACCCAATCTACTGCATTCCTAACATTTTATTTTCTCGTCTAAAGCACTTAATATATGTATGTATTCAATAAACCTATGCTTTCCGAAGTCCGAACCCTTGGCCATTTCACTTTGTGCAAAGTTTATATACTCGTAGGTACATTTACTGTGTGTGTTTCCTCTGGGAAATTCAATTTTTCTTTCTTTCGATAAGAAGAAATTTCTTGTGCTTTTATTTCAATTTTGATCTTTTTTTTTTGTGTACTTATACTGAAAATGATTTTTCAATTTGAAATTTCCATTTCTCTGCTTGTCGTTGGCTTCGTCTTGTTTGTTCCCGTGTTTGCCCTCTAGGGAGATGCCTTGGTAACAACTTGCTACTACAATACAATCGGCTACAAAAACGCAACTCTAGGTGGATTCTCCATTAGCGATGAGATGTGCGTCAACTATATCCACTACTATCCGGCCACAGAACTGGAGGTCTGCAAGAGTTCCGTTTCCGAAGAGACTCTGGAGAACTACTTTATTTACATGAAGAAGTAGGTATAGCTCAATCTTGACTACAGCTTCCTACCTAGTATATCAATCTATAGTACATATTGATGTTTTTGGATATCTATTGGTTTTTTCTTTAACTGATTGCTTTTTTGTTGTGTCTATGTGCAGGAAGGAGCACCAGAGAACTGTAAATTTGAATGGAGCACGTTCGACAAATTATCGAAGCATTAAGTGGACTCAGCCTCGCATTGATCAATTATACACAATGTATGTCCAGGAGCCACTATCTATGCAGTGCAATAAATCCGATGGACACCGATTCGAGGGCTGGCAATGGGAGGGTGTCCCCATTACTCCAGTGGAAATCCAAGTGCCAATACATCGCAAGTCCTGTCACAATTACAATCCCTTCTGGATGAAACCATTGGACGAAGGAGCGTGTGACTTGTTGGGCGAATGTATTTATTAGGAGACAGAAGCGCAGTGCGAAAGAATTGTTTTTTGTCTGCAACAACTTTAGGTGTACATAAATATACAGTTTTTGTTTTTGTTTTTATTGGAAATTTTTAGACAACATTTATAACAGTATTATGAAAAGAAGTAATTAAATAAATTGACTCTGATACCAGCTATATATATATACAAAAATACATCAAGTTGGTTTTTATTTGGCAGTTAATTTCGAGAATAAAGCCATTAAGCGGGCGGATGGTTGAGCTTTAACAGCGTTATAAAAATCCGTACCATCATTTTGGGCGAAACCAATGAAGCTGGCCATTAGTTTGTGTTTCGAAAAGTTCGCAGCGCATTTGAACGGGATCAAGGACGGAATACTGGTATATATTTTTTTTAAGTTGGCACTTTTACATGCGATGGAATATTTTTACGTGAGTACCTACTCTGTCATATAGTGTACCTTATTGGATTCAGAATTTGTAGCACACCGATTTTTCAATTAGTCTCTATCTCTTTGTAAAGAATTAATCGGAGATTGCACATGCACATCTATCAGTTAGCAGAAATTAATAAATTGTGGAAGCTTGACGAATTTCATTTTCATCACAGAAAAACTAAACAAATTGCCTCAAATACGTGAAAATACCTTTTAGGTTATTGTAATAAAAAGGTTAACATAAATCATAGGATTAAAACAGTTTTTGGAGAAAATAAATTTTGAGTAGTCGAAAATGGAGTTGCATTTGATCTATAAGACTTTATCTGAAAGTTATTTCAGGTAAATATTTACACATTTATTTTTTTTTTTTTTCAAGAAACGGGATGAAATTTAGATTTGTGGAAAACGACAATTTATGAGGTCTTTAGTTGAGATTTTTGTTTCGTCATATTAAAATGCAGTAAGTATTTTTAATAAGGTAAGTAAGCTTAAATGATCATTACTTTCAAGTTAAAATTCAAAAGTATTTTCAATTTCAATTTCAAATTTATTTTCTTCAGTGAAATCATGTTACATAGTAGAATATTTTTTACATATAGAGATTAGAATACAATGATTCTTAGCAACTAAAGATTGTATAATATGGAAAGTTCTTGTGAAAGTGGAGATTAGTATGAGAAAATTGCGAGGAAAAAAACTCAATGCGCGCTCCCTACTCTCCGCGCTATATCTCGACTCTCGAGAATGGTTGGAGTTATAAAAAAATGATTTAAATGAAAATTGTAGATAAGTGTATGGTCTACAAAATTCATAATAACCTCGAACGCGGTATTTCGCATAGAAAACGAAATAATTGCAAAAAAACGATTTACCTGACCTTTGACCTCGAATAACTTGTGACGCGGACACGATATGATATGAGACTTTTTTGTCAGTCATTAGAATATCAAAATAAAGGTTGATGCAAATTTTCAGCTTATTCGCTTTCATTCCGAGGTTTGCCCCTTTTTCTGGCTTATTTGACTGGGCTACTAAGCAATCTTTTCTTTTGTTATAACAGTATTGACAGTCTCTATGCGAGCCACCGACATTATCACAAAATTGATATAGGATTGCTGTTTCGTATATCCTAATGTGCGTAGTGCGTCGCAAAAAATAATTCAAGGAACTGGAGTAACCACCCAGGATCTATCAGACTTTTCGAAGAAAGATGGATTACACTACTCCTTCGAGAGAACTTTGCTTAGCGTTGTAGAATCCCAGAATCTTAAAAAAAAACTAAATAAAGTTCTTATAGCAAACGAAACCTAATAAGGTTTCTAGACTAACTTGGGATTCTTTTAAGAAATATAGAAATAAGTTTAAAATCAATTCAGGAATCCCACAGGGTGGTCATTTAGGCCCTATTTCTTCAAAACTATTTCAAATACTCGTGATTGTGAAGAATTGCAATGTGATCTTAACTCGTTTTTTGACTGGTGTGCTCGTAATTGTTTGTTCTCAATAACGATAAATGTAAAACTATGTGTTTTACAAGAAAGTTTTTATTTCGTTCAACTATTTGTTTAATGGTATATCAATATCTCGTGAAACAGTCATGTCTATTATAGGTGTCACATTTGATCGCAAACTCGTATTCATTCAACATTCCTATAAACTCCATTTCAAATAAAGCTAATTGAATTCTTGGTTGTATAAAAAGAAAGTCGAAACAATTTTCCGAACTTTTTCGTGACAAAGCAGCTTTCCGTATGCTTTTTTCGACCCATTCTATAATACGCTTGTCAGGTTTGGTCTCCTCGTTGCGAATGTCATAAAAATAGTCTAGAACACGTGCAAAAAAGATTCACTAGGTTTGCCCTCAGAGGACTAGGTTGGGATAATGCTTATGATCTCCCACCTTATAACAACAGACTTAGACTTATACCCAGTCTCGAGAACAGGCGTTCCTATTTATGTTTCGTTTCAATTGTAAAATTAATCAACGGTAACAAAGACTGTTTGCACCTTCTGTCTCGTATTAACTTAAATATTCCTCAAAGAACTTTGAGGAACATACCGAATAGTATTCTACTTATTTCAAACTGTCGTACCAATTATGAAAAATTTTCTCCGTTAAATAAAATATTTAAACTATTTAATTTTTACAATCTTAAATATACCTAACAATTTGTTTCATAAAACAATAATTAATCCATGTCAATTTAAATCAACATTTTTCCATGAAATCGTTTAAAATCCTAATATAAGCCTTTGTAAGAAATTTTGTAAAAACTAGCAATTTAGCTATGTAAATAAATAAATTTTGAAAAAATTTTGAAGAACACCTGTTTCGCCTTACACAATTGACTATTTTGCCTTATAGATAAAGCGCCACTGATTGGTAATCATCAGAGTCAGCTAATATACAATGGAAACAAACAAACAAAAAAAACGTACTTCAGTTTAATTCTCTTATTTTTCTGTTATTTTTTTTTTTTTAGATCCGTTTGATGGTAAATGTGATTTCGTTTGTTGATGTTGTTTTTATTTTAATAGCGGTGCATTTATGTCAGATGGTCAAAAAACAATTTTGTATTGAATATTGTTATCATTTTATCTGCCTTACTTCCACTAGAGCAGTTCGTAAAATAAATGATAGGCAAACTGAACCATGAATATTTGCAGGTACAGACCTACATACCTAAAACTTTAAATAGTCATCATGCAAAAAAATTTATATTTAAATTCGCTAAAAGGTTTGAAAATAAAGCTTAACTAGTTGAACGAAAAATTATTTTTTGTTTTTCTGTTTGCAAATTCTAGTGCTAAGGAAACAAAAAGTTTATATGTGCATGTAAATATCGGTTAGATAAAAAAACATAATCATCAGTGCCTAATTTCATAATAAATTATCATTTAAAATCATAATGGCGCAAACAGCCTATTATTAAGATATTAGTATGATACTATTTAATATTTTGCTAACTTTAAAGTAGTTTACTAATTCATACTTAATTTCAAACATTTTCTAACTAGTATCATACAAAACCAATTTTCTTAATAAATACCTAAAACAGTGACAGTTCGTACAAAACGCTTAGTAAACAGACCTTTTTTGACGTTTGTAAATGTCAAATGAAGCAAGCACGATACTAACTTTAAATAATTTTAACTTTAATAAAAGGTTAGAGAAAGTATATGATGCTATATTCGATTAAAATTTGCAAAATCGTTGTTTTAATCTAGTTTCGTACTAAAACAGCTTTAACATCGTACTAATTCAACTAAAATTTTGAGCAAAAACCTAATAGGTATCAATATTAGGCGTGTTTTTTTGCAAGTCTATAAGGAATTGTAGAAAAAAAACAACATTGGGATTAAGCATTTTACATTTAAATACAACAACTACTTAAGTCTGTGGGGACTAGACTAGTCGAGATAATTTCGAGACTTAAAACTAATGTCGATTTCCTTTACACACTAGGGATTTTAGGGATTGCGATCCCTTGTCAAATTTTGACTTTTAAGACAGATTTTACGTTCCTTCACACCAAAAAAATCGATAAAAACGGTGATGCCAAAATAATATTATCTATATGTTATCGATAATTTGTTCAGAGAAGTCAAAATTGACGTTTTTGGATGCTGGTTGATGCTAGTCGTCAATACAGCTGACAAATGCCATAGCGTACACAGTGCTTAGAATTTTTTGGAAAGAAGTTCCTAAGTCCCGGTGTTGTTTTTTTCTACAATTCTATGTGGACTTGCAAAAAAACACGGCTGTTGTTGCCGTCAACCCAAGTTTTTTTGCTAGAGTTGTGTCGCAAGTAATTTTATCGAACATATTTATGTAGCAAACTTCATTATCGAAAATAATGCCTTTGCATAGAAATTTCGATTTGGGTTTTCGAACACTTGACTTGAGCAGTTTGTGTATAAAAACATCTTGCAATTGCGGTTTAGTAGCAGGTCGCAAATGATTATTTTTCGAAAATGGCCAGCAATTCAATCTGTATGTCTGTAACCTGACCTATAACATTAGTCGGTCAAACTTAGTACCTCGTACCGAAATCAGTAAAGGATGCCATGTCATAGATAATTTAAGAGTGAAATGGATTTGGTATGGAATTCCGCTAGTATTGCCTTTATAGGACATATAATTAGGAATATCAAGAGATATTCGAAACACAATATCGAATTCCCATCTGCATTGTCTAAGAATTTATCTATGCTAATGAAGTCGATCTTTCTAAAACCATATTTGTTCTCAACTTAACTTTAAAAACTATTTGAGTTAATACTTTTTAAGTCTTATCTCAATGTTTTATGCTGTACACTTGTATCCAATAAAGTTACGCAAGATCTAAAATTCTACCAATAGAATTTTAGATCTGTTTTCACCTGCTCACAATTTAAGACTATGCGGGCCAAGAGCTTTATCGTCCAAAATTTTCAAATTAATACTCGTACGTTTTAAACATTTTGTTTTCGGTTACAGATGGGCTGGTCAAAGGAAATATGTTTCCTCCTTCTTTCTTATTGTTCAATATTTAATGTTTTTTTTTTTAATCTTTATATTTTATCCTAATTTGGCATCACACATCATCTACTACCTTTCATTCTCCAAACAATGCCCCATTACATGCACCCATCTAATTCTCTATTCCTTAACTACACTTTCCTTCTACTTTCACATTTTTACTTCCTCTTGTGATTTGACCGTCGCACAGAGGAGTATTCGACCCCAAAATCCGGTCATAAGTAAAAAAAAAAAAATCCCATTCGACCCGTTAATTTTTGCTTTTTGCATTCCTCAATACCCATGCTAATTAAAACCGGTTTCAAATAATAACTGTTGACCCCCTAATCCTCAAGATCTTAGTCTAAACCTAGTCAATTTTATAAGCTCACGCCACATAAGCTTATTTTGTTTTCTAATCATTAACACTGAAGTCTGTTTTTTTTATTGTGATTTGTGATACTTGTGAAAAATTTCTAATGGATGTCTAAGGTCAAGGGGCCTATTGCACCAACTACAAATTACAAGTACAAATTTGTGATTAAAAAAAAAAAATATTGTGTGTACTGACGTACGCGCGGTTGAAGTAAAACTTCTTTTTCCTCAAGCAAAGCTTCTGTAAGATTTAAACCTACAAACAAACATTTTGTATTCTAAAAACATGTCGCTGTCTTTCACGGATAACGTGACGTTTTGACATGTCACTGACAGCTGCATAGAAATTTGTTTACCCCCAACGCCGGTAAAAAAGTTTTACTTCAAAAAAACATCAAAAAGATATGTTTGTTTGTTTTTTTTTTTTAAAAGGATAGTGGTTTCTGCTTGTTAAATTGGTCGACCACATAATTCACAAACATTTTGTATTTTTAAAACATGTCGCTGTCTTTGACTGATAACGTGACGGTTTGACATGTCACTGACAGCTGCATAGAGAATTTCTTACCCCCAACGCCGGAAAAGAAGTTTTACTTCAAAAAATTTAATGTGCGCGCCTAGCCTTGAATGAAATCGAGAAGAAAAGTACAAAACTCCCATGCCACTTGACAAGCAAGTTGCCTCGCTTTGTTTGTATTACCCTAGGGCTGCACGTGCAAGTATTGGCAAGCATGTTGTAATCTTGTAATGTACACAAGCATTTCTTATTAACCCGTACAAACCCGAGCAACTTAGTAGTCACCTGGCATTAATTCAGTATCCAGGCAACTTGGAAAGCAAGTACACTGACAGCAGCACTCTTGTAAAATTAATTATTAAAGTATTTGATTGATTAGTCGGGTGACGTTCAAATTTATAAATACCAAAACAAATGTCGGTGGCGTGTGCGATTAAGCGAATAAATATTATTAAAAAGTATAATTTCAAAACTTTCAGGCAACCTGATGGTCATATGGCATGCCGTCTATGACAGCAAGAATACAAATGGTAGTGGATATACCCAACTTTTTGTCCAGTACTTTGTATGCGAGGGTTAGGTGTTGATAAAATTTATTTGGATTGCAATATGCTTGTCAATAATTATTCGTGTTGCATAGCCATTGCGCGTCTGAATCTATAGTTTTATGTTTATCTTTGAATGCAGCCATTTTAAATATGTAAATTCTAAATCGTATCCAACTTCATGTTATAATTACTTTATATTCTAAAAACATGTCGCTGTCTTTGACGGATGGCGTGACGGTTTGACATGTCACTGACAGCTGCATAGAAATTTTTTTACCCCCATGAACATGAAAATTTATGTAATTTTCGGTGGAAAAAAAAGTGTTTTTGTTATAGTTCCGGGTACGGTCGGGCAAAAATTTTTCTTTTATATTTAACTGTACATTTTTGTCATCTCATGTACATAAAAAAAAGTCACTCATCTTGTCACATTTTTTTTAATGGGGTTTCTTAGTCTTGAGGTATTTTTAGTCAATTTGCCCTTTGTTGTTTAAAAAATTATGTTTAATTTAGATATATAACCAAATTACATTCAAATGATCTTTAAGCAAAGCAACAAACGAAAAAATTTCATGTATAAATAATTGAAATGAATTAAATAAAATTGAAAAAAAAAAAAATACTTAATTAAAAAATTTTATTTTTATCTAACCCGAAAATTTTTTTCAGTGTAACTTTTTAATGCATCATAAGTTATAAAATAATATTTTAGGCCAATTCCAATAAGGATTTTGAGGTCGAATACTCCTCTGTGCGTCGACCAGGCAAGTTCTCTTGATTGCATTTGTAATTTATATACCTACGAGTATTATAATAAATACGAGTAGATTATTTTAAATTTAATTTTTGTAAATCTTTTAATTATCATTCTCTTCTTTTTAGAGCTATCGTACACTTATTTTTAAAAAGGTATTGGAAGGGCCTTGCCGAATTTCTTCTTCGCTAAAGAGTATATTTCGGAAAAAATTCGGGTCCACTTTTAAACGCTCGGAAGCGGAGAAATATCGTTTTCTATGGTCTAATTTTGAGCTCCAGGGTTAATTTGACCTCGTACGGTTGAAGGCCCAAGTCCCGATACAAAATCCGACAAATTTTAATCTGCCCGGCCCGAGGTGTTGTTCATGGTGAAGAATTGACTGCACCATGGTTCTCCGAAACACTTTAACGTAAAGCGGCGATGTTCTCTGCCGATCTGGTATTCCTTTGACGTACGAATGTTGGCTAATTGGATTAATTACCAGTCATCTGGAATTTGTTCACCAAATAGAACTATACTCTGTTCAATTTATATTTGCAGTACAGGTCTTATGGGAGAGCTTTTTCAGAAACACTGGTGCCGGCTGCTGTTTGCACGGCACCTTAACTTTAGAAATTGCCACTGAAATAAGAAAGAGAATCACGGAGTTACATTAAAATTGTTTGTGTAATCTTCTTTGAGCTCACGTACGATCCACCTACGATGACCTATCTGCTCCATGGGTGAAAGGTAGACATGTTGTCGGCTGGATGCTATCTTGTTCAATGTCCATTTTTCAAAATGTTGGGAAATCGATTTTTAAAGTTCAAATTGAAAGTTTTTGTTTATATAAGAAAATACTTATTTGATTGGTATTTTTTTTCTGAAAGCCTTGACAATTTTGTTTATAAATCAAGTTACAGAAATTGTTTTTCTTTTATTTTGAATTAGTTAATAATTAAAATCAACGAGGAAGTCATTTTGGATATTGAACAAAGTTATATGGATTGACAACAATTTGGTAAAATTTTTGGATATTGAACAAAAAAATCAATATTGAACAACATAGAAAAAAAACAAAAAATTATATATTTTATATGTTTTTATAGTTTTATTTTTTAAAGCTGATTTAATAAAGAGCTTTCAAAGAAACAAAAACACATAATAGGCGTGATTTGTTTACCTTCTTAATGTGAGCATTAAGAAATGCTTCACAATAAGGTAAATTTTCAAACACAATAAGTTAACTTCACATTTGAACTTCAGTTACTCTATGACTGAAAGTGGAACATTGTTCACATTAAGGAGGCCAACGAAAGACGCCTAATATTGTAATGTTTTCTTTTAAAGCGAATGAAATTCAAGTGGGCTTAAGTAAAAAGACTTATTTGTTTCTCAATTCAAATATGTATTTATTTTACAAAAAAATTTCAAAAAATATATCGTTCTTTTAGCAACGAAAAACAAAACAAAAATTATTTTTCTCTAGTTTAAGTTCTTATTTTATACTTTATAACTATACGTACTGCAATTAAATAATAAAAATTAATTAAAAAAGATAACAATAATACATAACAGCCTTTATTAATTCACTTTTGTCAAAGCGTCACAGCACTAGAATAATAGCATTTTATTACGCACATTTTATAATAATAAAAATATAAATTTGCTATAAGCAAGAACTTAAAAAAATAATACTCGTAGTTATAACAATTTAATGATTTCTTATAACATTTTCATAAAAACGTCGGTCTTGTATGTTTAGCATGAATGGTAACATGGCCTGAATATGAATATCTTTTTTCTTTTCTTTTGTTAGTTTTATGCTGAAGTTACTTTTTTCGACCTTTGGAAGTTTGTCAACTTTTGCAGATCTTGTAATTTTCGACCTTTTGGATACTGTACAAGATAGAAATTATGCATTTTTTTTTAATATACTAACAATTGTTCAAAATAATACAAGAAAGATGAAAAACAGTTTATTGAACAAAAATGAATTGAAAAATCGTTAAAAAAGTATCTTATTGAACAAAACAGTTCTCTGTAAATTGAAAACTAAAAGAGATAGAACAAAATGGTTTGCGCCAAATGAAAGAGCGTCCCAAAATTATGAGGACTGCATACCTAACTCAATTTCGTAAAAAATGGCCTTTTGAACAAGATAGCATCCAGCCGACGCGACGTTGTGTAACGCAGCGCTGTGTTAGCGCAATGCGTTGAAGCAGCAGCTGGAACCTGTTCACATTGGACTTACTCAACCGATTTATTTTGACGTAAGGCCACCCTGTCGTGTTCAGCCACAAAAGTAGTGTGAACACTCCAGACTCACTTTGACGTCTTTTAGTTGTCATAAGACGGTGTTCACATTGGACTCACTCCGCCGACTTTTTTTGATGTCTCTGTGTTTTTTCTCGTTCGCACTTCATGGTAAGAAAGAGACGCCAAAGTGAGGCAGGATTTTTAAAACAAATATAAAATTAATGGATTTTTTTTGACATTTGTCTTGGTGACATAATATGACACACGAAGATACAGTGTATCACAAAAGTAAGTAAGCACTCATTAAAAAAAAATATAATCAAACACTATTTGGAAAATAAATCGAAGTCCATCTACTATACACAAAATAATAACCAAATAAAATAACATTGGAAGTTTGCAAAATGACCCTCGATCAATGACAATGACAAGCAGGAATGCCGTATTATTGTTAGGAAAGTGAAGAGGAATCCCAAAGTAGGCCCATCAAAGATATCAGCAGAAATAACCAAATAAAACAGGTAAGTCATGTAACCCTCAAACTATTCGACGAGTGCTCTACCAATCCGGTTATCATGTATCGGTTAAAAAGAAACCTTACATAAGTAAAATAAATCGCCTAAAGCGACTCTTCTTTGAAAAAACCCAAGAATCTAAACAAGCAGAATTTTAGAACACCAGTTGTTTTATTTCAAATGTTACTTTTTAGTTCAAAATACATATCAATTATAGACAAAAATATTAAGTTTTTTTTAACATTACTATCGATTGTTTGAAGGAAATGATCTTTAAACTAAGAGGTGCTTACTTACTTTTGTAATTTGTAACGGATTTATCAGATCTTCTCAATTGGCATCAAAGGATGTTACGTGTTATTGTTTCCTCATGATCACAGGATTCCCCGAGGTAACTTAAAATTGCCAAAAGAGTGGTCTAGCTAGCTTGGTACGGCTCGGCATGCTTGATTGTCTTTGGCCAGCTCGTCAGTGGGAGTGGGAACTTGCACCAGCCGCTAAACAACCGCACATTATTCATGCCGAATTATAAGAAAGCACTCAAAAACGAAACTGTGTAAAAGATAATTTAATTTAGAATTAAAATTTTTTTCTAAGATTCCTTTGGGTGTTATTAAAGGAACCGGAGTGTAGCCCTCCCACTGTTTTGTACAATAAAACTCCTTGGTTATTGATCCACTCCAACCTTTCATTCAATAACCCCTAATTCGAAGTCACACTAAAATTATTTTGAACTAACGAATTCCATTTAACGTTGCTTCACAGTACTGTATAGCCCCTTCGCACATAAAAAAAACTTATTCCATTTTTAATCCACAATCCAAAAATATAAATTAGGAACAAATGGTATCTTTTGTAAATTCCATTAAAGGTAAAACTTTATTCATGTTCTAAATGATCAAAAATAGTAGAGAGAAAAAATCGTCGTCTCATCAAGGGTAAAATACAACAAAGACAAAATATAATGATTACTTCAATATCAATTAATTACCAAGTCTCAATAATTAATCATTTGTATAAAAAAATAAATTCACAAAAAATATTGCACCTGACTCTAATCATTGACACCGTAGTTTACCTTACAAGAAGCTTGAGTGAAAAGAACGCATAAAATTATATAATACTGGGCCTTGATCTCGCCGCCTCTATGTATTGTGAGAGCCGATTCTTCACAAATGTTATATTCTTAACACATACACTTTCTTTTCACTCTCACTCAATGTAAACAATGAACCAACGAGTATCTAAGAAAAATCGATTATTTCAGAATATCTTTGAATTATTAAAAATTATCAAAAAGTATTATCGTTCACGCATTACACTAATCAATTATAAAAAAAAAAAAACAATAATAAAAAAAATCACTTACCCAGCTCCAAGGATGGTGTGCACAGCATCGTTGCAGTTGGCTTTGAGCTTAATTTCAGCTGTGTATACTATTGTAAACTATGTTTTTCTTTCTTTTTCTTTTTATGATCGGTGCGTAGCAAGAACGATTCCACCTGTTTTTAAGTTGGTAAATGATATTTGGTTCTATTCTTTTTTTTCCTCTTTTTTTTTTTATGAATTTATATTTCAATGGTTGAAATGATACTTTTATTTAATTGAAAATGATGATGACGATTAGTTTTATATTAAGTTAACTGATTAATTTTAAGTTGTTTGGTTTTGCTTATTTCCTTAGGAAGAGTTGGGTGATCGCAGCCGTCGCTACGATCAGCAGCGATCATAAGCTGCGGTCGTCGGTCTTGGTAGTTGGCGTTGGTGGAGATTTTAATACGGGAAGGGTCAAGTGGGGCTCTAGTGGCGATTGGAAGAGTCAGGTGATGCAGAGCACACCTGACTCGATCGATGGAAACAAAATTAGCTCTTTTTCTTGAGTGATAGAGTGATTTATTCGGGGGATGTTGGTTGGTTAGCCCTTTGGGAATTATAGCAATGAAATTTTCATGTGATTTTATGAATTTAATAAAAAATTCTGATTGTTACCTTATATGCCTGGATCCGGAATTAATTTCCTAAATGAACTTAGGGTGCTTTCTAGCTCGTGAATTAGGTCTATTCTTTCGCGTGGAGTTCACTATTCGAGGGTTCTTTTTCTAGATTAGCTTTCGCTAGTTGGTAAAATTTGTTTTATTTTTTTATATTTAATGTATAATGAATTTTTACATTGCTCTCTGCGAGGCAATGGCCTCGTGCAGGTCCTAATTTATTTCTTTTTCCCAAATAAATGGTAATCTTTTGGTTTTTTATTAAAGTTCACTTTATTTTTTTTTAAATTATGAATTATTAATGATTCAACAAAATTCAAATTCCCTTGAGGAAATTAAAAAGAAAAAGTATTGAACTTTGAAAGATGAGAGAGCTGACTTGTGCGATGGACTATTCAAGAAGAAAGAAATAGATCATCGGACCAAAATGGTCCAACGGATACAATTGAAACTAGCCCTCGTGCCGACACTAGTGGCAAAAATAAACAACATATTTAACGCCATCTCTTGTTCTACTAGTGCCAACAGAAATGTTTACTCATAGAAACTAAGGACATCTTGTGATGCTTTTTTTATTCAAAGGCTGAGGTAGCGTCAGCTTGTCCAGGGTCAGTCCGAAGAAAGCACAAAACTCGGTTTTGAAAGTTCAGAACTCCAAATAATGTCCGACTTTATTCAGTTTTATCTTAATTCTAACTAACAATTTATTTCATATACTTTTGTACAATTGTATCAAATCCTTAAATAACTAACACGGTATTTCATATAGTTCACAATTTTCATATACCTAAATAATTAACACGGTATTTCATATACAAGGGTGAGACGGTGGGATTAGATCCCTAGCCTTGACTGAAGCTATAGGCAGAACGCAGTGGGATTAGATCCCTAGCCTAAGGCAGCGACAAGACACGGTCAGATGGTAGGATTAAATCCTTAGCTTTGATTGAATTGCCTGGCAAAATCGGTAGTGAGATTAATCTCTAGCCTCGGCTCAAATCGCAGCGGGGTGCAAACGGGATAGGATTAAATCCTTAGTCTCAAACAAACGTTCGTGGCAAAACAAGGGGCGGCGGTGACAGAAGGTGGGATAACTTCCCTAGCCTTGACTGAAGCTATAGGCAAAACGCAGCAGGATTAGATCCCTAGCCTCTAAAGCAGCGACAAGACACGGTCAGACGGTAGGATTAAATCCTTAGCTTTGATTGAAACGCCTGGCAAAAATCGGTAGTGAGATTAATCTCTAGCCTCGGCTCAAATCGCAGCGGGGTACAAACGGGGTAGGATTAAATCCTTAGCCTCAAACAAAGTTTAAGACAAAATAAAGGGGAGGTACCGAGAAGGCAGAACAACACACACACAATTTACGGCCAGAGCCAAAAGCTTTGAAACGTCTGTAAGTACCCCAAGCAACACAATTGCATCTTACAGATATCTTGAAAAGTTATTTTCCAAGTGCTTTCAACTCTTTGAACAATCTTAAAGAGGTCTGTAATACCCAAAAAGGCCCAAAGGGGAGGAGTCTATTGTATTGAACAAAGAGTTCTAAGTAAAGTATTTGTAAGACTTCATAAAGATCATTTTTTGATTAATCTATAAAGACACTTTCAAGTGGTTTTCAAGATGTTTATATTTTTGAGTAGAAAGATTGAACTGCGAAGAAGAAAAATGTATACAAAGTGTCTTTCTCTTTCATGCAAATACAAATTTATTGCAATTTAAATCAAATGGATTGACTAATATAAATACACAAACATGGCGAATTCTTTCCTTCAATAATTTATGACTGGATTTACGATATTCATTGTATACCCTTTTTATGATTGTGTGTTTTGATTTGCGAGAGAAGATTTAATTTGAAACCGCATACTCTACCCTACTTGAAATTAACGCACCTTGAAATAGAACAGTATTTACAAAGAAATATTCAGAAAAATAATGTTATAATAATAAAATGCCCTCAGAATAAAAAAAGAAATGACGTTTAAGTATGCAATAGATATGGCCGATTCATGTATGTGTATGTATCGAAGGTATTCCTACCTACAGGGTGCTTTATTTTATGAAAGGTCTTTTTTTGTTCGATCTGAATAATTTTAAAATGTAAAATAATTTCAGCAAATAAAAACAACTCAAAAGGTTTACAAACTGAGCGACATATTAGCACTTACGTTTTTAGAATTTTGTATGAATTAAAATTAAATCAACTTTTTTATTGTATATGGTGATGCTAAGATCTCCTTTATACTACAAAACACGAAGAAACATAATAATTGTTTGAAGAATGATTCCGGATTTTTATTGAATTTTTTTCAAAATTTAAATGTAAGTTGACAGGTTTTATACATCTTACAGAAAAAAGATACAAAAAGACATACTATATGAAAATAAGTGAAAATATATGTCATTCCTTAATTTTTATTTCACAAAGTGTTAAAATCCCTGGATTAAAAATTTGTTAGAAGGATATGCTAACTTGACATTTTATTGTTGCGTCAACATTCTATCAAAATACAAAATATTGAGTTCAACTGTCAACCGACTAAAGAATCACTGAAAATTTAGAAAATTTGATATTATACATAATCAAAATAATACCCATTATCAATTTTATTTGAATTTGAATTTTATTTCAACATTTCTTTTATATTCTGCCAAAGTTCTTCAAATAACAACATTTCCTTCTTTCATTTACTTACATCCGTAGAAACTGATGACTTTGTATAGTAAATGATAAAACATAAAAATCTAGTAAATAATAATTTTATCTTCAATATACGTTTAACAATGTCACCCCTTACAAAATATATGTATCTTATACAGATACGCCACCCATTTGTTAAGAACTCTTTAAAATATCTTAAGCACTTCACAATAAGATATCGAAACTGAAATTCAAAGCAAAGAGTGAAAAAAGTGTAAACAAAGAGTAAAGGAAGAATATAGATGTTTACAATCAGTCAAATCCAAAAAAAAAACGGGCAAACAAAGTGTAAGCAAAGAGTAAAAGAAAAAGATAACAAATTCACAACAATTAGGCTAGGCGCGCACATTCAATTTTTAGTTTTGCAACTGTTTGTTACGAGCAACTAAAAAGTTCGTGTTTTGACACAAACTAAACGATTGCCTGAAATGAGTTCGCTATTTTGTGTAACATATAATTATACGCACCTGCGCGAACATTCAACCAAATAGTTCATCTGTTTTCTATAAGCAACCAAACAGTTGTGCAGTTTTGCTTATTTTTTGTTAAACATAATTATATGCAATGGCGCGCACATTCAACTAAATAGTTGAGTTGTTTTCTTTAAACAGAAGAGAGAAAAAAAGATTTTCGATTGGTTTCACAATTCACAATTATTAGGCGAAACAAAACACTTTTTTTTTAACCAAAGAGGAAAGTAGTAATTCTTGATGTTAAGCTTCGAAAGATTAAAATGAAAACCTCTTTCAGCATTTTAAAACTACTCCTTTTAAAGAGGTTTTTAAAGAGGGTACATAGAGAGTCAATATGGTGACATTTGTCATGATTATCTCTAAGATGTTTTAAAGAGCATTTAATTATACTGTAATATTTTTGCTAGGTTCGTTAAATAAAACTTATTACTCTTTCTAATACTTCTTCTTTATTTTTACTTTCGAAATCACAACAATTAATCTCAACTTATAATCAACTCAAATACTTTATTCAAATAAAATCACACTTGTTTTACACTTTCCACAATCCAATAAGCAGAGTTTTGCACACTTCCGTAATCAAAAATCAACTGTCTCCGCTCACCGTGTACACTCTCTTATATACTCAAACCAGTTGTTCTCGAAGGTTCTTGTCTAGAACATTCTATTTGTTTGGAATAAGTGGAAATTCATATGCAGATAGAATGTTCTAGTTGTTTGGAAGAAGGGGAAATTTAGATGCGATGAAAAAGAGCTTTTTTTTTGTTCCTTCATAAGAAGATATGTAATTCTCAACAGATGGCGCTGTAGAAGTATAAGGCTCTGTTCGCAACATTGCCCCCTTCTTAAGATTGTTCGTCCCGAACAACTCTATCACCAGCTTCGGCACTGTATCGGTGCAGTCGATCGCTATGCACAACTTTTAGCTTTCCTCTTAACCCTCTTTGAATTCGGTAAACGACATCATTGATTTTCGTGACGACAGTATAAGGGCCTTCCCAGTTTTGTTGAAGCTTCGGCGACAATCCCTTTTGACGATGTGGGTTATACAGCCATACACGATCTCCTACTTGGAATCCTGTCGTGTTTGCTCTTGTGTCGTACCTTGTCTTCATTCGATCGCTGTAAGTGCTCATTCTAGTCCTGGTCCTTTCGTGGATGTCGATTAGCCTCTCTTTTAGGTCACTCACGTAATCCCCTGTTTCTTGAGACTCTTGTGGTGGGTGTCCAAACCTTATCTCACTAGGCAGCCGTATGCTTTTTCCGAACAGGATTTCAGATGGTGTTTGTCCTGTTGAGCTATGTACTGCACTTCTATAGGCCATCAAAAATAGTGGTATGTGCCTATCCCAGTTTCTTTGGTAGTCGCCTACGACCTTAGTGAGGTGCTCTTTTAAAGTCCTGTTGAATCTCTCGACCATTCCATCAGATTGCGGGTGAAGTGGTGTGGTTCTCGTTTTCTTAATGCCAAGGAACGCGCACACCTCTTGGAATATGTTCGACTCAAAGTTCCTTCCTTGGTCAGAATGGGGCTCCATAGGCACACCGAACCTG
Source organism: Chrysotoxum bicinctum (assembly GCA_911387755.1). Classification (NCBI taxonomy): domain Eukaryota; kingdom Metazoa; phylum Arthropoda; class Insecta; order Diptera; family Syrphidae; genus Chrysotoxum; species Chrysotoxum bicinctum. Next base: position 68,804,276 of record OU426989.1, on the reverse strand, counting down.
CTTACCCAGTTAGACACAATCTGGTCGGCCACGGTCTTGGCTTCTTGGTTCGGGATAGCGTATGCCTCAGGCCATTTGCTGAAGTAATCCATTACCACCAGAATGTATTTGTTTCCATCATTCGTTTCCGGAAATGGGCCAGCTACATCAACAGCAATCCTTTCAAACGGTGAGCCAACATTATATTGCATCATTTTTCCTTGCAGTTTTCTACCAGGGCCTTTGGTTGCAGCACAAGCTTCACAATTTCGGCACCACTTTTCAACGTCGTCTCTTGCATGCAACCAGTAGAATCGTTGTCTCACTTTTTCTAAAGTCTTATTGACTCCCAAATGGCCTCCTGAAGGTCCATCATGCATCTCTCGAAGAACCTCTTTGATTTTCGATTGAGGTAACACAAGCTGCATTACATAGGATTTACCATCAGCGGACTCCCATTTTCGCCGAAGAACACCTTCTTGCACATGAAGTGAGTTCCATTGTGCCCAATAGGCTTTTAAAATTGGACTCCTATCGGAAATGTCATTCCATGCGGGTTTTTCTTCATGTTCCTTCCATGTCGGGGTCTTCTTGTTGAGCAGATCGTATTTCTTCATTGCTCCATCCACAAATGGGGTCAGCTCTTATTCGCAGAATGTTGATGGATTCCTTTTCTTCTTGTCGCCTGCAATGCTTGCAATCTATTTTACAAGGTCTCCGGGATAGTGCGTCGGCATTTGAGTGCAGCTTTCCCCTTCGGTGTTGAATTTCGTAATCGTAAGTCTGCAGTCTTTCTATCCACCTTGCGACTTGTCCTTCTGGGTTCTTGAAGTTCAACAACCAGTTAAGAGCACCATGATCGGTTCGTAGAAAAAACTTCTGTCCATAGATGTATTTATGGAAGTGTTTCGTTGCCAAAATGAGTGCCAAGAGTTCTCTTCTGGTCACACAGTAGTTTCTTTCGGTCTTCGACAGTATTTTCCTGAAATAGGCGACAACCTTTTCTTCGCCATTGTGCACTTGTGACAGAACAGCGCTGACTCCCACGTTGCTTGCATCAGCATCGATGATAAAAGGCTTGCCTGGAGTCGGATAGATCAGCACCGGAGCATTGCATAGATGGTATTTCAGTTCTTGGAAGGCTTTTTCACACTCACCTGACCATCTAAACTGCTTGTTCTTTTCCGTAAGCTGATGCAAACTCTTCGCAATTCCAGCAAAGTTCTTAACAAAACGTCTGTAATAAGTAGCAAGACCAAGAAAACTTCGTAGTTGATGTTTGTCCTGTGGTGTTGGCCAATTTTTGACGGTGTCAACTTTTTCAGGATCGGTCTTGACTCCTTGGGACGAGATGATATGTCCCAAATACTTTACTTCAGTCTGGAACAGTGCACATTTTTCTGGGTTCAGTTTAAGGTTAGCCTTTCGAAGTCTCTGGAACACACCCTTTAGGTTCTTACAGTGTTGGTCGTATGTTTTCCCATAAACGATAACATCATCCAAGTAGACAAGGCAAGTTTTCCACGTCAGGCCTTGAAGGACGCACTCCATCAAACGCTCAAATGTTGCCGGAGCGTTGCAAAGACCAAACGGCATCACGTTGAACTGCCACAGCCCATTACCTGTGGAGAACGCTGTCTTTTCTCGATCTTCAGGGTGAATTTCAACTTGCCAATATCCACTTTTCAAGTCCAGTGTTGAAAACCAGTGTGCTCCTTCCATCGCATCTAAGGTGTCACTAATTCTTGGCAAGGGGTAACTGTCTTTCTTGGTTACGTCATTCAACCTTCGATAGTCAACACAAAACCGTGTACTTCCGTCCTTCTTTTTGACTAGGACCACTGGTGACGCCCAAGGACTTTTGGAGTTTTCAATCAAACCATCCTTCTTCATGGTGGTAATCATTTCCTCAGCTTCACCTTGTTTGGCCAGTGGAAGACGTCTTGCGGGCTGACGAATGGGTCTTGCATCTCCTGTATTTATTCGATGCTGCACCATTTGTGTCCTTCCATATTTCCCGTTTGGTGAAGCGAAAATGTCGGCATACTCATTCAGAAGGCTTTCTGCCATTTTAACCTGATGTTGGTCTAGGTTAGCTGAATTGAATATCTTTGCCTTGATGCTATTGAGCTCCTCAGGGTCTAATGTCTTTCTCGGTGTTTCAGCGTCAATTCGTGTTATGGCTGCGACAGATTCGCACTTACCAATAACTTCCCCTTTCACTAACTTTACATCGTACGGTTTGGTGTTGAGTATCCGTACGGGGACCATATTGTTCTTCGGAGCCACAAGTGTCTTCCCAATGATGAAATTTTGGGAAGAACAATCTGGGCCTGGTTCCACCATTAGGTATCGATGGCGTCCACACTCACCTTCTAATTTTGTCCAAACGAATACCTCAGAAGAAGTAGGAATAACCACATCTTCTTTGATGACAGTCCTTAGAGTTGTTGTTCCTTCGTGCCCATAGATCATTGGAATCTCTGTATTCTGGTATTTGAGTACCTGGTTGCCAATATCCAAAATTACTCGATGTTCTTTCATGAAGTCCATTCCGATGATGCACTCGTCACATATATCTGCCACCAAAAATTTGTGTGAGAATTCTAGATCTGCAATTCGAATTCTAAGTCGGACTTCACCATAAACCCTAGCTGCTTCTCCTGTGGCAGTTCTTAGACGGTAGCTATTGGTGTTGTGTAGCCACTTCAAGTGCACTAGGTCTTGACGCACAATGGAGGCTGTGGCACCGGTGTCGATGGTGACCACACGTTTGTTGCCATTTAATGTTGCCTCGACAGTCAGACTTCTATTGTCTCGCTTAGTTTGAGAGACCTGGATGGTGTTTCTGGGGCCATCGATACCAGAAACCAGCTTCTGCCCCTCGAAGTTGGTTCTTACTCGTTTCCCTGTTGGGAAACTGTTCGGGAAGTAACACTGGTGTTATTGTTACCTTGTTCTGGGTTTGAAACTCCGTGTCCACAATGTTGACAAGCTCTTCTTGGTGGTAATCGACATTGACGCTGTAAATGTCCGGTCTTGTTGCAATTCCAGCACTTTGCAACATCCGTTCCGTTGGTTACTTTGGACATCAGTTGTTTGGCATGAGCATTCTTCGACGATGGCTTCTCTAAGTCGATGTACTCCCTGAGAAGCTTGCTCAGCTGCTTCCATTGTCAAGGCAAACGCTAATGTTTCAGAAAGCGTTCGTTTTCCAGCAGTTCGCACGGCCCTTTGAAGATGTATGTCGGAAATGGCGCGAACAAATGCCTCAACTGCAAACTGGTTACAAATTTCCTCACCAACATCTGGATATGCAAGATGAACAAGCCTTTCAATGTCTGCTTGCAGTTGTTGTAGAGTTTCGCCCCTCTTCTGAACTCTGGAATTGAGTTGCACTTTGAAGACTTCTTTCATGTGGCTGTTACCAAAGCGTTTGTCTATAGCCAAAACCAAGGAATTGAAGTCGCCGCTCTTATCTGCTGGTATGGTTTGCAACAACTCAGCAGCTGCTCCTCTAAGAGCAAGAGTTAAGGCTATATACTTGTCAGCCTCATCCCAGCCATTTGTTATGGAGGCTGCCTCGAATTGCTTCTTGTATATAGACCAAGAAGTTTGTCCATCAAAGGTTGGAGGTTGCATCTCCTTTTTCCTCAAGGTTTCTCCAGAACTTTCCCGAATCTTTATATTTCGAATACGATCTAACTCTTTTGAAAACATCTCCATTTTGTTGTCGACTTGATTCTCCAATAATGAAACACGTTCGGCTTGATTCTCCAACAATGAAACACGTTCATCAAGTGCAGATACATTCTTCTCGATGTTAACAAGCTTGCCTTCTAGCATGTTTTTCTGCTCTTCGAGAAGGTCTTTTTATTCGTTATGCTGTTTATCAAGGCGTTCGAGAATATTCTTTTGATCGTTTTTCAATTCAGGCCCTAAAAGACAATATCCGCCGTAAAGCAGTTTTCATTAAACTAAATGCTTTGCTCTCGCGTGTTCACAAATTTCGCTGAACACCCTTTATATTATTGTTATTATTTTGTCTTGGATAACGTTAAAATGTAAAGTTCAAATTGAGATAGATGGCTATAGTTTCTATGGCAAAAATAGTAGTTCAGGCCAGGAGCCAAGAGATGGCCTCTGGAATTAATATTTATTTTTACCACTTTTGCACCAAGAGCTCTAATGTCGGTAGGGAGAGGTGGAACCATTTCATTGAAATGTTTGTATAGAAATTTCATACGACTAGCAGTCCATATATAATACGTCAATGCTGTAATCAGCTACCAGCAGTCCATATCTAGTATGTCAATGGTTCACACTACTTTTGTGTCTGAACACGACAGGGTGGCCTTACGTCAAAATGACTTGGTTGAGTAAGTCCAATGTGAATAGCGTCATAAGTCAATGACACATTGACGTATTATATATGGACTGCTAGTCGTATGAAATTTCTATACAAACATTTCAATGAAATGGTTCCACCTCTCCCTGCCGACATTAGAGCTCTTGGTGCAAAAGTGGCAAAAATAAATATTAATTCCAGAGGCCATCTCTTGGCTCCTGGCCTGAACTACTATTTTTGCCATAGAAACTATAGACATCTATCTCAATTTGAACTTTACATTTTAATAGCATTTATCATAGACTTATATCAATTTGTAAACACCTTATTGTTTAACACAAATCAAAATGTCGTCGGCACCACCACACCAAATGAATAGAACGAGCATTTATTCAATATTTGCTGTTTTGCTGTTTATTCTCTAAAATTTCAAAAATCTTATAATAGGTTTACAATAATATATATTTTATCTTACTTTTTGGTGGATCCTGGCAGATGACCGGTGGCTGACGAAGTCTAATGCAAAATGGCGAAAGGAAAATGCATGACCGGAAAACGTGACTTTTATTTTGTGCTAATGACAGATGATGGTAGGTACTGTCAAAGTCAAATAAGATCTGTTCGCTCGGTATCTGCCAGAAGTACCAATATAAATGGTGCCAAATAAACTAAGGATACGTCACACTTCAAATTATTAAGTGACATCCCACCCCCCGTGGGGCGCCTAAGACACCCATTCTAAAGCCTCACATCTAACACGGCAAGTTTGACTGCGGGTCTTCGTAACACGCCAGTTGCAGTCCTTACTCTGGCAGAGCGGACTTGTCCATCCGGACCCGGAAATACTTCGATGATTTTGCCTCGTACCCACTGGCTCCTCGGAGCATCATAATCGCATACCAAAACCAGGTTCCCAACTTGCAGCGGCGGCACCTTCTTGAACCATTTACATCTCCTAGATATCACAGGCAGATACTCTCTAATCCATCGCTTCCAAAAACGATCCTTCAGCTGTTGGCTAATCTTCCACTGCTTTCGAAGGCATAATGCACGTTGATCGACCGGGCCAGGAGTTTGAGTAGAATTCGGAACACCCAAGAGAAAATGGTTAGGAGTGAGTGGCTCATCATCCTCAATTGAAATCGGCAAGTGAGTGGTCGGCTGTTGACAATGTTCTCCGCCTCAATCAGCGCGCTCTGCAGAGTCTCAACTTTCGGCGTCGTGTCCTTCAGCGTGTGTGACAAAGCCCTTTTGACTGACTACACGAGCCGCTCCCAACATCCTCCGGCATGAGGATTAGCTGGGCAATTGAACATCCATTCGATCCCAGTCGAGGAGAACTCTGCCTTTATGGCCTCTTCGTCAAAGATTTTGTTAGTCGCTAACTCCTTGCTTGCTCCCACGAAGTTCGTTCCATTATCGCTTCTCACACGCAGCGGCACTCCTCGTCGATTTACAAAATTGCGGACGCATAATATGCACGCGTCTGTAGACATGTCTGCAGCAATTTCCAGGTGCACGGCTCTTATTGTCAGGCATGTGAAAAGCGCAACCCAGCGTTTTTCTATTCGACGGCGTACGAGTACGTTGACTGGTCCGAAGAAATCAAGGCCGGCGTATGTAAACGGTCTGACATAGGGTGTTAGGCGATCTTCCGGCAACTGGCCCATTAATGGAGGCTGTGGCTTGGCGTTTCGGTTTCGGCATAACTGACATTCGCTTTTACATGTTTTCACGGCTGAACGCAGACCTGGCACCCAAAATCGTTGGCGAATCTCGTTTACGATAGCATCATCATTTTGATGACACATCCGGCAATGGTAATCCCTGACGAGTAGTTTCGTTACTGCATGACCTTTAGGCATTATAATTGGTCTTCTAGTTTCAAAAGGCACCGTTGTGGCAGCATCTATCCGTCCAAGTGCGCGTACGAGTCCAAGATCGTCTAGATATGGCGTCATATTAAAGAGCTGGCTGCTCTTCTCAATAGGAAAGCCTTGACGTAAGTTCTCTATGTCTTCATTGAAGGCCTCCTTTTGCGTTTGCTGACATACTACATTCTCGGCATTTTTCAATTCTAAGGCGGTTAGCTCTGCGCGGTCTATGGGCTTTCGCTGGCACGCGGTTACGAATCGAATCAACCAGGCCATGGTGCGTTTTAGCTTCAAAAAACTTGAAAATCTAGAAGCGTCGAAAAATGGCTCGTTTGATTGAGAAATATTCAGCAAATACTTGCTTCGGATCTCCTGCCTCTGTTCATGATCGTTTATATCGCATGGCTGTTGAGGCCAATCCAGTTCCGTCCGCATCAGAAATTTGGGCCCGTTTAGCCATTCGTTGTTGCTCTGAGATTGTTGTGTGTAACTGGCACGAGTGGCATCATCCGCCGCATTTAATTTTGAAGGCACCCAACGCCACTGATTCACTCGGGTACTGTGTAGAATTTCTGCCACTCGAAAGGCCACAAACTCTTTATGGCGGCGAGGGTCCGCTCGAAGCCAGTGCAGCACGGTTTTCGAGTCGCTCCAAAAAACACGATCAGTAATATGTAGTTTGTGACAATCGAGGATGGAGTTGCAAAGTCTTGTCCCAAGAATCGCTGCTGAAAGCTCTAGCCTAGGAATCGACATGAGTTTTTTTGGGCTTACTCTTGTCTTACCACATATAAATGAAATGTATACCTCATCTTTATACTGGATGCGAAGATACACGACGGCACTGAACGCTTCTTCGCTGGCATCTACGAATGTATGAAGATCCACTCGGCTAGCTCTTGTTAAATGGCAATAGTGGCATCTAGGAATTTTCAACTGGGCTAAGTGTGGCATTTGTTTCTTCCATTCTTTCCATCTTGTGAAACATTCTTCTGGAATTGGTTCATCCCATCCAGTTCCAAAGCGCCAGATAGATTTCAGTATCAGCTTTAACGGAAGCGTGTAGTTGGCTATCATTCCAAGAGGGTCGAATACGGACATAGCGATGCTTAAGAACTCTCTTTTAGTTGGGCATCTGTCTTCCACCATGACGGCTTTGTTCACTCGAGGAAAGTTCAATCGAAATGTAAGTACGTCCTCATCACTATTCCAACACAACCCTAGAACCTTCTCATTTGGGGAGGTGGCTTCCATATCCATGCTGATTAGTTCTTTGGCACTTTCTAGTTTGTCGGCTGCTAAACTGCTTAGTACTTCTTTCGAATTAGATGCGAAATTGCGCAACTCGAATCCGCCCTCTCGATGGATTGCAACAACTGCTTTGGTGACGGCGATAGCTTCTGAAACATCCTCAAAACTGTCTACAAAGTCATCAACGTAGTGGTGGCTGATAATGGACTTGGTAGCTCTTGGATACTTCTTCTCAAACCTTGAGGCATTATGGTTCTTCACGAAATTTGCGGAGCAAGGTGAACATGCAGCACCAAACGTCATTGCCTTCATTAGATAAATATCTATCGGTTTTCTTTCATCCTCTCTCCAAAGGAAGCGTTGAGAGTGTTGATCTTCTGGCCGTATCAGCACCTGGTGAAACATCTCTTTTATATCACCTGTCACTGCAATTGATCTCATCCGAAAGTTATATAAAATGTCTACCAAATTCACATAATCATCTGGACCCTTCATTAAAAAGGAGTTTAACGATACGCCACCAACTTCCGCTGCCGCGTCAAAAACTAGACGTACCTTTCCAGGTTTGTTTGGATTTTGGACCCCAAAATGTGGGAGGTACCAAGTTTTTGGAGTGTGAGTATTAGCCTCAGCAGACGTTAGCTTTACAGCATATCCTTTCTCTAAATAACCGACAATAATGGCTTTGTATCTTGTAGCAAATTCGGGATCTCTTCGCATTTTGGCTTCAAGACTGAAAAGTCTCTTCTTGGCTAGTTCAAAGCTGTTTGGTAAATTGGGTTCATCTTCTTTCCAGAGTAGACCAGTCTGAAATCGTTTATTTAATCTTATCGTTGTATCATTTAGTAATCGCAACGCCCTTTTATCCTTATCCGATACTAATTTCTCCGTCGGCTTTCTAACTCCAAAGCTTTCGATGCAGAAGTATTCATCGATGAGTTTATTCAGATTTGAATCTCGTTCCGTAGCAATTCTGTTACAGAGCACACTGTTTTCTTGCATCTCTTCTACTCGTTCCGATCTGAAGCTTCCATAAGCGATCCAACCCAGCTTCGTAAGCGCAATAGTTGGTCCTTGATTCTGGCAGTTGAGGACTTCGACTGGTGCGCCAAGATGACTGTTATCTAGACCTATCAGGATCTCAGGTCTGGCTTCGTTGTAATTAGCTAATTGAACATTTGTGAGAGTCAGCTCCGAGGCGGTGAAAGTTTGCGTCGGAAGGAAAAGTTCTTCAACTGTTTGAACTCCACGAACCTTGTATTTGGTTGCTTCATCTTTATCTGCACTAATGTCTATGTCCACTATGAAAGACTTCTTGGCTTCTGTCGCTTTACCAATCCATCGCAGCTTGAGATCTTTGGGCGTTCCGTTGAGTTTCAGACGTTTGGCTAGGTTTGAGCACATTATCGTTACGGAAGACCCTTCATCCAATAGAGCGTACGTTCTTATCACTGTATCACCGTTATAGATCCTAACAGGCAAAACTCTGAACAGAATTTTCGTTTCTCCAACGTCTTCGCAGTTTAATAAGGGTCTATGGACGTCCAAGGATTCATTTCCATCGTTTGGTGTTGTTGATTTACATTCCCGTTCTGTTTCGTGTAAAGTAGTGTAATGCACCTTTTGGCAATTTGCAACACTACATGGTTTCCTTGAGCGACAAGTTTTGATATTGTGTCCGTACTTCAGGCATCCAAAACACAGTTTGTTACGTTTTACGAATTCCCATTTGGCTGATGTCTGTAGTTTAGTGAAACTTTTACAATTTGAAACTGGATGTGGCTCTTCTTTGCAATATCGGCATTTTAATTTCTCAGCTTTCGCCTTTGCTTCGATAGTGTGCAACACGTTGCCTCTTCTTGGCCTCGATGGTGAATCGCTTCGACTTGATGATGGCAGTGATGTTGACGATACGAGGCAAACTAATCGTGCTAATTCACTTAACCAAGTGCTGAAGTGCTTTATGGTTGGGTAAGGCAATATGCTGACACTGTGTTGTGCCCATTCTATTCTTTTGTTCATGGGAAGCTTTGCGATTAGTTCTTGTAATAAGGTGGGATTAGCTAAATGTTGGTACATTCCACTTGATTCTAGAAACACGGACAAGTTTTCAACCTTTGTAGCAAATACGACGATGAGCTCTAGCTTGTTATCTGAAATCGGTGGAATTCCTCTTACCTTCTTCAGTTGGCTCTGGATAAGGCACTCCGGACGTCCAAAACGAAACTCCAAATTCGCCATCACTTGTTCCACATTATTTGGATGGATGAGTAAAGATTCGACTACATCTCTCGCTTCTCCTTTCACACTCCTTTGGAGACGAAACATGTTCTCAACTTTACTATATCCGAACATGTTAGTGGATTCAACAAAGGATGTGCAGAACATAGGCCACTCTTCCGGTTTTCCACGAAAATTAGGCAAATCGTGTAACTTTCGGTGAGATCCATACATTATGGATGACGAAGACGGATGTTGCGTTGGTTGAGGCTGTATGCTAGCAGCTGGATGAACTTGATGTTGCGTTAAATTCTGTAGGCTACTCAACGGTGGTAAAAACGTCGGAACCGTTCGTAAGTTCGAGATGTTGTTTGGCGAAAAGTCATTCGAACCCATCGGCAATGTTTCAGCAGAGTTAATAGTAAGCGGGGGTGCTTGTGCCCCAGGATGTACCGCTTGTGACGTAATCGGCATGTGTGACATCGTTGTTGTGGCGCGAGCTGAAACAAGGTTACACTGAAAGGCAGGAGCATAAGGGCTTGCATAGCTAACGGCTGTTGGTGCGAATGTTACTGTTGGAGCTGTATATGGCACTAATGAGGAGTTGAAAGTTGCACCAGATCCACTGGCAATGGATTCTGTAACAGCTGCTATTCTTGTTGCAGCAGACTCAGGGACATTGGTTGAAGACCTACTGGCGATGAGATTTGTTAATTTATCTTGCTGTTCACGTAGTAGTTGCTCAATGCGTTGGCGCTCCTGTTTTTCTTCGGTTACGGCTGCTAAAGCAGCTTCTAATTGTTCATTTAGTCGCTGCAATCGATCCTCCATCGTCGTTTTGTCTAAATCAGCCTGTCTAATGGTGTTGTTTAGATCTACTGGGTGTTCGTTATCATCGGATGATTCATTTGACTCCGCTGCAAGTTTTGAAGTCTGATTTCTAGTTTTCGGCATTGGCTTTTAATTTGCTTATAATAAATCAAAACCCCTAACAAATTGCTATGGCTAAAAATCAAATTTATATATATTTTAAATTGTATTGTTAGGGTTTATAAGCAAAATGATCAAATTATTTGACTTTAAAAACTTCCGATGTTGTCTCTCTTAGATAGTTTAGTTTTCGACACTAACTGTGCAAATACAAATTTACTGCTTATTGCGGTTATAAAGTAAGATTCTTACCGTTTTCGACACTAACTGTGCAAATACAAATTTACCGCTTATTGCGGTTATAAAGTAAGATTCTTACCTTGCTAACTGCGAATCGTAGATGGCTTTTGTCTTACTTGCTGTTGTTAGATGGATAATCACTATATATATTTGCAGATTTTTCTTTTGCCGGAGGAGGTAGGAGCACTTTGTGTTAAGCACTATATTTTCTAAATTAAACTGAAATAACTTATTGTTCGTTCTAAATCAATAATTAATTTCTAAGCAAACAGAATACAGAATAGAAAACTTTGGCACATTAAAGGAATTTCTAAGTTTAACTATAATACATTTGACTCATTGAATTTAATTAAAACGAAAAGAACTTGGCACACATGTTGATTGATGATTGATGTATATCTTCTTCCAGTGGAGGTGGATAATTTAAGTCCGGATTTATTCATTCACAAATGTGACAATCGACAAAAGATATATTTTTCTTTCTTCTTTTTACTGGCTGGGGTTTATTTCTTTTCATCGACTATTGCTCTCGAAAAGATGAATAATCCAAGATAAAAAAAGGCAGCAGGTTTCTTCCACTAGCTGTGGGAATCTAATGAAGGCAAGAGAGTTCTTCCACTGGCTGTGGGAATGCAAAGACGGCGACTGAGTTCTTCCACTGGCGGTGGAAGTCCAAGTAAAAGGCGGCAGAGTTCTTCCACTGGCTGTGGGAATCCAAATAAAAGGCGGCAGAGTTCTTCCACTGGCTGTGGGAATCCAAAAGGCAATACAGTGTTCTTCCACTGGCAGTGGGAATCCAAAAGGCAACAGAGTGTTCTTCCACTGGCTGTGGGAATCCAAAGGGCGACAAGGTTCTTCCACTGGCTGTGGGAATCCAAAAAAGAATAAAGGCAAGGTTCTTCCACTGGCTGTGGGAATCCAAAAAAGAATAAAGATCCAAAAAAGAATAAAGATGTCGTCGGCACCACCACACCAAATGAATAGAACGAGCATTTATTCAATATTTGCTGTTTTGCTGTTTATTCTCTAAAATTTCAAAAATCTTATAATAGGTTTACAATAATATATATTTTATCTTACTTTTTGGTGGATCCTGGCAGATGACCGGTGGCTGACGAAGTCTAATGCAAAATGGCGAAAGGAAAATGCATGACCGGAAAACGTGACTTTTATTTTGTGCTAATGACAGATGATGGTAGGTACTGTCAAAGTCAAATAAGATCTGTTCGCTCGGTATCTGCCAGAAGTACCAATATAAATGGTGCCAAATAAACTAAGGATACGTCACACTTCAAATTATTAAGTGACATCCCACCCCCCGTGGGGCGCCTAAGACACCCATTCTAAAGCCTCACATCTAACACGGCAAGTTTGACTGCGGGTCTTCGTAACACGCCAGTTGCAGTCCTTACTCTGGCAGAGCGGACTTGTCCATCCGGACCCGGAAATACTTCGATGATTTTGCCTCGTACCCACTGGCTCCTCGGAGCATCATAATCGCATACCAAAACCAGGTTCCCAACTTGCAGCGGCGGCACCTTCTTGAACCATTTACATCTCCTAGATATCACAGGCAGATACTCTCTAATCCATCGCTTCCAAAAACGATCCTTCAGCTGTTGGCTAATCTTCCACTGCTTTCGAAGGCATAATGCACGTTGATCGACCGGGCCAGGAGTTTGAGTAGAATTCGGAACACCCAAGAGAAAATGGTTAGGAGTGAGTGGCTCATCATCCTCAATTGAAATCGGCAAGTGAGTTAGTGGTCGGCTGTTGACAATGTTCTCCGCCTCAATCAGCGCGCTCTGCAGAGTCTCAACTTTCGGCGTCGTGTCCTTCAGCGTGTGTGACAAAGCCCTTTTGACTGACTACACGAGCCGCTCCCAACATCCTCCGGCATGAGGATTAGCTGGGCAATTGAACATCCATTCGATCCCAGTCGAGGAGAACTCTGCCTTTATGGCCTCTTCGTCAAAGATTTTGTTAGTCGCTAACTCCTTGCTTGCTCCCACGAAGTTCGTTCCATTATCGCTTCTCACACGCAGCGGCACTCCTCGTCGATTTACAAAATTGCGGACGCATAATATGCACGCGTCTGTAGACATGTCTGCAGCAATTTCCAGGTGCACGGCTCTTATTGTCAGGCATGTGAAAAGCGCAACCCAGCGTTTTTCTATTCGACGGCGTACGAGTACGTTGACTGGTCCGAAGAAATCAAGGCCGGCGTATGTAAACGGTCTGACATAGGGTGTTAGGCGATCTTCCGGCAACTGGCCCATTAATGGAGGCTGTGGCTTGGCGTTTCGGTTTCGGCATAACTGACATTCGCTTTTACATGTTTTCACGGCTGAACGCAGACCTGGCACCCAAAATCGTTGGCGAATCTCGTTTACGATAGCATCATCATTTTGATGACACATCCGGCAATGGTAATCCCTGACGAGTAGTTTCGTTACTGCATGACCTTTAGGCATTATAATTGGTCTTCTAGTTTCAAAAGGCACCGTTGTGGCAGCATCTATCCGTCCAAGTGCGCGTACGAGTCCAAGATCGTCTAGATATGGCGTCATATTAAAGAGCTGGCTGCTCTTCTCAATAGGAAAGCCTTGACGTAAGTTCTCTATGTCTTCATTGAAGGCCTCCTTTTGCGTTTGCTGACATACTACATTCTCGGCATTTTTCAATTCTAAGGCGGTTAGCTCTGCGCGGTCTATGGGCTTTCGCTGGCACGCGGTTACGAATCGAATCAACCAGGCCATGGTGCGTTTTAGCTTCAAAAAACTTGAAAATCTAGAAGCGTCGAAAAATGGCTCGTTTGATTGAGAAATATTCAGCAAATACTTGCTTCGGATCTCCTGCCTCTGTTCATGATCGTTTATATCGCATGGCTGTTGAGGCCAATCCAGTTCCGTCCGCATCAGAAATTTGGGCCCGTTTAGCCATTCGTTGTTGCTCTGAGATTGTTGTGTGTAACTGGCACGAGTGGCATCATCCGCCGCATTTAATTTTGAAGGCACCCAACGCCACTGATTCACTCGGGTACTGTGTAGAATTTCTGCCACTCGAAAGGCCACAAACTCTTTATGGCGGCGAGGGTCCGCTCGAAGCCAGTGCAGCACGGTTTTCGAGTCGCTCCAAAAAACACGATCAGTAATATGTAGTTTGTGACAATCGAGGATGGAGTTGCAAAGTCTTGTCCCAAGAATCGCTGCTGAAAGCTCTAGCCTAGGAATCGACATGAGTTTTTTTGGGCTTACTCTTGTCTTACCACATATAAATGAAATGTATACCTCATCTTTATACTGGATGCGAAGATACACGACGGCACTGAACGCTTCTTCGCTGGCATCTACGAATGTATGAAGATCCACTCGGCTAGCTCTTGTTAAATGGCAATAGTGGCATCTAGGAATTTTCAACTGGGCTAAGTGTGGCATTTGTTTCTTCCATTCTTTCCATCTTGTGAAACATTCTTCTGGAATTGGTTCATCCCATCCAGTTCCAAAGCGCCAGATAGATTTCAGTATCAGCTTTAACGGAAGCGTGTAGTTGGCTATCATTCCAAGAGGGTCGAATACGGACATAGCGATGCTTAAGAACTCTCTTTTAGTTGGGCATCTGTCTTCCACCATGACGGCTTTGTTCACTCGAGGAAAGTTCAATCGAAATGTAAGTACGTCCTCATCACTATTCCAACACAACCCTAGAACCTTCTCATTTGGGGAGGTGGCTTCCATATCCATGCTGATTAGTTCTTTGGCACTTTCTAGTTTGTCGGCTGCTAAACTGCTTAGTACTTCTTTCGAATTAGATGCGAAATTGCGCAACTCGAATCCGCCCTCTCGATGGATTGCAACAACTGCTTTGGTGACGGCGATAGCTTCTGAAACATCCTCAAAACTGTCTACAAAGTCATCAACGTAGTGGTGGCTGATAATGGACTTGGTAGCTCTTGGATACTTCTTCTCAAACCTTGAGGCATTATGGTTCTTCACGAAATTTGCGGAGCAAGGTGAACATGCAGCACCAAACGTCATTGCCTTCATTAGATAAATATCTATCGGTTTTCTTTCATCCTCTCTCCAAAGGAAGCGTTGAGAGTGTTGATCTTCTGGCCGTATCAGCACCTGGTGAAACATCTCTTTTATATCACCTGTCACTGCAATTGATCTCATCCGAAAGTTATATAAAATGTCTACCAAATTCACATAATCATCTGGACCCTTCATTAAAAAGGAGTTTAACGATACGCCACCAACTTCCGCTGCCGCGTCAAAAACTAGACGTACCTTTCCAGGTTTGTTTGGATTTTGGACCCCAAAATGTGGGAGGTACCAAGTTTTTGGAGTGTGAGTATTAGCCTCAGCAGACGTTAGCTTTACAGCATATCCTTTCTCTAAATAACCGACAATAATGGCTTTGTATCTTGTAGCAAATTCGGGATCTCTTCGCATTTTGGCTTCAAGACTGAAAAGTCTCTTCTTGGCTAGTTCAAAGCTGTTTGGTAAATTGGGTTCATCTTCTTTCCAGAGTAGACCAGTCTGAAATCGTTTATTTAATCTTATCGTTGTATCATTTAGTAATCGCAACGCCCTTTTATCCTTATCCGATACTAATTTCTCCGTCGGCTTTCTAACTCCAAAGCTTTCGATGCAGAAGTATTCATCGATGAGTTTATTCAGATTTGAATCTCGTTCCGTAGCAATTCTGTTACAGAGCACACTGTTTTCTTGCATCTCTTCTACTCGTTCCGATCTGAAGCTTCCATAAGCGATCCAACCCAGCTTCGTAAGCGCAATAGTTGGTCCTTGATTCTGGCAGTTGAGGACTTCGACTGGTGCGCCAAGATGACTGTTATCTAGACCTATCAGGATCTCAGGTCTGGCTTCGTTGTAATTAGCTAATTGAACATTTGTGAGAGTCAGCTCCGAGGCGGTGAAAGTTTGCGTCGGAAGGAAAAGTTCTTCAACTGTTTGAACTCCACGAACCTTGTATTTGGTTGCTTCATCTTTATCTTGTTGCAACCACCGGGCTAGGTGCAGTCCCTCACGAATATCTGGAAAAAATGGAAGTTTGAATATGAAAAAAAAGAATATTAAATAATAATAATAAACTAAACTTACCAATTATATATGAAATTTTCTGCTGCTGCTGTTGCTGTTGCTGTTGGAGTGTTGGTAGTTGGTGGTGACTTGTGAATGGCATATCACAAAGACGAATTAAAAAGAGATGACTAACTTTTCAACCCAGTCTCGATCTCTCAACTTTTTAATTCTCTTGTAAACGTCAACATAGGAGAGATAACTAGTTTGTGTAGAGATTGACAGTTGACTATTATTGGGTGAGGTAGGTGTTTTATGTCATTTGGTGAGGTTATTATAATTAAAGACAAATAGTTTGGAAAACTATCGAATAAGCCGTATGATTTTTGGTCCCACAAAACACTTAAAGAATTTTTAGAAGAATTTTAGGAAAATAAATGGAAGGAAATGTGTTGAGCAAATTGCTGATGTCATGTGTAGACAAATTTCAAGTCACGCCATCTGTTAGGGAATGGAATGAGCGAATTTGACAATATGGCGGAGGAGATGGTTTGCCAAGAGTAAAAATGAGAGTTGAAGCGAAAAGAGAGTAGTCTGATAACAAATACAATGACATCTCTAAAAAAACTAAAACCAGCAAACTAGCGGGCATATGGAATCATACGATGCTATAGATGTGGGAGGAGAAATTTGACGAGGAAAAAAGTGGCCTGTTCGTTGGCTAGTCCTTCAAAAGTCAAATGTCATATTGCTGTAGTAAGTTAAAGTCGGATGACACGGTGTTTTTCTTGTTGGTCGGAAGAAATTGTTTTTTGGTGGAAATAATCCACATTTTTTCTGAAATTTAAAATCAAAAGTAAGAAGATAATTTTTTTTGTGAAATTTTGAGTGTTGAATTTTAATTTTATTTTGTTTGCGCTATGTAGTTTTCGAAACGAATTAAATTGTGTTGATTGAAGGGTAGTAATTGCCTTCCGCCATTTGCCTGGGCGCAGCAAATTGCGCAACAAATCGCATGTCAAATAAATACTTGATTAAGAGTGAGGTGAGTTTGAAATGAACAATTTTTGCTGAGAAATAAGTGCTTAAACGCGGTATTGTTGTTTAGGCTAAATACCCATCCCATCGTGCTGTTCTGGCGGTACCAGCTTGCCAGCGGAGCGCTGGGCCGCCGCCTCAAAAAAATTTTGTTGGTGCAATTTTTATATTACTGATTTTGGTGAGCGTCTTCATTGGAGCGACCACTACAACCACATTGGCGGAATCCTAAGACAGCAACAAATCCCTTTGACAGTTTTGTCTTGAGACATAAGCGGAAGGGTGAACTGCGACGCCAACGATAAAACCAGTGGATCTGGATATTCATTCAGCAGAATACCCTCTCTTGTGGGGTTCCAGGTTTTTATTAAAAATCAAAAAAACATAACTTGGTTTAACCTTGGGTCAAAAACGGACCGTTTTACGTCCCTCCATCAAAACATTTCGTTGCTGTTTTGTGTTTGTGATTGTCCTGAAGAAAAAAAAAAGAGACGTCAGTTTTTTTGTTAAAAATATTTTCTTAATTTATTTTTCGTTATTTTTTTTTTATATACCATTTCTTTAAATTGGTTATAATCAAAACTGAAAGTGTAAGTGAGAAGGTCGGTTGTCAAGGTCGGTCGTTAGAGATTACTCCGTTTTAACCATTATCGTTTTGTGTCTTTTTGTATACCTCCATAGAGCTCTTAGAAGGTAGGAAGTTATTGGGTTCTTCAAGTAGTCCTGCGGGTTAAAAAGGCTACTTTTGGAGTTGATATGATCGTCCTTTTCGAGAATCGAATTTCTTCACGATGTTTTATTTTTTTCCAGTAATTTTGTTCGGATGCTTAAGAAAAGAAAAAAAAACAAGAATAATTAGATTTTTTTTTATTTTGTTTGAGTTTGCTGAGCATAAGATTAAATTCTATTAATTTTGTTTGTACTTTTCATTTTTTTTCCTTTAATTAAATTGGTCTACAGATAAAAAAAGAATCCCTGTACAGCATAATCCTAAATATAAAAAATAATAAAATTTGTCACAACGACGTCTCTATTAGATGAAAAAAATTTGTTTTACTGATTTCTCGAAGGAAATCATGCTATTTTGAGCAAACGTTTTCAGGGGTGTGGATGGTAGCTAAGCTATCGAGGTGAAGATGGAGTGACCAGAACGCAAGCATCGTCCTATGATTGGGGGAATCCAAAAATGGCCACCGGATTCCTATGGTTGGGTGGGTTTGGCAACACTGCATCAACATCAGCAGTGCCTTGAAGTGGTAATCATCCGTCCGCTTTCAATTTCGATGAATTTGGTTTTATTCATAGGCCTGATTTGTGTTTTTGTTGCTGGTGAAGTTGAGTTTCGGTGACAAGATCCCCCCCATTCCGGCGAGCTAAGCTGTGCATCGCAAGCAGGCCGTGTCACTTGAAACTTAGCACTCCTACCCTTCTCTGAACTGTTCCTTTTCCAATTTCCTTTCCTTTCCTTATTTTTCCTACCTTACCACCTTACCGACATCCTAATATTCCTCTTGCCTCGCAACAAATTATGGCGCCCAACGTCTTAGCTTTAATGTTAAGATTTTTGTAGTTTTGTTTTTGTGCAAGTCCTCAACCAAACTTATTATGAATTTTTAAGGATCGTATGTCTGCATCAGGAAAGTCTAGGACATACCTAGATGTATTGCGACGATTTCTTGAAAATTCATAATGACTGCGGTTAGTGTTTGTTTAACGTTTTCTTTAGGGTTTCTGCAAGGTTTTGAAAAATGCGTATGTCTGCATCAAGAAGGTCCCTGACGTACTTAGGTGTATTTGCGACGTCATTTAGCATAAACTTGCAGTAGCAATAAACAACGTTTTGGTATCGTTTTCCTTTTTCCTATTCCTTACTTATTTTTTTTACTTTTCTATCTACTATATTTTCAATTTCTGATCCTTTTTGTCCAGTCAATTTTGCTAAGGTACTTGAACGCAGTGACCGTGTTTGACGAGTCGTCGAACATTGATGCACCGTTCAAACTTCTTATAGTTTTTGTTTCTACAAGTGTTAGTCGTTCTACTATATGTATTCCCTTCTACATTACCACTTCAAGGGATTTTTTTTGTCCGTCTGAAGTCTAACTATTCAAAGATGCTGCAAGTAAGGTCACAACATGTCGAAAAGAAACCACCAAAGACGCTACCTGAAGCACCCCGAACCATCATGATAAAACCGAAAACTGAGAAAAATATATTTAAATTTTTCGTTCGAAAACTTTTTTCAAAATTATAAATTTCGTTTCGTTGATTTTTTGAAATCCTTTAATTTGTTTTTTGTTGAATCATAAATCTTCATACTATTACTTATAAATAATTTTTTTTCGAAAGTTTCAGAGTAATAAAACTTAATTTTCGAAAGGCTTGTGCCGAATTCAAAATTACCTCTGCGTATCATCTACGTTTGATAGTTTTTAGTCATTAATTTTTCTTCGTTTAATAAGTTTTTTTGTTACATTTCTTAATTTTTCGTTTTCGTTTTTGGGTTATAGTTTTTCAGTAATTTGATTTAGTTTTCGCATTTAGTTTAGTTTTTTTTTGAAAGAAAAAAATACATAAACTTTTTCTTTTAACGAAAGCTTCGTCAAAGTTCTTTTTAGGTTTAAGAAAAGCTTTGTTTCTTGAAAAAAGAAAAAAAGTTTTTATTAGAAACATCAAGTTTTTGATATAATAATCTTAATTTTCGTTTTTCGTTTTTTTCGTTGCTTTTTTTTCTCGTAAATTTAGTTCTTTTTTGTTAATACTAAAAAAGTACCTTAAATATTAAGAGAAATTAAAGCCAATTATTTGCTTATATTATCATTTTTTTTATTTGTTGTTTTTTAAATACGTTTTTTCAGAGTACCTATAAGTTTTTCTATTTTTGATTTTTTTGTTACAACGATTTTTTTTCTGTTATTTGTCTTTGTTGTTTTGACATTATTACATCGTTACGCATTCTTTAGTATATAGGAATTGTTTCTAAGAAGAAACACCTTCAAGTTATTTTTTTTTGTTTTGTTCCATTTAGGACATAATATTACACAAACGCTTTAAAATTTAATACTACTTTCTACTTTTTCTCGAAAAAAATACGTTTTTGTAAAACTCACCGTATTAGTTATTCAAATTCATTTAGTTTTGATTATTTTGTTGCTTCGTTTACCACTCATTAAAGATGGCTTCCAATCATAAAGAGGAAGAAGAGCGCATTAATAATTTAATAAGAAATGCTGAAATACAAGAAAATTCTAGATTAACCAGGTCAGTTAGTCAAAATCTTGATGTTACCGAGAGACGTAGAAGGATGCATTCTCTTATATCCGATAGACATGTTCGTTCTTCATCTAATGTGCCCGCTAATGCTGATTTTCAGAACTCGAACGATCACGTGAATAGCTCTCTCGATTCGATTCCAACTCCTTCCTATTCTCATCTCAGTGGACTAGGCGCTGAAGATAGACCAACTCCTCGAGACAGCACAGATTCCATGAACGAAACGGTGAGGCGAACTATAGATGCTCGACCAAACCACACAAATCTAGGTAGTTCTAGGGACATTCTCGAAAGCTTAGCCCAAAGACCATCTGTAAGTAGAGAAAAAGATAGAAGACGAGTTCTTTCGGAAGACGTTAAAGCTTACCTTAATCTAGCCCTAGTAGAAGGCCTTGCCATTACCAAAGATGCGATACAAAGGGAAGTTATAACTACCGTAAAAGGAGAAATTCAGAATCAGCTTGGGGAATTCCTCAAGAATCTGAAGATAAGTCCTTCGAATCAACCCGGTGATGATCAAATCACGTCAAGACCAACCCAACGTGTATACGACCCTGCACCAGCAGGACAACATCAAAATCCTCCAGCTGATCCAAGCAGAAGCGCATTTGTAACGTTAGGACAGCAGCGCAGGTCTCAACCAGAACAGAATAGAAGAAGTCATGATAGGAGTTACCAATCTGGAGGGCTTCATGAGGCTCAACAGGCTCCTGGTAGTAACTTTAGGGCTTCTATGAACACTCCCAATCCGTACGTCTATCCGCCTCCTTATTTCAGTCCATTTCCGCCTCAAGGATTCAAAGCACCCATTAAAATTGACAAGTGGGGCTTAAAGTTCGATGGTCAATCATCAACTCTGTCGGTCGAAGACTTCGTCTTTCGATTAGAGACTCTTCAGAGTCAATATGCCTGTCCGTGGACAGAAATCTTGCGCGATTTCCACCTGCTCCTCTCAGGAACTGCCCACGAATGGTTCTGGCAATTTCAGCGGAACAATTATCGATCCGACTGGCCGACACTGAAAGATGCTCTAATGCGTCAGTTTAGGAACACTCGTTCAGATTTTGAAATAATTCGTGACATCATGGATCGTAGGCAGAATTCCTGGGAGAGTAGCGAAGAGTTCTTCACGGCGATTAATAAGTTGAGGTTTCAGTTGAGAATCCCCATTCCAGAGGTAGAGATGGTGAGGATTCTGAAAAGAAATTTAAGCGAAAAAGTTGGAAGATTAGTCTACCCACAACCTATCTTCTCCTTGGATCAGCTGAGGATTGCCTGCAAGGATGCTGAAACAGCATTTCCGAGGAGAGACCGAGATCTACCAAAGCCTTTCGTCAAGCCTCCATCTAAGTATGTGGCCAACGAGCTGGAGTATGAGGAAGAGTACCAGCCAGTTGAAGAACAACTTGCTGCATACCAGTTCGGAGGGGCTCGACCGAAAAATCCTCCTCGGAAATATGCAGACGCTCAAAATTTGGTATGTTGGAACTGTAAGGTGCAGGGCCACACTTACTTTGAATGCGATTCCGAGATAAGAAATTTGTTTTGTTACAAGTGTGGACAGGAGGGTGTAATAACTCCTCGCTGTTTGCGTTGTAATCCGGGAAACCGTTTGAGGGACGCGACTGCTTCGGGGGAATCGCGAACCAACCCAAACCAGAACCCCCAATAATTTTAGAGTGCCCTATTAAAAATGAATCCTATGAGATTCAAAGCCCTCTTACAACAGAGGGCGAACAAACCATTAGAATTTTAAAACGAGATAGCAGCTTAGAAGAAAAAAAAGATACAGATATAACATACAAACAATTTCAAATCAAACCACTTCACGTGAGAATTGAAGAATATAACAAAGCACGAAAGAGAATTTTCAACAGCGAGATTTACCTACCTTCAAAGAAAGTACTCAAGGCTAGGATCCGATTCAAATCCAGAAAAGAAACTCGAAAGCGAATTTCTTCTACAGTGGTGAATTTGGCATCCGATCCTAGACCTTACGCAAAAATCAGGATAGGTGAAAAAGAAGTTTTGGGTTTGCTAGACAGCGGTGCTAGTGTTAGCATTTTAGGGAAAAATTGTATGCGACTAGCGAATGAACTCCAAAGAAAAATTGTCCCGTTTCATTCTGGAGTCAAGACAGCTGATGGCAAAAGTCAATCCATTGTAGGAAAAATTGATATTGAAGTAGGATATAAGGGTAAAGTTGAAGAGCTAACGTTTTACCTCGTTCCAAATTTGGACCAGGAGGTTTACCTTGGGGTAGACTTCTGGAGAGCTTTCGAGTTAGCCCCTAATATAATAAGT